>WAAE01010807.1:47231-121070 GCA_013400495.1 Nicator chloris
ATATAATGAGGTTCCTCCTTTTCGATGGTATACTCTTTCATTATGAAAGAAAACATGATTTCTCCTAATTTCTTAGTAACCCCAGTGACAGCTTGATTTCATCTGTTCACTGCTGGTACCTGAATTTGTTCAATCTGGCAGTGATAGTGGCTGCTTCTTCTGCAGCTCTCCTCGGTCAAGAGCACTAAACCTTGTCTCCTGGAGGAGTGCTCAAACTGCCAGAGTGAGAGAAGTCCTGGAAACCTCTCCTTCTGAGCCCTCCCTGGAATAGCTAATAATTATTTTGGAGTGGGGAAAAAGAAAGTAAATGGAGAACAAATTATCCAATGCCTAAATAAATCTCCAATTTTATACTTCTGGAGTACTCAGCCATGAGGAGGAAGATCTATATTCCCAGAAGCATTTCAGTGAATACTTCAACATCTGATAGCAATTAGGAAATCAGGACAGGTTTAGTCATACATCATCCCCATTCACTGGAGTCCAGGCAGCTTTCCAGGACATGGGAGATGTAAGTTCAGGCCACACAGGGCAGAGGAGAGATTTGAACCAAGATTCCTACTTGTTCAGGCAAGCATGGCAGCCATCAGGCAATTTTTAATGGCACCTGCACTGACATTAGTTAGCTTGCATACGAAAAGGCAAAGGAGGAGTTGGTCTGTGAACCCCAGCGGGGTCTGAGGATAAAACACATGTCTGAATGAAGAATGAGTATACATTTCCTAGAATACCTCAATAACATGTAAGAATATCACTGAAGTGCACTGTCTGAGACACTTTATGCAGCTGATGATAAATTATTCATAATGGAATTTCCAGATTTATCAGCATTGCTTCTTGGTCATTAAAGAGCATGTAAAGCTGATTGTCTAAATGTACATAGGAAATATCCTGATCTCAATAAAGCCAGTGGGAGTTTTGCCACAAGAGGATTTCACCAGTTCTTATAGAAGTTGATAACCTGCCTTCTGCAAAGAAATATCCATAATCATCCCTTTTGGGCCTCAACCACAACATACAAAATCAGTAGGAATCGTTCTATAGATTTAAATAGACTTTGGAACAGACGTTTGTGGGATGGTTCACATTATACTCATGTGAGTTTACAAACACGCATTGATGACCATGTGTTCAAGTACATCTGTGCATGTAGTTAAGATTACAGAATGGCTACCTTGGCATCTTCAGCCCTTCAACAGAAAAGTTTCATTACTTAGAAAAGGAAATTGCTCTTCATTCATACCACAAGTTTGAACTTGTAAATGCAGTATTTTATGCACTACACAGTCTAAACCCCCTTGTATTTGAAAAGCATTTAACCAATTATGTCATCCTTAAAGGCTGCAACTATCTTATGACAGCTCCAATCTGCCATATGAATGCTCCAGATAAACGGTTTTCAGTTAGGTTGGAGGAAGGAAGGAAGGAAGGAAGGAAGGAAGGAAGGAAGGAAGGAAGGAAGGAAGGAAGGAAGGAAGGAAGGAAGGAAGGAAGGAAGGAAATAGGAGAAACTGGGGCTACGTAGCCCTGTGCTCAAGTGGGACAGGGAGTGCCAAGTGCTGGGCTTTGTTCCCGACAGCATTTAAGCATTTTGTGACAAGCAGTCTTGTATAATATGCAGAAGTAATCCATAACTAATCCATAAGAAATCCTGTTCCTGACTTAGCTGGTGTCATCTGAGTGGTTTAGTTAATTGTATTAAATAAACATCTTTATTATAAAGCACATGATACAGGATGACCTTCTCTGAAAGAAATAATTACCAAACAAGTTTGCCAATGGCTATAACATATTCAGTTAATATAAGCATATGTCATTTCATATTTTTTACATCCTGGTTAATCTAGTTTGGGAGAAGAAGTTTTTTAAGGCATTGCTTAGAAATATATCTGAGAAGAAACACAGGTAAACACTTGTATATTCACACAGTTTGTAGGTAATCTTTTCCCATCAGTGTTTCGTTTGTTTCTTTGTTTGCCTGTTTTGGGGGGCATATTGCATTATTTCAATAATCACTCCATATCTTTGCAGGTGATTCCACATTTACTTGAACTTCCAGGAGAAAATTTTCTTTCTTCAGCACATGTACAAGTTTCCTCATATTGCTGCAGTTATTTCTCTTTGAACTCAAGGTCTTAGATCTACTCTTTCTAGAGGAGAAAATGTGCTCAGTTCCATATGAGTAAAATAAAATATTTGACCAATGGATTATTTCTGCATTCTCACCCAAACCTCACTGAACTCAACAGAAATCTTTATGTGTCTCTAGAGAGCTTTGGATTGCTTTTTCCAACAGCCATTTGTATTCTCCTCTGGATGGAATGGTGCAGTTGCCACACAACAGCTTTCAGTTTGATCTGCATTCTGTTTGGCTGCTGTATGAAACATTTGGGAGTTCCCATGACAAAAAACCTTGTAGATACCTTGTTAGCAATGCCAAAAAAGCTATAGATTAAAAAGGTCTATGATAAGTACTGATGGCTATAGTAAGCATTCACTATGTTTTCTCAAACTTTAGCTTTTCAGTAAAACCACATTTGCTTTATGCTGAAAGACTTCAGGTTACATCACACAGGTGATGGGGACAGGTGACAATGAATAGTTGTGTGGAATTAGGATCTGTACTACTGCAATTTAATCCTGGCCCTGTTGCTATCATTTGGAGCTCTGATAAATTGTTTGATTTTGCCTTAGAAAGATCTCACATTTGTAAAACAAATTTGAATTATTATCATTTGAAACTTCTTAAAAGATGTTGGAAACATCCAGACAGAGTCAAAACTCTCTTGGATGACACTTGTGTATGACTGTATGAGACAGGTGTGAAATTGTGGAAATATTTACAAACTAAATATGTATTTGCAGGAATTCAACCTATGCCTGGAAATGTTTATCCCAAGCTCTTCACCACAGCTCTGTATGTACCGCACAGAATTCTTCTGCAGAAGTGACCTTCACATTTTAGACACCCAAATCCTTAGGGAAGGCTGATGTGAATATGTGGGGAGGAAAAGAAGAGAGGGCAAAAGGAGCCCTTTGTTCCACACAGGTCAAACACAAAGTGTCAGTGGGCTCAGGCTATATTCTCCGTTTATTAAAAAGAGGAGGGAGAGTAACCACAAGGTGAACAGTGTTAGACAGATGGGAAGAATATGCCAGAGCCAGTGCTGAATACAGTGCTGAAATAAAGTCATTGCATCCCTTTCCTAATGCAGGGTACGTTTTCTCCTCAGTACGGCACAAGGCCGATGCATCAGGCTCAGAGACAACTGAACTGAAAGAAGAGGTTTTAAGCAGCACATGCCTTAATTGCACCAGTCCTCTCTCTGAGTTCATTTCAGCTCAGTGATTCCAGCCATGACCAACAACCAACTTGCACCAATCTGACACCATTGTGTGGTTTGGAGTGGGTTTAATGGTATGCAATCACATTTACTAATTTCATGTTTACTTCCCTGCTGTCCTGTCATTCACCCAGCCAAGAGGAGTGGAATTTCCTCCCACAGCTGTGGTGCTTTGAGGAGTCATCAACTGCAACCTAAAGCATGTTCAGCTGCAGTGAAGCAGCAGCCAGCCTACAAACAGCTCTAGAGGGAAGGCTGCCATCGAGACCACCTGTCCCGTTCAAGACAGTCCCCAAAGTACTGCTGGGTTCTTGACTATACAGATGTTGTGAAGATCACCTGGGGAAAACAGAAGATGTCTGTGTGCATACACAGCTATAGCCAGCTGATTGCTTCACTCTGTGGGCAGGAAAGGCTTAGAATAATTCTGTCTTTGCAATGTTTCCCTGTCAAGTTTGACAATGCGTTTTTTTCCTGAGCAGTCTGAGATTACAAAGGAAAATGTAAAATTAAGGTATATTTTTTCCTTAAAAATTTCTGAAATCCAGATCTTCTGGATTCAAGCTCTGTTTTGGAGACCTGAGCCACAAAGTGGCAGCTATTTCCTTTAGTACTTGGTATGACAATGAGCTGTAGACTATATGTAAATATCACTAATCATTTAACCAATTTTGTATTTATTTGAAAGGAAATAAGCCTATTAATGTAGCACTTGTTTTATTTCCTGTACAAAATTTACTAAAAGCTACTGAATATGCTAATTTTATTGAGGCCGACCTTCAAAAGCTTTTCACGTTTCTCTGTGTAGGGAGAAAAGAAGTAGCATTTATCAAGAGTGTCTGAAGAAATATATTTTTTCTCTAATGAGTTTCCAAGAGTTCACAGAATCATAGAATATCCTGAGTTGAAAGGCACCCACAAGGATCACTGAAGCCCAACTCCTTGCCCTGCACAGGACCATCCCCAAGAGTCATATCATGTGCTTTAGAGCATCGTCCAAATGCTTCTTTAACTCTGTCAGGCTTGGTGCTCTGGTCACTTCTCTGGGGAGCTGTTCCAGTGCCCAAATCTAAACGTCCCCTGACACAACTTCAGGCTTCCAATTCCCACTGGTCACCAGAGATCAGTGTCTGCCTCTACACCTCCCCTTGTGAGCAAGTTGTAAACCACTATGAGGTATCCCCTCAGTCTTCTCCAGGCTGAACAAACCCAGTGACCTCAGCCACCCCTCATATGGCTTCCCCTCCAGACCCTTCACCATGCTTGTGGCCCTCCTTTGGACACTCTCTAATAGCTTTATATCTTTCTTATATTGTGGTGCCCAAAACTGCACACAGCACTCACCAGTGGGAGAAACAAGAGGCATTAAAACTAAATCCACAGAGAATTCAGTTTTCTATTTAATCCCTTAACACAAATTCACATTTTACACTGACTATATGAAAAGGCTGACAGCCTTCAGGAGAAGAGGGAGCTTTTTTCCAGTAATGAAGAAAGAGGAAGAATAATAATTCTGTGGTAAGATGCAGTCAGATGTTGCATACAAGGCAAGCACTGGAGACAGAAGTAGGGATTAGCTTTCATAATGCTGCAGTTAAGCACTTGAATGTAGGAACAGCTCTCCTGGATAAGTTAAAAGGTCCATCCAGATCACAGTAATAAGTGGTGGATGATAAAGAAACAGAAGTGCAAGACTGAACAATGAAACAAATTTAGAAAGAGCAGTGCAAGCATATATAGTTACTTGCCCCGAATATTCTGTATTTCTTTCATTGATTTTTCTAGTCTGTATTTCAGTCCATGCTGATGTCTAGCACTGCAATTGTCCCTTGGCAAGCATCCCACAGCTCATCTAGGTGTTCCATGAAGAAATACCTTCAGTTTGCTATGAAGCCTGCCAGTAGCTATTTCACTGTGTCCCTTAGCTCTTTTCTCAGTCAGTGAGCACCTCTTCTGCCACTCATGACTTTAAAGACCGCTACTAGGTTCTCTCTTGTTCTGCCCTCTTTCATCTCACTAAGGATCCTCACTCCCCTGCAGTGCTGTCTCCACTTACTTTCTTCATACTAAGAAACCCACTTGACAGTTTTGGGTCCAGGCTGAAGAGCGAGCTCCAAGACCAGGTGTGTGAAAGGTGCTGGGGCGGCAGCTGACCTACATTCGTGCTCAGGAAAGTGGCAAGCACTTTCACCCACCCGACCTGGGTCAGATGATCTTCCAGATGAGATCAACTGCCCTCTAGAAGCAATACTTGTAAGTAAATGCTTATAAATATCTGCTTCAAAGGTGCTTGTTTACAATGTAAATGGATGCTTTGGTCAAGTGAGTCCAGTCAAAGCAAATGTTTCTGAGGAAGTAACAGAGCAATGTCTAAAAAAATGTTATCATCCTTTTCTTTCTCCCTGTCCCCAGATAAAAGGAGCCCTAGGTATAGGGCCAAAACCAAAGCTTCATATCTGACTCAAATCTTATTTAATATTATATGAGAAATGCTTGACTTTGCTTCATACACAGAATCTATTATGGTTTCATTTGGATGCTTTCGCTTGAAAAATTTGTCCAAAGAGTGCTAGTTAATTACTGTTTAAGGATTTCATTATATGTTGTCATTCAAACAAATCCCAAGAAATCTTCCTCTCAACGTGGACAGGAAGTATTTTAATGTTTATATGTATGTATTTCCTTTATAAACCACACTAGAACGATTACAGATGGAGTAACTGGAAGAGAATAGCTCAGAGATACTTTATAACCTCATTCAGCAAAGAAGTAGGGTTCAGTGCTCCAAAATCATCTGTGCAAAGTTAGAGCTGCTATGGCTTGTTGTTCTTTGGCAAAACTGCTTGTTTATTCCAAGCCACCAGCTCTCCAAGACTCTATTTAGGAAACTACACGAGTCTGTGAAATTCTGTAATGAAGCAGCACAATGTTTTCAGCACTCCAGACAGATTAATAAATGTATATATTTCTAGGATACAAAAATATTTAGGGACAGATTGTGATTATCCTTGCGTGGGAAGAAAATTGAATTGAGGAAGCTATTGTCTTGTTTCATCATGTGCAGCCTCATGAAAGTCATCCAGAATAATGGTGTAATTACTCCTTCCATTCAGAGGCATGGAGCAACAGCCCTCTGCAGGTCACAGATGTCTTTCCTACATTTTGGTCAGCCTCATACTGCTGCATCTCTAGCTGTACATCATGATTCTGTACAGGCAGAAGAGTGTTCTCTTTTTCAATTTTCCTTATTTTTTTTTCAAAATGAGCATTTTCTGGATGAGCACATGCTTTCTCAGGGTATATTCGTCTAGAAGTCACCAGTACTGGAGACATTGAAGCATCCTTTTACTCTGTGTAACAAATGGTTGATGTCTTGAGTGCAGAACACTGTTAGAGACCACTACTCTTTCAGTGGACTTTTTAATTACTAAACTGTATCTGTTTCTAACCTGATCTTTTACAATTACATCATGTATTCCACTTAAGTGTTAACAAGACAGAAAGCTGGGTATAGCTCACGTGGGACACCCAAATTGTTTAAAAGGACTCATTATCTCCCAAGAGTGTGGTTATCACAGCCATACTTACATTAAAGATGCTGCTGGAAAGGTTTCTGTCTGTATAAAAAATCTATTACTGTTAGTAAATCACAACTGTAAAGCATCAGTCAGCCAGAAACTCCCACAAACTTCTGCAGATCTTCTAAATTTGGTAGATGAATACCCACTCAACCTTGCTCTTTCTGAAGTTGAGTGTCTGTCGCAGAGTTAATTTAAAGCAGACCTTGCTTTCCTCACTGCTCATAAGACAGAGGACCAAACCCAGAAGTGCTGTGCAGTTTGAACAGACCGCAGCGGACAGCCCCGTGTCCATAAAGAGTCCCAAGGGATGCTTGGGAAGAGTGCAATTGCTCCAAGGGAGCCACAAAAGTGAAATGAAATGAGAGTTCAAGTCGGTAACTTAACTGAAACCATTAACAACCACAAGAAGACAGGCCTCTTGACCACTGCCAAACACGGGCAGCTGGGTGCTCCTCCCTGGGAGGGAGGCGAGCGTGGCCTCCAGGCGATCTCTGAGAGAACACAGGCACCCGCTGAGCCACCAGCTGTCACTGCTCCCCCACCCAGCTGATGGCTCTGCAGCCTCTGCGCGGTTTGTGGGGTTGGGAAAGCTTTGTCAGAGAGCCTTGGGGAGGGAGGGACTGGGATGTGTGAGGAGTTCCTCCTCTGCTTGGCAAAGGCCAGGGCAGTGCTGTGCTGTGCAGGAGGATGTGATGAGGTGACACCAGATGAGGTAGTGCTGGAGCTGCAGGACCACGCCTGGGAGAGCAGCTCTGCAGCAGGGCAGGGCTCCTGCACAGGCCAACTCTACAGCTATAAAGCCCCAGCATGGCTCATCACTGCTGGGACTCTGCCTCTCACACCCTGCTGCAACTCCCTGTTTGAGCAACACCTGCCTGAGTGAATTCTCACCTCCCCCGTCCCTTGTTGCACAGTGTAACTATGACTTGAGCCTGACCTGGAAAATTCACAAACAGCTCAGCTTAACACCCATACATCCTTGGCAACAGGGATTTAAGTTGTCATTGACTTTTGCTGCACTGATACGTTTCCTTGGAATTATACTGAAGACTTTGACTTGTGTTTTGAAGCACAAAAAGCAGCAGCTGTCAGATGGTAGTGAATCAATCCCATTAGGATAAAAAGCACTAAAAAAAGAAACACAGCAAATTTATAAACACTGGTTTTTTCCTACATTGCAACATACCCAATTAGTGGACCCAAAAAGATTTGAAAGATTTAAATTACAAATCCCCATTTCATGTCTTCTTTTTAATCTAATTATGAACACTGGGAACGGATTTGTCTATTTTACTGTAAACCTCTCACAAATTGTCATGTATTAGTTCCAAATTCCAATATGTCAACTGCAAGTAAATAGAGATTTACAGTCTACTTAGGAAAATAGTATTTTTTGATCTTGTAATTTAGCTCACAGGTAAACTTATGACTGTTATGACAAATGAAAATGCTTTGGAAATCTTATTTTTAAATAGAGTATTTGCCCCAAATTGACACTGTTAATAGTCCATTCCAAAGAGTACAGCTGGCTTCTGACAGCAGCTACCTAATAATAGGTGAGACCCATAACAAGAAGTGCAATTAGCCTATAGCAGTAAGCAACAGAGCAAACAGTAGCATGAAGTAATACAGACCACAGGGAATGCTGGATTGTAATTTTAAAAATCTTCCATAAACAGGAAAAAAGTGGAAGCAAGAGCTGAGTATAGATGGTAAGATGAAAAGTAAAAAAAAAATAAGAAATAAGAAGGAACAATCTCTTCACTAAGATTAAAAGCCAGCTGACAAGGCATGCGATTTCACTGCAAGTAGAGTATGAAATGCTGGAGCAGCTGAATAGCTGTTTGTTGGCAGATGAAGACTGTCATGATGCTTTTCTGCAACTCAGAATCAAACAGAAGAGGAAGAACTGCACATGTGGCATATGCATACTAAGAAGATGTGAATGGTGGCATCCATCATGTGGATCCTGAGCCCTCTAAGGATTCCCTCATTAAAGAAATTGTTTGTATTGTTATGTTTACAAAGTGCAATTCTGAAGAACAACAGCTGCAGCATTTAAACCACATTTCTAGGTCTCATGTAGACTACTGCATTTGATTACTAAAGAACCATTCCCTTTACTTATTGCACTGGGTAGTTCTACTTATATCCTTTACTTCTTGTCCCTGATTCTTCTTCCTCTTCTCTATGTCCTGCTTTACCTGCTTTTCCTCTGGCAGGTTTTATCAGACAGTTTCCAATAAAGAAGGTCAGGGTTCCTCTGCCTGGACTCCTTTTGGAGGCCCTGAAAGGACTCAGAGAGTGAGTCACGCCAGGGATATTCATTTGTGGTGTCAGCTCATTTTAAAATATTTCCCTGGTCACTATTCACTGCAAAAAGATGTTTGTGATCTAGTGACCCAGTAACAGTTATGCACACAAACTGCCACACAAGACCAGCTACCTGGTAAGCATTGAAAAGTTTGTAGGATTCTGATGGAAAGCATCTTTAAAGCAGAATTTTTCTCTGAGCAGTCTTCTACTCTGACATACACCATCTCAAATCTGGCTCAGGAGTTGGAAACCACAGGTTCCAAAGCACCTACCATAAATAAGAGCTCTTGCTATGGTTTATCTGTCTCTGGGATCCATCTCACACTTCAGTCTGTTTAACTGGCATGAGTCTAAGGGTCCTTCTCTCTGTCCATAGCCAAATTAATCACCAAATTAATAACAAAATAATCCACAGAATGGCTCTTCCAACATTACCAAAGAATATTCTTCCTCTGCTCAGAGAAATCATCCAGCAGGAATGAAAGATCTAACTGCACTTCTCAAATAGGTCTCCTATTGCTTTGAGAAAGGGAAAGCAAACAGAAGTGTTGACCAATTAATTACAGGCTACTTAGCTGAGGTCATGTCCACAGAAGGAATATATCTGCATTTCAAAAAAGTAACTTGTTAACCATTGTGGATAAGCGTATGTAAGATAAAATCTATTGAAGCAATTGTATAAAGCACACAAAGATCTAAATCCCACTTTGAAGAGAGATTTACGGCTTTACATTTTATCCCCACTGGCAGCATGACCGGAGATGAAACTTCCATTGATTGGCTTCAGTGAGAGTTAAAAATAAACAGACTGAAATCCCCTGGCTGTCCAAGAGCATAATAGAGCTGCTACTGCCCCAGAGAACAAATGCCTAACTTTGGGTTATCTTTTGCACCTGTACACTGGCAATTTTTCCAAACTGGATGAACATTTCCATGGTACTACTGTGATAGCTTAAATTTGTGTGGAAAATTAATCTTCATCCATGGTGCATTTGAGAAGCTGGCAGGAAAAAGCAACCCCAGATTGGGAACGTGGGAAAACAATCCTCAGATTACTGCAGGGGAGCCACCTTACTGCCATGCCAAAACCTCCAGAAACTGAGGGGAGAGAAGGATTGGAAAAAACACTTAGGAGGAGGGAGATCCATATTCCCAAGAGACTCTGCTGTGACTAACGTACACAGCTGGATTCTCAGGTCCTCAGGAGCATAAGAGTGTCACATCTTCCCCCTGCCTGGAGTCCAGGCCATTCCCCTGCCCAGCATCAGCTGGTCCCCCCCATGTCATAACACAGTCTGTTGATGGAGCCAAGCCAAGCAGAGGCATGTGGTGTCAAATTTTGATCAAAGGTCACAGAAGGAGGATCTCTCACCTAATGGGCAGCAGGAATATCCCATTCACAGCCTGCAGCGGGAGGAAGCATGTTTGTTCCAGATGGCACAATTGCAAAAAGGATGGCTTAAACCACTTACACTGAGTGACAAAAATCAGATTATCTGGTAGCTGATGAAAGGTTAGTTACAGATCGGATCTATGAGCATTATTTATAAGAACCAGCTTGACCAGGGGAACTCACCGGAAATTTCTGTGCTGAGAACAACAGAGCAAATGGGTAGCATGAAGCAATTCAGACTACAGGATGGATTTTAAGACAAAATCCTTCCATAAACAAGAAAGCATCCAGCTCTGGGGGTCTCATCCTAAGTAGGACATGGACCTGTTGGAGCCAGTCCAGAGGAGGGCCACAAAAATGGAGAAAAGGAGGCTCCAGGGAAGCCTTATAGCACCTTCCAGTATCTAAAGGGGGTTTAAAAGAAAGCTGGAGTGGGACGTTTTACGAGACCATGTAGTGATAGGACATGGGGGAATGGCTTTAAACAGAGAGTAGGTGTAAACTAGACATTAGGAAGAAATTCTTTACTGTGAGGGTGTTGAAACACTGGACCAGGTTTCCAGAGAAGCTGTGGATGACCCATTCCCAGAAGTGTTCCAGGCCAGGCTGGATGAGGCTCTGAGCAGCCTGGTCTAGTGGAAGGTGTCCCTGCCAATGGCACAGGGGTTGGAGTAAATGATCTTGAAGGTCCCTTCCAACTCAAACCATTCTGTGATTCTATGATTCCAAAATACTTAAAATTTTTACTCTAAACTGTAGCAATTATGACCAGTCTCACATTTAAGCTTAGATTTTTACTTCCATCTGTACAGATTCTTTTAGCTAATGCTGATGACAAGTACATGTCAGAAAACATCCCTGAAGATGAGAACATACCCTGCAGCTCTGCTGGAATTCAGGTAGCAGGTTTGATTCTAAAAATGACACATTTATTTCAAAGAGGGCAGAGATTGACTCATATTTTTTAAGAAATTTGTAGCTCATGATTTAAAGGCATATTGGTATGAAGAAGCCCTGCTGAAAGACGTTTCCCTGCATTCATAAAAATGAAAAACAATTATTTTAATACAAAAGTACATTTGAATTTTGGGAGAATATTATACAATTCAACAGACTGTAGCGACCTATCACAGCATTTCAGAATTTTGTAAGGTTTCCTCAGGAGTTCTAAACTCTCAGAGGTTGTCAGTATTTAACTTTCAAAGCCCTGCTCTTTCATGCTTCATTTTGAAACCATTTTAAACTAACAGTGTTGCGCCTACATTTTTTTACAGTCATGTGGAGGGGGGGAGTTGTGTATGTTTCACAATGAAGACAGACGAAAAAGATAATCTTCTTAAGTCCGTGATTTCAGGGGGTGAAGGGAGGGAAGAACTATCTTCTGACTCACAGTGAAAAATGATGGGGATTTAACCCCACATCCTGTCATTCCTTCTGAAGCTCAGCAAAGAGCAGAAGAAAGAAAGAGGCTGCTCAGGAGCACATCAGCTCCTCCATCACAACACTGAGTGCTGGTAGGTGCCCATGGAGCTTGTCAGGGAAGGATGTGAAAGAGATGGATATGGAATGTGTCACCTAAGGGTGAAGGTGCTCACCCTGACTAGGAAGTAGTAGTCAGACATGAATTTAAATGAAGCTTGCCTCCATCTCAAATAAATAATTCAGAACTCAGGCTGTTAGTGACTCTCCTGTTTCGTTTCTGTCTTGGCCTGAGAAAATCTTCCCTGGCAGCATTGCTCCTGAGCCTTTCTGTACTCACAAACAGGAATTGTTGAGTGATTTTTTTTGGTTGGCTTATAAATTCCCAAACAGCTCTTTTTCATTTAATGTCATCTTATTGAACTTCCTTAGAAAGCTGCATCATACCTGACAGAACAGATTCTCACCTTATTAAAATTAAAGAAATGTAAATACTGGGGAAGGAAGAAGAGTCCAATAGTCAGAGCCCTAGCTAGGAATGCACAACCCTTCTAACAACCTGCTTTTGCTTTAGATGTCTTGAAAGAGCAAGGTAAGCAAAGTTAAATTAAAGGCTCTGTCCAACCATCTCATCTGTGAATGGCATAAAAGGGCTTCATTTTCTCACAGAAACATTTGGTAATTACCAAATACAAAAGTACTGAGAAGAGCTTTGGTAGCCAGGCATCTCTAAAAGGCAGCCTTTTGTTTTATGAAGGCAGCAGTGAAGCAGGTGGTTGTAATGTAACTTTTTAAAAGTTTAGCTTCCCAGATACTCCAGCTAACACCCTCCCACTGCTGAGCCTGATGTGGGTTGTAGAGTTAACAATGTTTGAAGTTGAGTTACAGCTACCTACAGGCTGAACAAAGGAGCTATCAAAATTATTTCACATAAAATTCCTGGTTTTATTCAAAATAGATTCCAGTAGAGAAAGTAGTAATACCTCTTAACTCTCAGTAAATCTGTGTTTTTATACTTAAATGTCCTGGTTGCCAGCTGTGATCATGGTCTGTAAAACTTATGTTTTTCTTAAAGCTTCAGGTACACAGGACAACTAACTATGCAGGAGTTACATCTTCCATGTAAAAGTAGTGATGGTTTTCTAAGCCCCTATTCCCCTTGCATGGGAGTCACTCATTCCAAAGGATTATAGCTGACAGTAATATCTCAGTGTGTGGAGACCACCCAGAGTTAGGAAAACCTGAGGAAGGCAATCCTGGGATTTCACCCAGATGATCCAAAGGACCAAGTTCATGCTGCTGTCATTCTGTATGTAAATGGTGTGATGACCCTTGTTACATAAGCCCGTGGGTAATGCCTGTGGGTCCCCCCAGGGGCTGATCTGGCACAGAGCCCTCAGGGTGTAGCTTGGGTGGAACTGAGCAGCTCCATGGCAATACCACGGCAAAGAGAACTGGCTCTTTTCCAGAGACCCTTTCTTCCTGTGCCCTTCAGTGCCTTCTGCAAAAAGTAAGACATTGCTTAGCAATCATGTCCTGTACACGTGCATGTAAGCACTAAACTACTATAAAGTGAACCTATGCCTTCCATTCTTTGAGGTTAAAATCTGTTCGTTAATTTCTTTCATGTCAATCTTTGTTTCATTTGGTCTCGTTACCATACAAACCCCATCATGCACTGGGAAACAAATCACTGAACTTTTGTTGCCTTTTAGCTCCTCTCTGTGAGTTTGAAAAGCACTACACCAGATATTAAGTGTCTGAAATCACAGTTTCTATAGATAGAGCAAAATTTCACAGCAAGTGTAGACCATGGCATCCTTGAATCCTAATCAGCCCCTCCTCTGTCCAGATCATCACACAGCTGGAGAGCTGAAAACTGGGGCTCATTCCTGGGGCCACAAGATAAACTGTAGCTTATGATTAACACAGATTCTTTAACAGATAATGTGCATAGAATAAACCCAGCATTTTAGCAATAGATGTGATTTGCAACCATTGCACACCAGTCCCTAGAGTTTTAAGTCCAAACATCACCAACAGATGAGGACTGTCACAGGAATTAAGGCAGCTAACTAAAGAGTCACAAATATAAAATAAAGCCTTTAAATGCTTAATATTACACAAATGTTTGCCATCTAACATCCTTACCGCAGTGTCGTTGGTGGTAATGTACACCAACACATCCGAGTTGTTTCTGCTATTGATGTATCGGTAACAGTTCCACACACAGCTTATCAAGTAACCCTGCAAAGAAAAGGGATCTATTACTCTGGGCAGAAAATAAACCATGGATGTTTTTCTGATAGAGCATATCCATTCTTTATAAATATGAATGTCAACATGATAGAAGCATGGGAAAGTCACTTTTTGGTTGCAGTGACTGTGAGAATGTCTGGGGGCTCTGTGAGTAATCCCATGTCATTCCTCATAATGTTGGGGTTCTTTAGAATTGAGAAGGTTCTGGGGAGACCTTACTGTGGCTTTCCAATATGTAAGAGGGGCTTATTAAATCAATGTATTCTATGTGGCTGGAATTGTCTGGGGTCTTGGAATTCTTGTTTGACTAGAGAAAATTGCCAAAGTAAAAGTTTTTATTGACATCTGAAGTTATTTCTGACATTTTAAACGTCAAAAATACTGGGTTTTTCCTCCCAGCGTAAAACAAAACCCCCTGTAATAGCAGCAATAAACATACTGCAAGATCATAAACTTCACTGCTTTTGTTCTTGGAGCTTGGGTGGTGCTTCTTCCTGTCAAACAACTAGTTGTCTCCACTTCTTTAACTGGATGGGCAAAATGCTCACAGCCACCACCTCCTTCACAAGCAGGAGAGATTCCAGTTTGGGCAGCAGAGATGAGCAAAGTGACTGGAAGGAAGATGAGAGGCAGGAAGATGCAGAGGAGCTGGAGTCAGATCCGCAGGATGTCAGTAACACAGCTGGCAGGACTAAAGCACTTCTCTCTGGAGCTTTCTGCATCCACTGTTGGAGGTTAGAGTTTTTCCTTTTGTTTTCTTTCAAACCAAGACACACATGACATATTATGGTGATGAGGAGAACTTTGTGTTTTGATAGTGCCCAACTTATATTTTTACTTAGTAGGTCAGCACAGCAATTCTTCCACAAACCTAACGCATGCAGATTAAACTGCCAGCACTGAATTTGCACGTGTGTCTCACTGAGTGAGTCATACTTTTGTGACTCACTTGCACTGATGGCCTTCCAAAAGCCTCTTATCCCTTTGAGCTGCCCTGTGCTTCCTCTGTCTCCAGAGCCGACACACATGAGCTGTGTTTTTCAGGATGCCACGTGATTCACTGATGGCCTGCGAGCAGATCAGGAAGGTTTTTTTCCACCAGGGCTGAGCTGGCTAAAATCTGGTAAATTTGCTTCCTCTTTTTTCACAGCATCTTACAAACCCTGGATTGACTTGCAGCTGTTGCAGATCTTGACAGTACTTTCGGCCACCAAATGGGGAGAGCAAAAGTATTCTGGAGTGAACTAAGTCTCAAGGGAAGATTAGACAGTCTCTACAGACCAAGCTGTGGGCTGTGCAAACCTACCCCAGGCTACTGAAACAAGTAAAGGCACATACATGGAGAACTGCATCTTTTCCAGAATTAAGTAAAATGTCATTGTTAATTATAAGTGGTAATAAGTAGTTCAGTAGCTTTCAGTGCTCAGATACTGTAGCCTGGGAAAGGCATAAGAGCCAATGCAGAACAGAGACCGAATATAGCACACTTCTGTGGGGACACAGCCTGTCTATAAGAAATCCTTTACATTAAGCTTACCTATTTGCAAAACTATCTCTATGCTCCTTCTGTCAAAATCCAAAGTAAGGGAAGCCCTGTTTTGGACAATTCAATCCCATCTGGGAGAAGCTAGTGGGAGATTTATTTTTTAATGTTCCCATTCTGTGTGGTGAATAAAACACACTTAACCCCACAATGAACCTCTACAGCTTTCCCAGCTCTGAACCCTAGCTCTAATCAGCCCTGCTCTTGCACGCATGGGCTGTTTCTCAGTGGGTGAGGTCTGTTCCTTGAATTAAGGAGGTCACTAGCCAGCACATACCAAGGAATTGGCCCTGAGACACTGACCAACATAGGGCAGAGAGTGGAAGCAGCTCAGAGCATGTCCTTGTTCAAATGCTTTGGAAATGTGCTGTTGGCCTGCAAATCATGAGCCACAGAAACTTGTTTTCCTCAACCTGTAACTTTATTTAAGCTCATCCCTAATAATTATTTCCTACCAATACGGCTGCACTGTTAAATGGGGCTCCTGATTCAGTCACCAATTTACTTTCCTGAAAGACTTGGCTGAGGTTTCAAATACTGCTTTAAAATGTGTGGCAGGACACACAGTATATAAATATATTGATTTTTATCTCAGGAGACTAATGTTCACATTTGAAATTGGCCCTAGATAAAAGACCTGAACTCCCTCAGCCTAATCCACCCTTAGTGGATCTCCTGCCTACCACAGCATAGAGTGGTGACAGACACCTTTTGGGGGAGACAGCCCCAAGCAACCACCACGAGAAAGGACAGGTGTGTAAGAAGGCTGAATGTAGAAACAAGCACTGTGCCTACTTCTACACAGCTTACAGTCTTCCCCTTAGGATGGTGGGAAATTACTTGAGACCCTAAGGATCCGAAACCCACAAAATTTTGTCACCTTGCCTCTTGCTGCTGCAGTTGCAGACGCACCTGTTAAGTTGCATAACAACAATAATGAACTGCAGACCTGTGCTCATCAGGTCCCAACCAGCATCTTTGTGGAAATTAGAGGTTGTTGTAATGTGTTGCTTCTTGTAACACAGCAAGAGAACGTCTGTGCTGATCTGGGTCACAGCAGCCCTCTGGGTAACCCCTCACTGGCAGCAAGTGCAGGGTGAACACCACAGACCCAGCAGAGCCCCCTCAGGTTACTAGCTGCCTGCACTGAACCCCATTTGACTCTCCGGCTGCTTTGAATTTTCTATTTACAGAGCTGGGATGGGCATCAGTAACTCATCCAAATGAGATAAAGATTTCTACACAAACTGAAATTTATATGAAGATTTCAAAGGGATGCTAATGGCAGACCAGTTGACCACATATATTTCCCATTTTGGTGTTACAGAAAGAGAAATAATGGGTTGCTGTACTGATAAAATCTGCAATTAAATCCATCTTCTCAGCACACTAGAATGTGGATCTTGTGAGTATCAAAAGGCTGTATAAGAACAACTGCTTAGAACTGAAAGAAATGCTCTAATTGGAAAGAATTAATAATATTAAACCAAGCCACTGATCTGCAACACTTTATATGGCACCTTACAGGGGCCAAGACATCGGCTGTTGGCTCACAGTCACACACACTGAGGTATGCAATTTAAAGCAATTGACCCCTGTTTTAGAGATGCTTCTCCCATAAGTATCCTGTCATCATCAGTGCTGGGACTTGTCCTAGGCTGTTGTGGAACAAGTGGCAACCTTGTTGGCCATTCCTGGAGTGGGGATTAGAGCTTGGCTGTTGGGGCTGTATTCATGGTCCCAACTGCTGCTCCATCAGCCCTGCAGGAAGGTAGCAGATGCCAGGTGATGTGTTGCAGGTCAGGGAAGAATGCCCTTGGGCTGAGATACCGAATCTCTCAGGGTGAACACAGAACTTCATTCTTATCCTTTCCCATCTGCTGAGGACAGCAGGAGTGATCTCATCTCCAGGCTCAATACTTTGTAGATGCAGCCCACAGGCATATTATGGAGAACAGTGCTAGCTGCTGAACAGTTTGCTGAAGACCAGCCTGTCTCACTGAACTGGAACACCTTTTGGCTGCCCCGCTGGCAGCTACCTCTTCCTACCTACTTTTCAGAAAGAGAACAGCCAAGGAAGAGGCCATACTCTGAAGGTGCAGAGTGCTTGGGGCAGCCTGGGGAAAAGGTTTAATCTGGTTGTTTGTGCTCATTTGAGCTTAGTTGGGCCTAAGAAGCTGCCCCATGATGGGGAGGTTGAAGCCTCAATTGTTCTGTCTCAGAAGCTCGGGTTGGCTGGAGGAAACCGTCTTCTCCGAACCAGCTGCAGAGGACATGATTCAGAGGTTGCTGTGTTGGCTGTATGCAATCTGTGTACATGTATATAAATACATTTGTGATGTCCTTCATCAGGATAGATAGGAGACATCTATGTTTCATGGTATGCAATTCCAGTTCAGTTTCTAGACAAAGACAGTGAATGGAATACCATCTTTTTGTCTACTCTGAAAAGTGTTCTGTGTGAAAGCACCTGAAATTCCCATTAGGTGCTTCAGATACAAGTAAATGGTAAAGACTAAAAAGACAAGTGCTTGTGTATGGTTAGCTGGCTTGCTTTCTTACCACTCTTTCTTGCTTCCCTTTTTTATTTCACAAACCCATGCCTGCAAAACACAAACCCAGCATCTAATATTTCATAATCTTGCTTTCTGCTCCGTAGTGTTCTCCTATGCATGTAGCTGCACCCAAAACAAAAGAGCCATAATACCAAATATTTCTGAGGAATTAGGTGATTCTGTTTTGTATTTCCCACCAGTTGAATGCAGCTTTTCCTACTGTAGCTTTTCCTAGGTCACAATGTTTTGGTTCCTCTCCCTATTTCTAGTTGAACTCCAGAGGGAGAGGAGGCATATTTTTTTTATACACAGTACCTTTCCCGTTTCAATATATAAATGTAGTACCATCTGTTAAGTCTATCAGAGATAAAATGTGATGCATCTGTGCGTGTTCAGCTTTCATTTGATGGAGCAGATTCTGTAAATCTGCATAGCAGCCCTTCTGGAAACATAAGAAATTCAAATGAAAATGCTAACTGGAATTTAGCATGTGTTTCCGTGTGAGTCACATTTTTTGTGACTCATTTATATGATAATATGTTGCTAGAATGAGCATTATATGAGCCACATATACTCTTGGAAAAAACGTGTTTTACCACTTAAAAGCAAAATGAGTCTGGCACTATTAATTTCTTAGGTTTCTTGTCTCTGTAGTAAGCCTCTTTGCCATTCCAATTCTGGTTGCCTTTTTTTTTTTTTTTAAATAAGCTTGAAGCTTTCTTGACATACTTAAGTCAATGAAACACCAGACCCACATGGGGTAAAAACAAGTTGTTCGTTGCATCGGAGAAATTTTTTAGAATACATTCCTTGTGGAACCTGAAAAATCTATGGATTTATTAAATTCACACATATTTCTTAGAAGTGCAAATAAAATCAGTTGTACTGTTGTGAACACAGAAGGCCGGAAGACTAAACTCTACTGCTAAATCACAGAAAGTGAGCACAGCTTCCAACAGCAGTTTAACACACCCTATCTGTTGCGTTTCTTTCACCAATTTTGAAGCAGCTTCAATAACCTCATCTACCTCTTTTGCCACAGTAACATTCCCTGTATATGTTGTCAAATGTGTTGTCTGGAAGTAACATCTTTGGTGTCACTGTGACTCTTTGAGACTTCTCTAATCTAATGAAAAATTGCTTTGCACAGAGAGCAAGATTAATCTGAAATAAAGTCCCACACAAGAAATACAAAAACAGAACACACCAGCATATTTAACAAGAGGTCCAATGCTCAGGGTATGAGTTGGAGCCACAGGTGGTTTTTTTTCCTGTATTAATTTGTCTGATCTTATCCTGAGCTCCTTTTGAACTTCTGAGCCCTTTCCAGCTGCTCTGGATAATGCTACATCTCCCCTTTGCCTGGTACCTGCCACCTCCAGCCCACTCACCCACTAGGTTTGCATAACAGCAAATAAATTTTCATTCCTTGAGCCCTTCTGTTGCCTGGTTTGACAGTTCCTTATGGTGCTCCTCCCAGGAGAGTGCTTGGATTTATTTACCTGCTCTACAAAATTCTTTCTGAGACAGGGTACCAGAAGGGAAGTCACACTTCCAGAGGTACAGGGCATCAAAACTGGCTAAGAAATTATACAATTTATATTTTGGGTTTTCAATTCCATTCTTAATATTCTTAGCATTTACTTGTTTGACCAGAAATGAGCTAAGCTAATATTTTCACAGGTCAATCTGTAACAGCTACAAAACCCCTTTTAGAGGTGCTCACGCTTACTTCAGAGTCCACTGCAGTGTTTGTGAAACACGAGCGTGCTTCCTCAGTGCCCACTGCTCAGAATTTTTCACCACCGATCTTCTCTACCATTTCCTTGTTCTGTCAGTCCATCCCATGAGATTCTCCTGCAAAGATCTCTTGCTAATTATTTTCCCTATTTTGAATGATACTGCAAAAATATGTTGTTAATATTTCCTTCCCCTTCCCAGGTCTCTTATGAATGCACAGAACTGCATGGGTCGCAGTGCTGGGAAGAGTGATAATTTATCCTTATTCCCTATTCCCTAGCTACAGTCAGTGAGATTACCTTTTCTCTTCTCCCTACACATCTTAGGGTGTTTTTTAAAGTTTTTCACAAGACACACTGCCAAACACATTCTGAAAAAAAGAGAAGTCTGTATCAACAGGCTCTCCCTTGTCCACTAGATGATCCACTGCTTCAAAGAATTCCTAAGTCATGAGTTCCTCCTACAAGCATCACACTTCCCCAGTGTGGACTATATGTTCTTCTGTTTGTCTATGAGATTTTTCACAATTTTTTCATGATTCCTATAATCCTGTTTCATATAGGTATCAGGCTGCTGGGGGTGTGGTTACTCAGAACTCTTCTAAAGACAGACCTCCCAGCAAGAGACATTCCACCATGACCAGAAGTGGACTTTATACACAATCGTGCACTTACCTTAAAAGCCAAAATGATACTTATGAAAAGGAGGATAATCACAACCAGACACGTGGGGTTCACAGACATAATCTCCTCCTTGTAGGGAAAATTGTTGGGCTGCATAAGCAAAAATAAGCAAAACACTGTGAGTCAATCTCACAAGTCATTTAAGAGCCATTCAACTACTGCATTCTATAATTAACAGCTTACAAAGCTTTCTGTGATCTACTAAATCGGGAGCTGTCCCCACCAACAACCAGTTTCAGTAAGTGTGGCTACAACAGGCATTGTGAACACTCAGCTGCCAAAGGTTCCCTGGAGGGCTGAGGGATTTGCTTTTTGCTTTGGCTGTGGTGTGGTTTCTCTCTTCCTCACTGGGTTTGTATCTGACACAAACTAGCAGAAGTCTGAGAGCTTTGCAGCCGGAAATCTTCCACCATGGGAAATGGCAAGCAAATCTCGTACTTACTGAGGAATCATTACACTGGCACTGGTTGCCAAAGAACAGTGGCAGCTCTTTCCAGAAAGTCAAAGCAGCAAAAACTGGACAGCATAATCCTTTCACCTAATATTTTATGACATTTCAAAATACATTGAGTCTATTCTTATTTTGGCTAAATTTGGACTACTTCTCTAGGAACACGTTAGTGCTGCTGTCTAAGTGTGCGTCCCATGGAGTCGTGGGTCCTACAGGGGACCCACCTCATGATTTCAACCTGAAATGTGGAAACGTGCCCCAGGCCCTTCTGTTACCACGTACATGAAACAGAGGTGACAAAACGAATCTTCCTGCTTAGCACAGGCTTCGTGATTTACAGCTGTGAAACACTTTAGGATCAGTGACTGAAAACCAGCCCCTAATAATGTTTTACTGTACTTTTTATTGCTTAAAAACTCCACGCCCTTTAAAATGAATGTTCCAAATAGTTCTGAAACACTGCAAGACAGAAGTTCCTGTTTCAGTTAGAATAAACCATTGTTCATAGATAGAGCTGTTCTCCACAAAAGATAGCTCCACTGCAACAGTAGCTCATTATATCTGAATGCAATAGTTCCTTCCACACAACTCCCTTTTCCCTTACAGGTCTAATTACTTAACCAGGCCAGCTCTGCATCCTTGTCAGGACAATTAACTAGACCGAGCTATAACTGTATTCTTGGCAATGATGGTGTAAATCCAGAGTAACCCCTTAATAACCCTTATTCCAGCACTCAGCCTAGTGCATCAGGAAATTATCTTTTTTTTTGGACAGCTGCTACTGAGAATAGCTCTTTATTTAGCGCTTCCATGAACTGTTCACAGTGGTTAACATCAACAGCAGCTGTAACCGTTTGCAGATAAATGTTACATAAGCACATTTTCCGCTTCTTGACAGCAATGTTTCTGTTCCTGTACTAATTCCATGGCTGAAGTTGTTATCATGTTATCTTCTTTGTCGAGGTACAGTTTTTGTAGTGAACTAGCTTGCTATAATTCAATGTTACTGCGCTTTTTTTTTCCTCCACAGAAGGTTATTCTAAATATAGTGGATGCAGTCACCCAGCGACCAAGAAAGCAAGAGGATATGTCAAGAAATAATGCACTGTAAAATTAAACAAAAACTTTATATGCATAAAATTAAACAAAAACTTTATATGCATAAAATTTAAGTATTAATGCCCCAACCTGCCCTCCTGCTTGCAGGAAGGACACCATAAGTTAGGAAGTTAGAAAGTCCAGTCAGTCAAGGACAGTTACAGTAAATCTGTACCCAAATGATTTTTTTCAGTACTGATCTACCATTAAAAAATAGTCAAAATAGATAGTGAATGTGATAAAAAATTCCTATTGAGACTTTGGTTCTCCAAAGAAGAACCTAGTTTTTGGGAACCAGTCACTGGTGAAATACTGGACAACTGCATGCTGGTTTTGGCCATAATCTAATGGGCTTTTTCTAGACATCAGCTCAAAAGGGATTTGAGCATGGGGGCAAGAGGAGGGCAGGCAAACGACCAAGTTCCCACTTCCTTGAAAAGCAGGAACATCTGCTGGAGAATGAACCCTGGTCAAGTCTGGTGCAGGATGCGCTGCTCAGCAGTGCCTGGCCTTCCCTTATATCAGCACCAGTGTTTCAGCAACTATTTCAGCAAAGCCAGGAGAGTACATGAGGAACAAACACTGTGGTTTGCCCCCTTCAGGCGCAGCTTTTTGAGTCTCAGTCCTGAAGAGATGAGAGGTGTAAGCAGCCCCGGTGAGGCAGTGGGTGCTGCACCCATGCCACGGTCACCCCCCTGCACAGGTGTCTGGGAGATCTTAGAGCAGGGTGTGAAAACTGAAGTCAGTCCCTTCTGGAGCTTCCAGGCTTCCTGTGTGAGAGACAAAAGCTTTCAGCTCTCTGATGGACAGCCCAGGAGCATTGGGTCAGCATGGAAGAAACCCCTTTGCCTTTTTTTGCTAACTGGGCTGGGCCAGTCTATGAGCAGTCTGATCTTAAGTCACAAATACAAACCTCTTCAGTGCTGTAGGAAAACCAATTTACAAAACCTGCACCTTTGACAAAGAAGCAGGAAAGATGGTAGGAAGCATCTAACTGGCTCCAGTCTCACCAGGTACAGGGACCATCATGGAACTCGTGTCATTAGGGGTCCCATCCCCTGGCTGCAACTGTTCCCAAAATCTCATTCATTCCCATGGAAAACAGGTACCAAGAGTGGTTCAGATGAATCAAACCACTGGCCTTCACTGACTGCAATGATGAACTTAAATACTGATGTGGATACATGAGGTGGGACAAGAAACTCTGCTCCTGTCGTGGGAGTTTGCTCTCCTATGAGAAGACCAGTAGCTGAAATCCTGCTGCTAGGAAGGTTCCAGGCACCAGGCTAAGGGCTGCAACTTCTTGAAAAAGATCAGTGTCAAATGTTGTGCAAGGTTTGATGAAGCTGAGACTGAAATACATCTGGGTGGGAAAAATCAAGCCTATCACTGGAAACACAGGAGTGATTTTGGAGCAGAATGTGACGAAATTTTCTATATAAACAAAAGGTAGTTGTAATGGTGTTGCACTGGCACGCTAAAGTCATAATTAAAGTGTCATTTATAACCTTGTCACAGACATGGAGAGGGCTGTGTGCATAATAATATACCTGATAGACTTCTAATTTAAAAAAATTACTGCTTATTCATATCAAAGCCCTATTAGACCCTTAAAAAGACTGTAAACTGTGCATGGAAAGTACACTTCTACTGCATTGCTATCGTACAAACACAAGAAGAATAAAATGACAAAGGCTAAAGCTATTTCTCATTCCCTCTGCCTGCTTGCATAATCTTTCACATCTTCCTTCCCCCTGGACCACAAAAAATCCACTTTAAAATATAGTGTGAACTGTCATTTCAAGTTACAATCCTCCAAGTATCAAAATGTTATAAAAGTGAAAGAAAACAGCAATGTGTCTGTAGAATTCATAAAGCTCTGCTATGAAGTTAGTGGTACTTCTTTGGAATTATAAAATGGCATTAAAAATGTCAGAAAGGATATCTTGGTTTTAAGCTTTAGTTTATAGGAAAAAATTCCTTTAGGTTAATCTCTTTTATGTTCTCTAGGCATTTCTCCATGGATTTAAAAGCATGACTGGTACCACCTGAATTGTTAGGCAGCAGCATTGCAGGCTATTCCCACAGCAAAGCTACTTAATATACTTTGAAATTTTGTTTAGATGAACTGTCATAGTCCTGCTCTTTGATTAGAAAAAGGTTTGTATAACTCAGTTGCAGACCAGCCTGTTCTGCACCTCTGCTTCAATCCATTTCATATGCTGTTATCAGATGACAGAAGATGAAGTGTTTAATTTGAAGGCTTTAAAATGCCCAAATATGAAAGATTTAGTAGGATTAAATGAAAGAAATGTGCTTTAGGTCAAACTGCTTTAGACCTCTGCTTAGACCAAGAACTAAAATTGTTTTTATTTTACATATGTTGGATTTGCTGTATGCAAAAAAAGGCAAAAAGAAGTTTCCAAAGACACTGTTCCTAGGAAAGAAGAAGCAAGTATAGACTGATGTTACCAAACACCCTGTGAACACAATTGCAACATTTTCAGTTATGGCCCCCACCAGCTTCTTGATATGTACTCATCATTTTTGCTAGAAGTACACCGAGAGTTTCACAGAAGCTGTAACTCATCACTGACAGACTGAAATCTGGCAGATGTGCACCAAAATAACTATATAATGATACCAGCTAATAGTGAAGTAGAAATGGTTAAATAAACAGGGTTTTCCTCACTTTAGAGGTAACAAAAAGTTCTTCTGAGACTGGTAAATGTCTTCTGTTACCAAATGCACAGTTTCTTCCAGATATTCAATAATGGATTTGAAGAACAGTTGGGATTTTTCATTTACCTTATGGAGCTGTGCCCCCTAAAATATAATTTCCCAAATGCAAAGCCATTTTAGACGAACAGAAACTGTAGGAATGCCAGGAAGAAACACAATCCTTGTTTCTTGCCTACCCTGGCAGACCACTGCAAAGGGGGTGAGGGCAAGACAACCCTAGGGCTTATTTGCAAACCATCAGGAGGGATCACACCCGAATGGCACTGCATTTATGGTGTCATTGCTTGCATTGATTTTCATGGTGTCCCATGTCTGAGTATCTGATGAGGGTGGATGTGCCCTTCACATCTCCCCTTTGCTTCTGCTGACTCAGAGTGCATTTACTCTGAACCTAATGTAGTGAACCTTATGCCAACAGATGTAGCCCCTCCAGGCAAAGGGACAAGGGGTTCCAGTTGAGCCATTTGTGCTTGGGACCACAGCTAAAACACAGGAGAGGCATAATCAGCTTCAAAGCAGATGCAGAACAGCTTCAAAACTTTTTTGAACAGGTGACATTAACTGTTCAAAATTCATCACAACTCTTGGTAGTTTTTCCTCATCACTAATCTCCAACAAATATTATAAAATACAAACTAATCCTTGTTTCTAAATGAACTTAACTTGGACTAGCTTCCAGCTGCTCATTAGCATTATGCCTTACATCTAATTTGAACAGCCTTTTAATACCTCATTATTTTGCATATGAAACCTCTAATGGCACTAGCTCTTGGTCTTCTTTCTCAGTAAATGAGGCAGGAAAAGCTGATTGTCTCTCATCATACTACAATATATTCAGCTTTTATATAGTTTTTCTAGGAACTTTTTCTGCATATTCTCTGACTTTTAAGCATTGTTTTTTTACAACTAGACTCCACAAATAGATGGAGAAAATCCACACTAGCAACAGAGAAGGGAAGTCTCCTCTCCCTTACTATTAATTGCTCTTTTTTTCTGTCCACAAATCCCAAGAACAATTTTTGCAAACAGCAAAACAACCAAAGGGCTCTAGTTTTGGCATTTAAATCCCTAGGCTGCTTACAGGGTCACTGCATCCCAGGCACAGTTGTCAAACCGGATGCTCATCTGTATGGCTCAGGCTTTTACGTTTCTTTGCATTTATCTCTGTAGCACACAGTAGTGGCTGAATTCAAGTTCTCAGGCAGTCTAGCTCAGTGTCAGCCACGGGTTTTATTAGAAGTGAATTTGCAAGGGAAAGTCACAAGTACTGCCACTGGGAAATGCAGAGATGTGCTCACTCTGGGCAATGCAGGGTAGGGTCTCCCAGAGGATGACACAGAACAGCCAGATTATATTCCTGCTCACAACCTCCCACCAAAGGACTCAATCCCTCCAGACAATGAGCCTGGAGAAGCTCTCTCATGGCTGACATCAGCTTTTGTGAAGTGCCTCTTGGGGTCCAACATTATTAATGGATGTCAGGAGGAGCATGAAATCTACTGCTGATGCCTGGAGACCTTCCTCTACTCAAAATAGAAACTCCCTGGCAGCTGGTCAGCTTGACCAGAACCCTTTGCAGTCTGCCAGCTAACCTCTCCTTATCCATGTGATACATCCTGTATTGATCTAGTGCTTTACTGATGCTCTGAGCATCATGCTGTGAAGTCAAACATTTCAACAAAGTCCATTATGCCCCCGCCCATCTTTATTGATGAAGTCAGTAATCTTGTCAGTGAAGGACAATGAGTTTGCCTGCAGGACTGATTTTTCATGAAACTGTGCTGGCAGTCATTAATCATTTTCTTCTGGTCTAATCCATTATCAATTGACTGTCCTCTCAGCCCCAGCCCTTCTGTTATTATTCTGCTTGGTAGCAATGTCAAGCTAATCAGCCTATAATTATCCTGGAAATCCCCCTTGCCCTTTTGAGCACTGACAGTTTAGTGCTCCCTAAGTCCTGTGGCATTTCATTACCAGTCCAGAATATGATTTACAACAGCAAGACAAAGATGTGTGCAACCAAAGATTCAACACTCCAGAGCAGCAGTACAGACCAGAGAATGCTTTGCTGCACCATACCCAATCCCTTCCAAGGCCTGCTCTTTCTATTTCTGCTACAGAAGGACCTATTATTTTTTTATCTGCAAGGAAATAAAGGGATGTTTTAGCACACATTTCAAGAGGAACAGCTGGTCTTTGCCCTTCTAGTGAGTCAGCTGCAAAGACAGCACCAGAATTTCAGCAGAAGAGCAGAGGCTTTTAAGTGCATATTTCCCAGCCTGTTTTTCTCCCTGTCATGTTCTTGCATAGTGACCAAGACTAAGTAAAATCTGGTTACAACTCATGCTCTGGGAGGTGGTGGGAGTTCTGCAGCCACACAGATGCTTGTGCTGCCACAAGAGCAGGGTTGCCACCGATGCAGCAGCAGGGGTCTGCAGGCAAAGAACAGGCAGGAGGGCTCCAGCAGTGGCAGTGCCAGCTTTAGCATTCCCAAACCATGGCCGTAATTTGCTCTTTTCCACTCGTATCTCTGAGAACCTTTTGATTTATTCCTCTGTTTGTCTTCCAGTGCACCATCAGCTGTGAATGCAGGTGGGTGTTAAATAAGATGAAGGATACCATGATGATGCATCCCAGCTCTCCCTGGCATGATACATTGCCTCTTCCTGCAGATTTGTGTGGCTACTTATCTGCCTGCTGTTTCTCATTACCTGTTATTTATACCGGCCAGCTTTCCATCCACACACCAAAGTTCACAGCCAAGCTAATCTGTATTCAGGTTCTCAAGGCAGATTTTTCAGAGACATTTGCAGCTCTGGCTTCTCCAGAGCTCTGCAACTCCATGTGAACCCTGGGACGTGGTCTTGTGATGAGACAGAGGCTGGTGGGCTCTTGTCTTGGCTCTAGGGGGTTGTGATCATATCTTACACACTTATGCAATACTGGCACATAGACGGCAAACATAGATGTTTGGCCAAAGCAGAATGAGAATGGAGCCTCTAAATGTCCCTAGGACAGAATCCAAAATACTTTCTAGCAAAACCAAACCCTACACTCAACCAAATTCCTGCCTAATTAAATGTGTCATAGCTACTGAATAAATTAAAAGGAGCAACAAAATAACCTTGAAATAGTACCAAAATAAGCCACTGGATATGAACACAATAACTCTGAATGCAAAAGCAATTATTTATCATCCATGTCTTGAAATATGAGTCTCACTCTAAATGAATGGTGCCGAGAGCTTTCACGTTATTGCAAAACTTCCAAGCTTTTCACAAATATTGTAGTAAGTTAGTAATGCAGCCTTGCAAGGATGTTGCATTCAGACTAGCAAGGACTAAAAGAACTTCTCAAGGACTGTATGAGAAGGATACCACTGGCTAGAAATACAGGGCAAAAGCTGCACCTTACAGAATTTTTTTCCCCCCAAAGCCCCCAAAGGCCTGTGAACACCAAGTGATTTACCAGTTGATGGAGGTAGTCCTGAATTGTGCTGGGATAGACGAGTACACTGATGGCAACCAACGTGTTGAGAGCAAAGTCGAAGATCTGGTAACAGAAGAAAGGGATGATCCAAGCCGCATGTTGCTAAAAAGGAAATAAATTGGGAACTCATCAGCCATAAGTTAAAATGGAGGAATATATATCTTTCTACAGGAATCTAAGGAATATTTGACATTATGGAGCATTAAATCAGCTAAAATAAATATGACATTCAGCCAAAAGGTCTGGCCAAAGCAATTTGGCTGCTATACTGCAGTAATATGTGCAGTGCAACTCCCACAACTTGTTACATTAGGAGATTTAGAAACTACACAATACTTTTCCTTTCTAATTAATAGGATTAATGTTGGGACAAACCACAGGCTTGGGAGTTGAATGGGAAAAAAATCCCTTAACTTTGATAGGTAGAAGATTCAGTTCTCTGAATTCACCATTTGCCCAGAGCTTACTCATATTTGAAACTGCAGACAATCAACACCACTGCAGCAGGGGACCCTGGGGTACTGATCTAAGCAATCAGTTCTGCTGCCTCTTCAACTTCTTTTTCCCCCTTCTCTCAATTTTCAGCTAAACAAGTAAGGAAGCAATTGTTAAAAAACAGTTTTTAAATTTTGTTTCTACGGAGTTGTGTAGTTCACTATTTGTGTCTTTGCCAAATACAATGAATTACCTTATATGCGCCATATGTAGCCATTGCACAGATCAGAATCATAAGGAGAGAAATTGCGGTGGCAATGCACATATCTGGAAAAGAGACACATCAATGATTGCAGACAAATTCACAGCTTGGTTCAGTTATTTTGCCACCTCCCTTGTGCAGAGCATCTCAAAGGGCAAGGGTAGGAGATGGGGTCAGGTGCATCATTCAGCCATTGCTGGAAGAAATCTCTGGCTTTTGTGGGGAACTTCCTAAACAGAAGAAGCACAGAGAGTGCTTCTGTCTGTGCAAGCCTGCAGCACTACACTGTGCTGACACTTACACTAACACTGTGCAAACCACTACAGCCTTATAAGACTATGGAGATGAATGGTCTAATTTTTCTAAGGATTTTCAAAAATCAGGAGCAGTTTTGACAAAATTATTTTACTGGTGGTGCTGATATCTGTAAACAGAATGTGTCTGCTTTCCTGTGCTACAGATTGTTTCCTCACCAACTGCTGCTGCATATCATTGCTCATATATCTCTATACTGGAAAAGGAGCAAAACTGGCAGATAAAGGCATCCTACAGCAGAAATAACATCTTGAAAATTTTCATTTCAACCAAGAATACTAGAGATATATTTATTAATGAAAATGCATAACTGTCAGGAAAGTTAAAGCAGTAAAGGAAGGAAAATATTCTTTAAGGTTTTGATTGGAGGAATTACACGACTCCTATATTTTTCTTCTACTGCTGATTAGCTTTCAATTAACTTTTCATTAGATCTAATTAGTTTCTAAGCCATGAACAGTTGGAAGGAGATCCTGGGGGGAAAAAATTACATGTTTGGTCTTTTCATATGCACCTCCCTAGATATCATGACAGACCACTGTCAGGAGATCAGAAGTGAATTTCTGAACTTGACCTTGCAGTGCATTTGGGAGTGCAATGGAACATTGTGCCTATTTTTCTGAGGTTAAGCCAGTGCACAAAGAGGACAGAGGATGTGAGGTACATAGGATATGGCTTTAAAGATCCTACCTGTCTTGGTATCTGTGAGGTACCTGCTGTTCACATTGCTGTCACCAGCTGTGTTTAAACTACCTGCCTTGATGAGGTACATGAAGGACCTCTGAGATGCACAAACACATGATAGTCTTCAGGATGTTCACTACCCTGACTTTGGAAGCATTCAAAGTGTAAAGATGACATCATTTCATCACAGAGCTACATCTAACTCCAGCACATGATGAGGAGCCTCCCACAGCATGGAACAGTCCTCAACTCAACTCCCTGGATGCATCAAAATCAGATTCTGGGTATGTGCCCTGAAGCCTTCACCCAAGTCTCTGAAAGGGTCTGGCAGCTGTGGACAGGTCTCACCTGCCACCACCAGGAAGCAGTGCAGGCTCACCCAGGTCATGGCTGAGGAGGAACGACAGGCACTAAGTCTTGTCTGTCATTATTTCCAGCCTACCAGAATGATCATCCATGTAGAAAACAAAAGCCTCGGTCCTTGATCCTCCTGTGCCTGAGGGAACACAAACTTTGCCCTAGATGGCACTTATCCAGATTTCTGCTGGCCCTTGATGCAGAGAGGAACCTGAGACTCATGAAGCTGGTGGAAAAATGAGGAGACTGCTGCTGGCAGGTGAGGACATCTCAAGAGCTGCTTATGCTCTCTGGCTCCTTGGGCACTGTACCTCCCAACAGCTGGATTATGGACTTCAGAACCCAGGTCTCTCCTTTTCCAGAACACTACCTGTGTCCTAGGTTTCAGGATTCTTGTTCTCTCTCTCTTGCCTCCAAAGCTTGTCCTTGTGATTGCATAGGGACTCAAACGCCACCAAGGAAGTCCTATGGCAGGCTAATTTAATGGACTAAATGGCATTCCTAATTTAATGGACTAAATTTGAAGGATAAAGTGCCCTTTCCAGGCACTTGGAGGAGCACATTCAAACCACTGCAGTCTGATGAGGCCCTGGAGCACAGATGTCCCTTCTCACAGTACAAATGGCTGAATCTTTGTCTCATTGTCTAAATAAGCAGGTCTCACCCAGGAGAGGGGCTGCACTCAGCAGTGAGTTTAGCTCACCCTGGCGCTCCCCGCTGCAACTCAGCTCATGGGTGCTACACAGTGCCATCAGGAGGCAGCTGGGCTCCCTGCCCATCATTCAGGAGGGAATGACATCTCAGTGCATCATCCCAAATTGCTCTTCAAAGGCACCTCCTTCTCCCCTTACAATGCATAGAGAATCCAGACAACCAGTGCACTGCTTGAGCTGCATTACTTCAACCAGTTTCTAGGTTTTTAGGAGCTGTAATGGCTGTGCTGTGCCTGTTCAAAGTGATCTGAATTCTCCCCTCAAGAAGTAAGGAAGAAGTATCCACAAAATATACCTCTACTAATAAAAGGTACTGCAGCCTCTTAAGACACTTCTGGTTGCGTGGCCATTTACTCTGGCTGCCTACATACATCCTGTGAAATCAAAATTATTTTGAATAGACCAGGTACAATTGAGGTAATGAAAGAGAAGGAGAGAAGTGAAAATGGCTGCTGTAGCCACTAACCTTGATTGAAACTCTTGTAAAAGAGGCTCTTGGATAAATATTTTGATTCTAACCATCAGTTTGGAGGCACAGCTTATGTATTTGCTCTTAACCCCACCACTTACTTCCTACATCCAGCTGCTGTCATTGTCACTTGCAGCAGTTGCAGGAGTCACAGGTTCCACTTTGCAGGTGACTGTGGCAGTACTGGTTCAGAGCCAGAGCCCAGCTAACTGTGATGAACTTGACATTGAAGGTCTGATCTGACACATTCATACTCCCTGTCTCCAGTGTCTCCCTAATGGTGCTCCACCATGCCAAGTCCTAGTTGGCTCAAGCTAGTTCTTTCTAATTTAAGGCTTCATTGGGTTTTTTGAGCTGTGTCAGCTTCAATTAATCAAAATGAAACTAGATATGCAGCACATTAAATGAGAAACTAGCAGGGGTGTGTGATTTTTTTTTCCAGCCATGCTTTGCTTTCTATGGCATTCATGGCTAGAAGGGCTGTACTTGGACTGCTAAAAGGGTTATCCAGCCTATTGTCCTAGATGGCTTTTTGAGTTTTCTCCTCAGGTTTAAAGAAACAAGTTGAGTGTTTTAATTCTTATACCTTGCAGTGGCATCCTACCTTCCCACCTCTTTGGAGAGAAGATGCTGCTGGGGCTGGGCAGAGCTCCTGTCATGGGGTACTTGTGTGCACAGCAAGCTGCAGCTCGAGCTCCCTGAATCCACCTCTAAAGTTTTTCCTTGCCTTTTCCTCTCCTCTTGCAGATGAGGCTGATGGTGGGTGCTGCAAGGACAGGGAGGAGCAGCCAGCAAGGCCATCCCTGAGCCAGGACTCGGGTGGAGTGATGAAGACCTCAAATCCTCATCACCTGGCCCAGCCCTGGAGATAATCTCTGGCTCACAGCTTTGATAGCAGGGGCCAGGAAAGGTGCTGATCAGCAGCCTGCAATCCTCAGGCAGTTTCTCCCACTCTCCCAGCCCTATTTATCCAAGAGCCTCCTGACTGCCAGCTAAGGATTACTGCCCTGCTCTCTCCTCCAGGCTGCTTGTGCAAGCTTGATGCCACTGCTGCCAGCCACCGTGCAGCCTCCTGGGTCACAATTTGCACAGCAGCAGCATTTTCTCCCTGCAGAAGAGTGGGGGCAATGAGAAGGAAAGAGTATTCTGCACCTTTGAGCCCAGCACATTTACTCCAGAATATAAAATTAGAGGGCAAGATGCGGCCCTGAATATCCTATGCTGGGAAGGGATCTAGTTTTTTGCCCCTCCCTCTATCTGGGACTCGTACTACATAGGTGGTGTTGATGGACTGGGACAGGAATGTACCTACTCCACCACTTCCATTTATCCCCCAGCAGTGCTGTCTGTAGATTTTACAAAATTTTTCCATTTGAATTAATATTTTTAAGTCCTTGGTGCATGTCATATTCAGCAGAGAGATCATCACATTATTCTTCCCTGCCCTGAGATGTCTGCTTGTTGTGTCTGCCCATCCCAGGACAGGGACACGGGCACATTTTGACCTAAGTTGCTGTCAACAGTGTCAAAGTTCCCCTCAGTTTTTGTAGGGCATGCAGAGGATTTCAATCCTTGTTGTCATGTGGCCTGTGAAGTATCACACACATCTCTGACACTATGACAGCGGTAAATAAAACCAAGCAACACCCCTGCTTGTTTGGGCTGTTGACATGTCAGGATGATGGTTTGTGCATCTGAAGAAGCTGAGCAGAAGGCTCAGGCAAAACCCTCTGGGAAGTCAAAATGAATTATAGGGCTTTTCCATCTCCTGCTCTGAGATTATTAGTCTTTAACAGCAGCAGTATTACATTGAGCAGCTCACACATTTCTAATTTTCCCTAGTCCAGCTTCTAAACTCCCTCAGGAAATAATAAAAAGAAAGATGAGACTAAATGGGTACAGCTGAGTATCCAGCACAGGAGGAAGCCCAGCATTTTACCCAGCTCTGGGACGTACATCTCACAAACCTCACAAACCACACACACTGCTGTCTTCCAGTACCTCCCTCTGACACATGGTTACCTCTTGGCAGACTTTCTTCCCCCTTGCCTCCTTTTCTAGGATAGAAGGGAAAATAAATAGCCTAGAGCTTTTTTCTAAGTGTTCAGGTAAATCCTTTCTCTGACTAATCAAACAGGTATTTTGGAGCCTCTGGTAATGCCCTTGGAACTACACTAAATCCTGGACTTAGAACTGAATTTGCATTGGTATTTTCACGCAGTTTGCACTAGACTGGCTGTGGCTCTGCAGATGGCAGGAATTTTTTTCCCACTGCTGGAACAGAAAATTGAAAATTCTCCATAACCAGGCACAGCTACCAATAAATCTGAATACAAATACTGGGGGAATCCTGGTTTCTTGGAAGTCAAGGGAAACCTGTCAGTAACTTTATTTGACTACTGTGACACAGTTGATATGTTTTTCTCCAGATGATGTTTTCACATCTTTTATGAGAGATCCTCTTGCAGAAGAGAAAGAAAGGGAGTGACAAATTTTACATGTAAACTCTGTCTGCATTTTTTGTTGTTCGCTATTGATGAGCATCAATAGTAACGAGACTAATGGCTATTAGTGTTTGTGTCACTATTATTTGTCATCAGAATTACATATAGATAACAACTTTGGGACCTTCTTCAGCATAGAACATTATGTATCTTCCTGTACTTCATACACATGGTTTCAGTGCATGCAGCTAACCTGAAAAATATTTCTTCAAAAAAAGACAAATAAAAGAAGGAAAAGAGAAGAGTATATGGAGGTTTTTCTGATGATTTACTTCATAATAAAATGTTTCATTGCATTTGAACAAATACAGTCATGCTTAAAGAAAAGGAGAGAGAAATTATCTCCTGCTAGCTATTTCCAGTAACCATAAAAGTCAGTAGCTTGATTCAACTGTCTTGACTCAGTAAGGCACCAAACCAGACAGAGTCAAAGAATAAAAGGAGACATTAATTCAAGTGTTCATTCGTAATTTGACTGCCTGTGAAATGTTTCCTTTACCAAATGGAAATGAGGTTGCTTGGCCCATAAGCCATCCTTTCACAGTCTTGCAGGGTTCACTTCAGAAGCCTTGATAAAAATATACAGAAAATACAATTTTCAAGTGTAGATGGAAATCCCCAATGTACTTCATCTGACAGCTACTGCATTACAAAACAGAATTACAATTTTAAAGCCTTGGGCACTGGCAGGCCTCTGATGATGGCTATATAAAACCACACTGACAGACAGTCATTACCAAGGTTAATCTCTGAGAATTAGGACAAGGCAGTCAGTTTTAATATGTCAGAACCAGCTAGGAGCCCATCTGTATCTACTATGGTCCTTACTTTCTTAAATCCAGTTATATAAAAAGATTTTTAGTCGGAAGTTGTAGGTGGTTTTTCAAAGAAGACACAATAAAGTAGCAATCACCCCTTACCACTAATTCAATGTAGACCCTCAAGGCGTATTTGAATTAAAGACCTTGTGGAAATAAGCATCCCTTAAATGACACCCAGCATCTCTGACACAACAATGGGCAATTTCTCTTCTCATGTGTGGGGCTATTGTTTCTCCTATGGACATTTTTATTGACCTCAGTAGGAATGAGGAAAGGACTCAGAACCTTTAGCTGTAGATGGGGCGATTCTGAGCAGAAAGACACCAGTGTGATTAGCAACAGACCTTGTTTCAGACTACTATGAGAAATGTTGAATGTAACAATCTTGTGAACAGAAATGAAAATAAACAGACATTTTTATCAAAATCACATTGAGAGAAAACTTTACTAGATATGAATTAAACAGTTAAAACAAGATACCACCAAATCATTTGAAAAAGTGATGGAACAAGGAAACATTTGCAAAGGACAGGAGGTTTTGAAGGAGACATAAATGGCCTATCTTACCCTTCTCTGAAACTATATTGAAGATTTTCTATGATGCCTTTCAGTAAGAGAAAGAATTGCTCTGTGTTATTGCTAATATGCCTGTGACTATATAGTTGATATTTGTATTTGCATCTATTCAAGGAGGTTTGTGCAAGTCATGCCACATGCACGGGGGGTGATAAATACATCCAACATGAATGGACACACTCAGCTGTCTGAGCAGCAGCATGGGTTCTTGTGCATGTGCAGGCACTTGGGACGTGGTGCTGGGAGGTGCAGAGACCCTCTCCTGCAAAATTCCCCTGGGGCTTTCAGCACCATGCTAAGGGATACATCTCCCTGCCAAGGGCTGGCTCTGCACCTGCCAAGCCAGGACACAGCATTGCAGATGGATTGATTACTAATAGGTAGGTGGCAGATAAGGTTACTACTAGGAATCAAATTTGAACTGTGCCATGACACCTCTCACAATAAAAATTCATCTGTAAGATACAAAGGTGAAGCAATAATTAAAATGACAGTAATTACTGAAATGATAGGACAGTTACACAAATGCTGGAGCAATGAGTGCTAGTAATTAGGGAATTTGTACTTACTGGCATCATCCATAAATTCAAATTCACCCCCTAATTCAGCACTAGTCAGGTTGTACTGGTCAGGATCAGTCAGGGCGCTCAGCAGAATCAGCAAGACCACCGAATTTATAATCTACAGAGAGGAAAAAGGGAAAAGGATCAGTCTGTGAAAGTAATCCATGAAAAAATTCTGGACAGCACATACTCATCATGTTTCACACCAGCTATGATAAAGACTGTTTTCCAGCTGTACAGCTGTAGTATTTAACTAACACTGCAATTAATTTCTCTAAGTTGGTGTAAACAGGACTTACCTCTTCCCTAAGTGGCAGCACGAAAACTGAACAAAATGTAGATTACCTGTTTTCATTCCAACTCCATTCCATACCAGAAAAGTTACCATTGCTCTTTCAGACTAAAAAACATGTTGGCACATCCACCAGTCATTTTGAGATTATTACAAATGGGTGCTGTAATCAAGGACTATCAGCATGGCAGAACTAGAATTGGGGACAGACCCTGTAAAGTTGCTAGGTGATGAAAGAGGAGGTTGATTACTGGAAAGGGCTGTGTTTTAAGAGGCCATGAGAGAGGCAGCTGGTTCTGGCGAGCTGCTAAATGAGGAGGCCTGGGAGGGTGGGAGGAGGTGGCAGTGTCAGCCCCGTGTCTGATGCTCACATTCCTATGGCACAGACAGACATGCACATCTACCGAGGCCTTGGCTATGAAATGCAGTAAGTGAATTAAACTCCAAGAATACCAAGTGATTCAGCAGAAGCGGATTGTCAGCTATCAGCTATGAACGGACCAGAGAGGTAGCCGAGAGCTGTATTTTAAAACAAATCTGAACTAAATGCTTATATCACTTTGAAGTGAAGAGAGCTAATTGCAGAAAAGAAGATTGCTCAGCATGAAATAATGCAGCCAGGCTAAAAGCTTATTCTACAAAACTAGGAAGATAACTGGTGAAGAAGAAAATGGAAAGAAGAAAGCTGAAAACAGTACGCTTTGAAAGATGGATTTTATTGCTTTGCTTCTCACTTCAAAGTCATTCTAATCTGATCACAGGTTACTAACAGCAACAAGAAGGTACAGAAACACAGGTTATTTCAAGACATAACAGGCTAGAGAATTTCTCAGGTAAGATAAATCCTTTTTGATAGGTAAATTCCATCAAGTCTGGCTGATACTAGATCTGTTAGCAATCTTTGAAAACTGCTGAGAACAGATTGAGTTCACAAGACAAGGAAAGAGCAAGCACAGTTTATGCATTTTCAAAGCAGGAAGGTCATGCAGTGAATTTCTAGATAGACTGTGAGATTTAAGAACAAAATAAGAACAGATAATAAAGTAGCCTCCCCATTAACACTTCAAATTTGTAGGGTCACAAGTAACAATCATGGGCTTGTCAAGGACAAACTGTAAGTAGTTTATCTTATTTTCCTTCTCTGACAAAGAAGCCTTCTGGACAGGGCAGAACCAGTAGATAACATCTCTGCATCTTAGCACACCTTTTGACATTATGAGATTCTCATAAATGAGCAAGGAAAACCTGGTTTGGTTGAATGTGCAGAAGGTGAATGCACTGCCAGCTGGATACCGGTACTGAAAGAACAGCTGTCATGGATTTAAGGATTCACAGTCAGCACAGAAGATATATTGATTAGGGTTTTCCAGTATCGTTGAGAGACTTGTTATTTCAAGTATTGTATTGTTGTACTTGTTATTGTAACTTCTAATAGGCTCTAATTTGCAGACAATGCCAAGTTGTAAGCACTTAGGGAGACAAAATTATTTTGACCAACTAGAGCAGAATTCAGACAACAGAGCACAATTCAGCACCAAAAAGCATAGAGAAACACATTTTTGAAGAACTTCAGAAGAACATGAGGCAAAAAAACTGATTAAGTGACAACTGCTCAGAAGGGAGTCTGGGTGTGACAGTGAATTAACTGAACAGGACTCAGTGGAATCCCATAAGCTCATCTTTGTGGCTGCATGGTGGTGGGCAGTGCTGCAGAAAGCTGGGTATTAGATGCATAAACTATCCTCCCACTTTCCCTCCATGGGCCTCTGCAGAAAGGATTCAAAGTCCTTCTAAAATGTACAAGGAAAAACCCTGGAGAGGATCCTGCATCAGAACAGAGGGTAGCCAGACATCTGGAATGTAGGACAGATAGGGAAAAAACTGGGGTTGCTTAGCAAGGAAAAGATAGGGGGAGGTGCTCTCAGTCTTTTATGAGCAGAAAGGCAGGGGAAAAGAACGAGGCAACAGACCTTCCTCCAGATCCACTGGGTAAACAGATCTGAATTATAGCAAAAGAAAATTTAAGTTAGCGTGGTGAACAATAAGAAAATAAGGAGAGAGAGAGTCTGGAAGGAGTTAGAGATCATCATTACTGCATTTTTACATAGAATAGTTAAATAGCTTTGTGTTGGGAATGCTGTAGCATGATCTTGTCTTGGCTTTTTTTAAGTTTTGAAGACATCAGATGACTATCAAAATTCAAAGTTATATTCCATAAATCTTACTGAGTTTTAACATTCTGTATAATTCCGTATTGCAACCTGGTTCTTGTTTTATATTCCTTTTTGGAAAGCTAGAAGACATAAGCCAGTAATAAATATGTTCTCTAAGAAGAGTATTCAAAACATCCAAGCAATCAGAAACCATAAATGTATAGGGTGTTGCTATTTTAAAGACATATTTTTTGGGTACAGATATAGCCACAAAAATTCATAAAATACTGACCTATGCATTCTACTTTCTCCTTATGGATATGTCCTGATTCAGATAACGTGATTGTCAGCATTGCCTTAAATTCTGTATAAGACATAGATTGTGTCTGCCTGATCTGAAGTCTGCTGCAGTCAGTAGGAATCTCTCTAATGCTCTTTAGTGCATTACTTTTCTGTTCTATCAGTTTCTTCTCTTCAGTTCCTCATAATCATCTGAGCACTTTCCAGCTGTGCTGTCAGCAGTGCAAGTGAAATACACCATGTGTTTGTTCCCTCTTTCTCCCAGAAATGTGTGCACAGTTGACTGTATTGGGTTTTCCCAACAGGGTTTTCCTTTTGTTTTGAAAGTGATGTGACTGTTGAACTTTGAAAAATGCTTTAATGCATAAATTCAGTGTGTCTACAAAGTTACTGATGTAACGTTTTCCAAGGACACACAATCAAGGACAAGAGCACAAAAAATTATCCCCTGTTGGTATATGCAGTTGATATGAGAGTTGAAATATCCATTCTAGGAAAAGCAAAAGATTAGTGGGCTCTTTTGATAGGGCCAAAATTTCCTTCAAGATGTTTTACATTTCTTCAGCTGCAAACAGTGTAACAACCAATTAGCAATGCTTAGAAAGCACTTTAATTATGCAAAGTTTCAGGAAGCTGCTAAACCCTATACCTTCCCAGTGAGACACAATGTCCTCCTTTAATGGATGGAGAAACTGAAAGACGTCCGTGGCCACACAGCAGTGGGGTTGTAGCAGGATGCTCTCCCTGAATGGGGTAAAATTACTTGATCAGTGTCCTATTTGCAAAGCTATCAGTGGTAAATGAAGAAGGAGGATTCATGTTGCCTTCGGTGTTGAACAATGCTGAAGCCACGTCTGACTCAATCCCGAAGTTAAACATTCTGATAGAGATATGAAAATGTGGTAGACCTGGTAAAATGTGTGGATAAAGGAACAAACAAGTGACACTGATGATAGTTTATCTAAAGCTTGCTGAGCTGACACAGCTGGCCTGGAGATGTAATGGCTGACAGTCAATCACCCAGTCCCAAACTTGAACAGCAGGGTCTCCTACCATACCCCTTCTTGGAGTGCATGTGTGGAGACTTCTCCCTTGAGTGGGGAAGCCCTTCAAGGTTACCTTTCAAGGCTGAGTGAAAGAAACTAGCCCATGGTCATTGATATGGGTGAGTAACACCAATCTGTTAATAATAATTAAATATCAATTAATAAATTTTTTTTTGCTAGCTTTAATACAATTGCTTCAATATTGCTTCATGGTCTACTATAACAGTTGTTATAGCTCCTACAGTGTGTAGTAAATAATTATGATTAAGACAGTTTTGTCTAATCATTATAATAATAAAAATACATATTTATTTAAATATATCTGGTTTGCTGTCGTTTATCCTGTGGGACAAAGTTGTATAAAGGTTCAATTATACCTATATAATCCTTTGGACATAAACTGTTAACAAAGTCCAGGGTTAAGACTGGATCCAGCCATACCCAGATTCCTCTATGAGGAGTTTAAAAAGCAAGGGGATCCTTTCTACACCCTGTGACTCCACAGGAGGGCTTCTTTAATAAATTTTATCTAAAGCTCCCACTCTGCCCATGACAGGTGTTCAATAAGAATAAATTGCAAGACTTTGCACTATCAAGTCAGAACTGTGACCACTGGGTCCTATGGCTGATTGCAGCCCCAGGGCTGGCCTGGGCTCGGGAGAGGAGCTCCAGGGACACCAACAGGCCTTATTTGACCTGCACAGCCCAATCTGGGCCTCTCCACAGCCCTGCCCAAGGCCCAGGACCCCATCCAGGTCAGCCTGGGGTCATCAGTCTCCATCCCAGTGGTACAACAGGACACCAGCCTCCAGCCCTGCTTCCTGGGTGGACCCTCTAAAGGCACACTGCAGCTTATCTCCAATTGTGTCCCTGGTCCCAGCCTTCTTTGTTTTTGGTTGGCCCCCTAGGTTATCACCTGCCCAGCTGGGGCTGTTGGTGAACCCCATTATCAGCCCCAGCTCTGCTTCTGGGCTCAGTCCCTGCAGGACGGTGTTCAGAGTGCCTTAACAACACACTAGACAAAGATCCAACAGAAACTCCTAAAATGCCCAACTGGCCTCTTATTCTGATATAGAATGAAATTTTTTTTTTTTTAAAAAATCCCCAAATCTTACTTCTCTGGCAGGCAGATGCTATTACATCCACCCTTTAATCAATGAAGGTGAGGAAAGCAGCTGCTTTATAGAGACCACAGAATGTATGAAGCCAAGGAGAAAGAGGAAACATGGAAGAGACATCCAGATATTGGAGCAGTAACTGGAGTTCCTGCAGTGGGCTTACAAAACAATTTCAGATTTGAGTAGAAGATACTTTGAACAGCAACAGCTGTGTGAGGAAGGTGCATGCAGGCATGAGCAAGACAAGTAGCAGGTGATGAGACTGGGACTGGCACCACCAGCCACTGATGCTGCTTCCACCTGCACTGTGATAAAGAACCAGCAGCTCAAGCACAGTGTGAGGCAGTTCTGCTGGAGAGAATCTCCAGTGTTTTAGGATGCAAGGACACAACCTCATGTCTTCCACAGGCAGCATCCAGCAACTAGAAACAATATAATGCACCAAATTTTCAGACTTCTGCTGTCAGTAAGTCACCTTTTTTCCATGTCATTTGTTACAGAGGTCAGCAGTGAACTGTGGTGACCCATGGGAATAAAATGCAGGGGAGAGGTGTCAGAAACCACTGCAGCAACAGGTGAGCAGAAAAAAATATCACTACAAGTTCAGACCTTTTGCAGAAGTGCAGCAGCATGGTATCTATCCCAGCTTATATAAAATAAAGTTAGCTCCAACTAGCTCCTAAAAGTATGCCATTAACACCGATCTACTGCTGATCTCTAACTCAAGCAGACAGAGAGATGCTTTCACCAGCACCTTACACAAATGTCTGTAAACACTGCCAGGAGTTACAATGGCTTTCAGTCAAGAGTCGAAATAAAATAGCTTTGATAAAGGAGTTTAGAAGAGGAAACATTATGCTCACTTCAAATCAATACACTGCATTAAAAACAGTGATGTTTCTACTGAAGTCTACAGGGTCCCCTCTACAAATATTCTACTACAGTTCTCCCAAGACTTTCTAATGCAGTGAAGAGAGATACCTATATTTACAAGAAAAAAGAGCACCCCACCCCTCAGCTTCATTGATGTTGAGGGTTCATTTTATAACTGAATCCATGCATGTAGCAGTCCGAGTGATATGGGTGGTGAAAGATGTTCCTACAGTTTTAATTCTGTGACTGTTTTCAGCTTCACTGAACTCAAGAGAGATCCCCTTAAGCACCCTACTTAAATTTCAGCATTGGAGGAGAACTAACTCCTTGCCTGTGCCCCTTTTTACAGTTCCAGAGTTGGTTTCATGACACTGTGAAGCCCAGTAACATACAGGAACTGGCATAAGGAGTTCTGGCATATTTTTAATATCCCACAACACTGGCACGGTTTAGTTTGTTGTCCTCTACAGAGATATGCAGGAAGCAAATTGCCAAGGACATTAATTTTAGCAGTAAGAAATCCTAAACATTTTTAGTAAAACTTAAGAAAATCTCAAGCAGAACTCATGTACCATCTCCTCTGTTTGTCTCCAAAAAACTCAAGGCAATTTTACGAGTCTAGGTACCTGTTATCTATAGAAATGACAGAAACAAAACATCAGTCTTAAAATACTTTTGCTCCTTGAAACTAAACAGAAGAGTATTTTCTAGCACTTGGATATTTGAAGTCAGTATCACTCTCAGAAAAAATAAGAATACATGGAAAATGTCCAAGTATATCAATGTCTAATTCTCCCTATCTGCCTTCTCTTTCTCACTAGGCACATTCTTTGCATATTTCCTTAATTTTTTCTTTAGGCATAGAAAATATTAATAAAAGCAAGAATCCTTTTGTTCATCAAAAGGACAGAAGTCTACACAGGAAAAAAAAATCAGGTTCAGTATAACTAGCTCAGGGTAGATTTGCACTATCAGGAGTGCCTTTCCCAACTTCTTTGTTAGTGTAGATAATGAATTAAGGTTTATTGCCCCATACAGGAAAATTTTTCTATCTGTTCTCTGTCTCGCTCTGTTAGGCAAAGTATTGTGTTTGTTGGTGTTCATTGGGGGCTTTTTCTGAACTCTGGCTGATGAAGAAACAAGGAGGCAATTTTATCAATAAAGGTTTTAAGCTGAGTGCTGTGAAGAGCAGGCAAATACCACACGAAGAAATAAGACGTCCCTTCTGTGTACCCAAGTTTCTTGACAAGTCTCACAGCAGTGATTCAATATCCTTCCCTCTAAGGGCACAGGAGCTACATCTGAGCATACCACAGCCAGTGGCTTGAACTCCAGGAATGGAGGAGCAGGAGAACCCTGGCTGCTGGAGTACACACCTCTCTCTTTTTTCTGCCGTGTAAACCTTCTGCCTCATGCTAATGAAAATGTTTCAACTTTTCAGTGTTCAGGGACAAGCTGCAGACGTGTTAGTGATGCTCAGTTTAACGAGTGGTCCAAGTAGAAACCCAGACACACTCCAATGGAACAAAACAGTCTGAAAGAGAAACAGAAAGAGGGACACTTGAACTTGGGTTAAAAGGGAATCTTTCACTCCTTTGACCAGTGAAACTCATTATCAGGCATTATTCCTGAAGCCAAAAGGCTGAAAGAATTCAGAAAAGGATGAGCTATTTATTAAGGAAATGCAAGTGTTTAGTCATATCACAAAAGATCTTAAAAATAAAATGCAAGCCTTCCTGCTTCAGGTGACTGCCCAACCTTAACATTACAGGGGAATAAAAGAAAATGTCCCTGGACAAGTTGTTTTTTCTCCCTGAGTCGTTTCTCAAAGCATGGTTCTGGCTGCTATCTGAAATACTGCACTGGAATAGGGAGAGCATTAGTCAGGTCAGAAGTAGCAATTAGGTTTTCACATTCTTTAATTTGGAGAAGATAGGGTAGAGTCTGCAATTCTTGTCACTATTTTTCCATACTACTTATGAGAAGGCAAAGAATCATCCAGGCAGGCTCACATCAGCATACTACAAAGTCCATATTATAGAGAGCATATATTGGAAAGCCGCATAAAACATTTCAATCAGACTTTATATACAATTTCAGCTTTGACTGCTATGACACTGAACACTGAACTTTAAAGACTATGCTGATTAAATTGATATAGGAAGTCCAGAATAATTTATCAGCACTCTTCTATACAAATGACTCAACTACTGCCTACTGCCAGCCTTTTAGCAGGCTTAAAACCCAAACCGCAAGAGATCTGTTATGACTGAATATGGTAATGGTAAATTTATTACAAAAAATAGATGGACAGATTGTGCAATATGCACATGAGAGGTTTCTGCCTTCCTAGAGATAGAGTTTAATTTGTTATATACTTGTGAGAGACTGAAATGTTATGGTTTGTGGCTTACATATCATCATGAAGGACTTTTTGCCCATTACGGCAAAACTGTATAAAGAAGCTGCAACCACCAAAGCCCTCCCTCCCTGAAGATGCCTCCTGAGGGGAACTTGGGACTGTGAGTTAAACTGCCTAAGGGAACTTGAGATAAGATAAAGGTGACACTATTGTTCAATCATCTCCAGTCCAGGGAGAAGTAAAAAAGGCTGAGGGAGAATTAAGTATCCCCCAGAAAGCCAAACCCAGCAGCTGTCCTGAAGCTGGATTTGAGGTAGGGGAGGCCATAGCCCACAGACTCATCTGCTGAGGCCAGGTTTCCACAGACTGGCCCCCAACCAAGCGGGGAGGAGGAGTTTTGGGTGTGTGGCATAACCTCAGGTCAGACAGCGAACACTCATCCTCCCTGACACGAACAGGCTCAGTTATAAAATCCCCCACCCCGAGAGAAGGCCACATCCATGGGACATTCACGTGAGAGGCAGCTGAAGGGGTGTCATAACCCATCAAAGACCCCCTAAGTGCTCCCCAGACTGACTCCTGAGGCCTTGCACCAGAGCACTGCATGTGATGCAAAGTGATGCAACTGCTCCAGAGTCTGTTGCAAGAGACAGTGTCCAACTTCTTCCCCGCAGGGGAGGTCCCTGGCCATTCCCACCTGGACTGAGTGTATATTAATCCATTGAACTCTGTGTTTTGCAGGACCCTTACCACCAAAAAGACCAGAAGAACAGGATCAATGAGACACCAGCAGGATCCATGGAGTGGTGATATTTTCTACTTAATCTGTCTCTCTGTCACTCTCTTCTTCTTCCCCCTCCTTTTTCTATTTCTTTCTACCTCCCATTGGCTGTTAAATAAAATCCATACTACTGACTTTGGCATATGGTCCTGCTTGCATCTTTATTTGGGCAGAGGCATTTCTTTCATAATTTTAATAACTGGATCGTAGCATTATTTAATCTTAGTCCTTCCCTGGTTTAAGGCAATAAGCTATTTGTACACAAATTTATCAGTGGAGTTTTTGTTATTTTACCATTTTATTCAAAGAAAGTTTAACCTGTACACAATAAGGAAAGTCCTGAAAATGATTGCTGAGGTCTTCTGCCCAGCAAGACCTCTAGGGAAATATTTATGGGAAATATAATCACATGTACAATTATATCACTGCCAGATCAACTCACAATTTCTCCTAAAGGTCATCTTGGTTCAGGTTGCAGTGGGGAACTAGCAAAGAATTGATATGCAACAAAACCTTACTAGAAAAATGGTTGTTCAACTGGGATTTTTTTGGTTTCTGCATTTGTCCTTGACTCCCAAAAAAGCATGTTTGAGCCTTGCAGGCCACTGTGAAAGCTTGAGGGCAGACCTGCTAAAGTGTGACTGTGATGTGAGTTGTGGCAGCTCCCACAGATCTAGACTTTTGTGTGGACTTGTGACAGAGGATGGGCCAGGCAACATCGCTGTAGCTGCCTACCTGGGCTGGACTGTCCAGGTAACCACTGGCCCCGGCCAGCACATGGTGTGTCCTACACCCACAGCACTGTCCTGCTCAGAGTCCCCTCCGGCCTCTCTGGACATGTGCCACTGCACTGATCTGGTTTTAAGAGCAAGCCACATATGACCACTTCACTAAAAAACCAACCTAACAAAAAACAACACCAAAACACACCAAATCATTGATCCCTTCTTCTTATGTAAGCCACCACAGGCAATATCCACAAAAGCCATACAAGTGACTGCACCCCTGAAGCACTCTGCAACATCAAGGCAGGGATTTAGTTACGCAAGGAAGAAGTGAAAGGATGGTACAGTACAGGTAATTACTGAAATAGTAAAGAACATAATCACATGTATCCTGTCTGGCCACAGCTGTTTCCCTGTTGGGAAATGCATCTCTCCAAGGTGAAAATCTCCCATAAGCTTGTGTTTCTGCCAAAAGCATTTGTCCTGTCTGTTTAAAGCAGCTTAATGTACCTCTGGATAGAATAAGACCTTGCTCAGCACATGCCAGCAACAAAATGAAAAACTGGCACAGCACTCTCAAAACCCCTTTCAAGGCTGAGTACCCAGATGACAATAGTTAGAGCTGACTGCAGACACCTGAAAAAGAGCTGACCCACAGGAGGTCCAGGAGCAGTGCGCTAGGCTCTAGTCCATATTAATTCTTCAGTGATGCCTCCCTGGCAGTTCACCTGACATTGACCAGGAGCACTCTCTCACACCTTCAGACACAAGCGTGGGTTTTTGCTTCTTATTCTGCTGCTTGGAGATTTGTGATGTTAAACCTCCAGCCCTGCTGGAGAACAGCACAGGAATTGCCCTGCACATGGGCAGCCAGCCTTGGCCACTTTAAATTTCCAGAGTTTTACAGTCAAAGCACAAGCCTCACAATAAAACAAGAGAAAAAGAAAGCAATCAAGGAAATTAATTCCTGGCTATTTTGCAACATCCGTTCCATATGTCCAAGAATATATAAGACTAATTGCATTTTCACTGACGTCAGTCTAATCAACCATCAGTTTAGGAAGCTTAATGTGTTCTCCTCTGGCTCACTAGGAGAATACATATTAACCTTCAACAGAACTTCCAAACACATTTCACTTGATTAATGTAATACCTACTCTCCTTTCTATAAATATATTCATGATTTTTTGTATAAAAACCCAAATGTAATTATAGCATACTGAACTCTTAATGGGATTCTTTCCTTCAACAAGCATTTATGTAAACTTTGCTCCTCTTACAACCAACCATCTGTTTTCTCACTGGAGGGAATTTATCATCCAATTGAAGGCCTTAATAAGAAAAAAAGAGTATTTTACAAAAGTTTGCAGTTTCTGAGCTGATAATTGTATTGATTACATGAGACAACTGTGTCATTATCAAGACAACTGATGCAGATTATCAGCTGTCATCGCAATGATTACATACTCTATGAAATATCCTACTGTGGTATTTGAGGATATGAGAAAAACTGCCTATGTTAGGAGATTAGAGTGTAAAGACATTTTCATAAATCCTTGTGTTGTGTCACAGACTAATAAACAGTTCAGTAAGTGCAAGGGCTGCCCAAAAAACATTTTCAAGAAATTTTATCCCTCCTATGACCTAAAAGGGTTTTGCAAGAAAAAACATGTTTAATAAATGTTTTAATGTCATACTGATGTATGACAGAGTCTGGGACAGACTAATAAAATGCTGCTTCTACTTCTCTCTGCAGCACAGGAAAAACAAATCCAGTTATTTTCACCTAGAACAGAGAGCACACGTAACTTGGGATATGGTGTACCAATGAACCCATCCTTTGTTCAGATAACCTTTTTGGCCTGTTCAGGGATGGATTCTGTCACACACAGGTGAATGATTAGGCTCTTTGCAAGCTATCTTATTGATTGTCCCATTTAAATTCCTCCCATACATTCCTTTATTTTGTAATTCAACTGAAGAGGGCCTGAAGCATGAATTGGAGAAAAAAGATGGGATAAGATCCTTCACTGCAGAAACCAACCTGGGCTTGTGCATAGCAGGGAAGAGTTCTTTAAGGAGTTCTCCTGATGCCATTCTTGAAGCTAGTAACTGTTAGAAGTTACAATCAGAAAGTGGTTACTGAGATGGTCCTTCAGATAAGATCGTTTTGTTCATACTAATGATCTTTATGGTCTTTATTCTTTGCTATGACATATCTAAAATGCATACATGTGCTTTCAGTTTGTTAAGAAAATACCATACAGGGCCTGAGCAGGTATTTGTGTGCAGAATCAGTCATCTTTTCCCCCTGGTCTTGAAGATAATGAAATGGATGTGATCCTGTCCAAGAGCATATACCCTGGACCTCCTGTGACTCCAGTCTCAGTTGGATATTCAACATGTACATCAGTCATCAGGGAAACCTTTAAAAGTAAGATTCATATTCTCCTTCATTCATAATGAATTCCAAGTTTTCTCTCCACTCTCCTCAATAGCAAGCATGTGCATAGTAAGAGTCTAGTGAGTTATCTGGCAATGTTACTGCTTTTTTTCCATGATCTTGTCTTTCATCTTATGAAGTACAAACAATAGAAAAACTAATGACCATTTTATAGACATGGCACTTGGGACATAAGTATTTAATCAATTCAGCCATTTCTATTAGAAGAATTTGGAATCTCAAGTAATTTCACATTATGACCCTTCACTTTTTAGTGGAGAAATTTCACATACTGCTGACACTACAGGAGAATTAGGAATGTCATTGGCACCACCCAGCTCTTTCCCCTGAATATACAGCCCAGGTCTTGGCCATGGAGGGGCAAACACCTGGTGAACCCACAGCAGGCCCTGTTCTGCAAGAAATGTTTCCCCAGGGCCACCAGTACTGGACTGTCACTGGAGGTGGCAGAGGTGGAGCTGCAGGATAATCCAACCCAATCCCAGCTGTATCACACTGGCACAGCACGGGACACGACATCCCTGGATGATATGAAGGAACTGAGCCTTCAGTGAGCTGGCTACTATGACCCTTCATACAGACATTAAGTTGAAAATCCTTTCTTTTTAGCCCACTTCATTCCATATAAAAACAAAGCAAGCTAATTTTCTAAGTAAAACACAAGGCCTCATATTTGTATTCATGAAAATTCCCACAACATGACACTGAGATAACACATCGGGCTTTCTAATTGTGCAATTTTGCTCTTTTCACAACTTCAGTTCCTTTTTCAGTTTTCAGAATCTCCTGATTCTCACAGGTTTGAAAATAATCAAGAACTTCTTCTTAGAATTTAATTTTCCCTAAAAGGGCCTTTACACCCTGTTCAAGGGACTCTCAGTTACAACTGCTTGCTGATCTGAGTAGTCTCAGATAGTCTAAACGTTGCAGGAGTGTGGACAGAGCAGCTTGGAAGGATCTATGCCGGGATATTTTGTTTACATGAGCAGCCACTGTGATCTCCACCCCCTGCCAAGTAAGCCAAGATTACTGAAATCTTCTAACTGGTATTTAAGCACATTGCCATACATGCTGTTTTGCATGAGGCTTGAAAAATACCAGGACATAAATGTGGCCTAGTCACAAAACATATTTTTTCATTCTCCTTCGGACATCAGATCAAGTCACTCTACCAATCTCGTCAGGGTGCTCAACCTTAAATCAGCGAGACCATAGTACATTGTGTTTTTCTTTTGCTTTACAATGTAAGTCTACTACCAGTACATTTTTTCATCATTAGGATTCAATCCTTTTTATAAAATAAAAGGGTTGAGATACATAAAAAAAAAAAACTGGGTCAGAGATACATATTAGACATGCTTTCAACAGTATATTCAGAAAAATCCAGAACTGAAATGTCACAACTAGCAATTCATGCTGAGCTTTCCACAAATAGCAGCTCAAACATTTAACCTACCCTGGCTAAAAACTCTGTCTTGCTCTATTTATGTTCTTACTGCACATCCTTCAGTGAGAGCCACACAACTCGGTAACTTGTGGTTATAAAAGGTTCTCAGCCTTCCATTAGTTTTTATTTTTAGCCCCTCACTGCCAGGACCTCAGGGAGTGCAGAGGGAGGGCAGTGGCTCCTGGGGTTCCCGGGGGGCTGTGGGACCACTGGGAGGAGCAGCCTGTGCCCAGGGCACTGCTGCACTGAGGCAGGCAGCAGGAGGCACTGGGCACAAAAACGAAGGCTCCTTCTTTCATTGTTAATTTTTTTGAATTGATACCTTACAATTTCATTATCTCCCCACCAAAGTCAATCAGAAATAATCACAATTCCTGTTATCCTAGATGGTGTCAGTGGATCCTCAGGGTGTGCAGAAACCCCACTGCCACTGCCAGGAGAGTGGAAAATCCTTCCATGACACTGTCAGCATATCTGATCTTGTTCCTTCTTTGTGTTTGAGACAAGGAAAGTGGAGTCCACCTCCTCAGGAAAAAGACATGCTGTGTTTATAAATGCTGTCACTGACAGGGGTGTTGTTATTCTGACTCACCAGCACTGACTGGGTCACTTGGAAACAGAAATGCCAGTTTTCCCCTGGACTCCAGCACCCGCTGGAGATCAGAACCGAAGCTCGCTCATTTCAGCATTGTCACTGCCCTGAATAGCACAGTGACAAAATTAAGCTGTTGGATGTGACTTTCTAATTTCACTTGGTTTGGTCTCTTTTTTTTAAATACAACACTTGTAAGACTTTTGTGTCCCAAAATGTTTCTGCGTTACTATTGTGACCTCTGATTTCATGTTATAATACAGAGAAGTGTACAGATACCCATCTCAGATAAAACTCTAAAAATTAATAACCAGCCAAACCAAACTGGTCCTCAGGTTTGAAATAAACATTAATCCCCAGCCAGCCATACTTCTGACATTTTAATCCACAGCATAATGTTTGTATTTAACATTGCAGCACCCCCTGTTAAGCTTCTCCCCCCAAGGCAGCACACTAGCTCCTGAAGTGTGGGCTATTCTGCAACCCCATCAGATACTCTTTTCAGGAAATTTCCCCTGGCTACTCCAACCTTTACGAGTTACTTTTTACACTGAAGTACCTCAGTGCTCAGTGACAGTATGTATATTGCATTATTATGCTATATTGAAATATCATGCAGTGGTGTGTTATATTACCCTAGATATAGTACCAATGGCTGTACCAGGAAGAAACCACTGAAACACAAGAGCTATAGAAACATGAGTATTCTGAGATCCATTATGTTCTAAAATAAAGTTAAATATTTATTTCCCAGCTGTTGATATGTGATGAGATCACTGTAAGTGTCTGTGGCTGCTGTGCTTGTGTTGGAAAAGCACACTGTTCCTGCCCCTTACTCTTGTGGGAAAACTCCCTCAACAGCAGCACTGATGATTCCACGTGCACTCGGCTTCCCACTCTCCCTATTATTTGTAGGACTCCTAACACCCAGTTAAAACATTAAAACTAAAGAGCCCCCCAGCTTACTGAGGGGGGGTTGAATGTAGAGAGACAGCACTGATGGTGTGCCAACAGTGCTCAGCAGCAGCCAGAACACTGGTGTGTTATCAACACCTTTCCAACTCCCAGTGCACAGCATGGCACTGGCAGGGTTGCTGTGGGAGATAAATTCCATCTCGGCCACTATTTTTCCCCCATTTACTCAGACATTAAATTGTGCCTCCTGAAATTATGCTAACTCAAAACTGGTTCAACATGTGAAAATGTTGTGTTAAAAGTCTGCCAAAACTTTTAAGCTACTGCTTTTTCCTCCTTCAGATGCCTCTACTACCGAATCATTGTCATAGAATTTATAAAACTTACACTTTCACAAGTAGTGAGAAATGAAAGAGCAACAAGAAAACTATTCCCTCTCGAGGTTGATGTTTTTCCTCAAGTAATTTCCTGTAAAGAAAAATGGCAAAGAGTATACAGAATACACGTCGGTGTTGCAAAAAATCAGAGAGGGTTTTTGAATTTTGAAGTAATGCTCATAGGTCATGTGTGGTCTGGAGTAACTGCAATCCCCCAAAATGCATGCAGAGAAAGAAAATGCCACCAGGACAACATCTATTTTTATGTTAACCCTCAACAGCACATGGTAAACAAACCATAATTGTTCTTCTTGATACAAAGAAAGAAATCCATTACATTACAAAGAAATCCATTTCTCTATGACTTTGTCAACCAGACCTTTCAACCAGGGCCTTTCATTCAAGGAGGTACTCCTTCCTCACTTATTGTTTCCTACCATAATAAGTGAGCAAAAAGGTTTAGCATTTATTATCTACGTGCATCTAAATATCTATTCCTAATGATTGAGTTTAAAATTCAAATACTTGCAATAGGGAAGAAAGCACAGAAAGAAACGTGTACTGTATCAGTTTGAAGTAATTTTGAAATCCACCCTGAAAAAGCTATGAAAGCAAAAGAAGAAAGAAGTGGAAATCAGGAAATACCTGCTCATAGGAAAGGAAATTTAAAACCAGATTTTGCAGTAAAATACTATGTGAAATTGCCCCACTGGTACTTAAATGTTTATAACAGATTAGGTAACAGTCTGAAAAGCTATCAGGCTTTTCTTTGCATCCAAGCCCAGATGATGCGCTTCCCTCTTCCTCAAACAACTTTAGATCCACTAACAGCTAAAAATCTGTACCCTTGTCTCTGTGGAGCCAATGTGAAAAGGCTTCATTCAGCTGAAGGCAGGAAGAAATAATAAGCACCCTAGAAGAAATTTTCAAAGGCTTTCAGGTCATATTACAACTTAGCAAAACTTAATTGCAGCCAAGCAAAAAGAGGCATCTTTTACAAAACTGTCAGTATTGTAGATACTACAGGCTGTGGATGTTGCCATAACCGTATTTTATTAGACCAGGAGCAAGAAATGGTTCAACTAATGCACGATTTTCTCAGTGGTGAAATACATATTTTACAGGACATAGAACATTTTATATTATCTCCAGGATATAAATGTCAACCTGGCTTTTTTATTACACTGGTTGAATTTATTTAATGAGCTGTCCTACAGTGGAGACCAGCCCTTCATTTTTCACCTGCTTCTGCAGGAAATTTCAGTAGTTAGCAAATAAGCCCGGGTCTAACCTGCTTCCATCTGCAATCACTTGAAAAACGATGCTTGGCAAATAGCTCTGCACAGCCTTGCCATCAGATGGAGACTGATTCCTCACACGAAGAGACTGAGCAGGCTGAGAAGTGCATCTACGTTCCCTACAGCAAACAACCAGGTTTTTTATTCTGAAAACCCCGCGACTATGGCTGGACCAGCTCTGGGAAAATTGCTTTTCCCACATTGCAAAGGATGGAGAAACATAAGGAGAAACAATTGTCAGAGAGAACTGAGGGCTTAAGGTGGCTCCTCCTCACCCAGTCTTTCCCCGGGCCAAATAGCTGGGTATCAAAGAGCCTTTAGTTACTGATGGTAACCCTGGTGCCTCCAGGGTAAATTCCTTATTCATGTCCTATAATCCCGGCGGAGGAAAGATGTCTTTCTTGTACCTGCGAACAGCTGCCTGGAAGGTTTCAGCTCCCAACCAGGGAGACCAAAACGCTACTGCCAAACGATTACCTGCCACACAGGGGCCAGCAGTGACAAGAGCACCCGACTGCTTCATGAAGCAGCGACCAGAGACGATAAAACAGGATTTTCTGCGCGTTGTGTCCAGAGGCCGGGCAGCCTTGCTGCAGCTTAGGCACCGGCGGGGCCCGTGTGCTGCAGCGCACCCCGGCCTGAGACCACCCCGAAGTCTGGGGGAAAACCCGCTCTCCGGGGGTCTTCTCTCATCCCATTTTCAACCCGCACACAGCCTTTTGGTTGAGACCCTGTCGAACGTGCCCTTTCACAGTATCTCCCGCCCCGCTGCCCTGACCCCTGCACACGCTTCATGCCCCAGTTTCGGAGAGCCTGTGCCCGCCGGGATGAACGCGGCGCTGCCTGCGCATTACGCTGCTCCAACAACGCGTCTCCCTCCGAAACCCGCCTGGGCAGCCTGAGCCACTGCGATCGGCACCTCGGAGCAGCCCTCAGACCGCCCCTGCAGCCGGTGCCGAGCGCCCGGAGCGACGGACGCACTTACCAGGTACCAGACGCCGAGGATGATGGTGCCGGTGCGGACATGGCAGCAGAGGCAGCAGCTGTTGGAGTAGAACCGTGCCCAAGGCGAGCTCAGCATCTCCGCGGCTCCTCAGGGCTCCGGCGCACCGCGTCTGTGTCCGCGCCGTTCCGCGGGGCGGGGCGGGGCCGGCCTGGGGCCGCCCCTCCCGGCGGGCGGCACCGAGGGGACGGCCCGGCCCAGGCGGGCGGAGGAAGCGCTGCGGGCCTGTAGCCGCAGCAGCAGCCCAGAGCAGGCGCACCGAAGCACGGGAGGGTTGGGGATGGGGAGTGCAGGCTCAGCGAGCTGGCAGCCTGGCCCCAGCTGCCGGGCCAGCGCCGTTCTCCGGGGGCCGCTCCCCGCCGCGCTGGCTGCGCCTGCAGTGAGCCCGGTGAGGGCGAACGGGCTCGGCGCTGCCTTGGCAAAGCTTGTAGTTCGTCTCGCAGTTCTTGAGTGGCAAAGCAGCAGAAATAAACTCCATTTCTCTATAAGGAAAGATAATACCGGAGGAGGTCATGGAATGTTTTGAATTTGCCACAAATTCTGCAGCCAAGAACGTTTGTTTTCTTTCACAGTGCCCTCCTAATCAACTCCCAAAGTTGCTGCTATTGGGGCGGCTGGACTTTCCTCGTGTACCTGATACACAAGGTAACATTAAGCTCATTGCCACTACCTGTAGTGGATGCCCTGATGGTGGTGCGGTGTGGGGGAGCACGCATCGTTAGGAGGGAGGACCCAGTCCTGCTTATTCAGGTACTGATGCAGATTTGAGCTGAACTTCCTACCAAGCAGCTGACTTTTGAGGTTTTATTATTTGAGGCTTGCACTATCCTCCAGATGAAATAATGAAGAAAATACTGCCAGGAGGTCTGTATGTCTACCCTGACCCTAAGCATAATTTATTTACTGCCGTTCATCTTGGCTTGCTACCAAATTCCACAATTTATCATCAAAATACAACATTGAAAAGTACTCCAGTGCTTCCCTATATGGTTGCTTTGGGGCTCTTCATTATTTCATACATATATGCATCTGCACAGAAGAGGAACTTCAAGATAAAAGCTAACTTGGCACAAACAAACATTTCTAACTATGCTTTATCCCTACTTATAAATCTACTATAGTAAATTAAATTAAAAATACTTTAAGTAGGAACTTTACATAACCTCTGTTTTTAGTTTGTCCTTTTAAAGCTGGCAAAGGGTTGGCAGGGATTTTTGTGTATAAAAAGAAAAGCCACTTAGCACTGGATTTATAATTTTGACTAATTTCTATGCATAAGCCAAATATTTTCAAGATTCATATTCAAAAATGAAACTAAAATTCTTGTAAAATGAAACTGTAACTTGTAAAATGAAATCAGTATTGATAAATATTCAAGAGGCCAAAGGAAAATCACAAACAATGGGGTCTGGACTATCTCACTGGTAACCTTGAGAGACCTTGTCCTTTAGTACCAGAGAGTAGGAAAGTTAGACATGAAACCTTTGCATGCATGCCTTGTGGAAGGTAAGAGCATCTGCTTCATGAAGGCTATTACTGACCAAGGAAGGACCTGACCTTTTCAAAGCAGAGGTGGCAATAAATTAAGCGGGATTCCATAAAGGAAGGGCACACAGATGCAAACCTGGTGGAAAAGGGACAAGAGAGACAATGATAAAACCCAAAAGTGTCAGGTTACTGACTGATGGGCCACTGAAGAGCTACGGAGAGGGTCACCTGGAGTTTGTAACTGATAAGCAGCAAACAAGAACAGGAGGGTTTGGGATATTTGAGAGGGACTCTACAAAACTTTGGAAGGAATAATTAGATGAAGGGGATTGTGAAGAACCAAAGGGGAGGGAATCATTAGAGGAGGGGGATGAGGAAGGAGCAGAGGGAGGATCAGACAGAAAGGGGTATAAAAGAGGTCAGTCGTGTGCAGACTCTGACCAAACACTGCCTCCTCACCCTCACTTCTTACAAAACCTTTCGTAAGTGTCTCTCTGTGTAGTTTCCACTCTCTACACTGTGTGTGTGGGCTCTAAGGAGCAAGTGCCAGCTGCTGAGGGGATCAGTGAGTGATCAGTGGGTGGGGGGATGTTATTTGCTTGCAAGCATCAAGCTGGACCAGCTGGTCTGTGCTTGGGTCTTCCGTGAGTCCTACATGTAGGAGGCACAGATGAAGGCAGCACCTTGTCTGTGACCATCTGTGCAGCTGTCTCTGCTGGGCTCCTGTGCCTGCAAACGGGAAAGCAGCAGCTGCATCCCTCAGCCTGGGATGGGCACAACAAGCTGGGCTTCAGCAGCCAGGCAGGAGGAACTCAGGTCCTGGAGCTGTGAGAAGCAAACCCTGATTATAATATCCTCCAGCACTGCCCTCTTCTCTGTAAGGAGAAATTAACTGCATGTCTGTTTATGGTTTCCCATCAGTGGCATTAACCCCCATATTCTCAGGAAAAAAAAAGGAAGAAAGAATAAGCAGCAAACACTAATCATTTCAGAGCAGTTTTCTGTATAATTATTAATTTCGATTCAAAAAGCCTGATAGGAAAGAGCAGGAAACATCAGGCATCACATCACACTCCTGATTTTCAACTAGCTGTATTTGGTTTGCTTGGCACAAGGTTTTGGTAGTGGGGAGGCTTCAGACCCTGATACAGATACAGACCCTCTTCAACACAGCCTCTGCAAGTAAAACTTCCATGTCTCTCACTTTGCCTTATAAAACAAGAAATGACAAGCACTTGTTACAGAGGTGGCTGTGAATCCAGAATACCTGATCTTACACCCTGATGGTGGAAGATCATTTAAGATGCAACAGGGCCAACTTCTGAACTGGATGACACCTGAGTTTTGTCAAGGTTCCCAGAGGTACAGCAGATACTCAAGAGTGTCATCTTTATTCATCAAAACTTGAACAGGACCAGTATCGCTGTCTTGCTCAGCAAGTGAGACAAACTCAGGAGAATTAGCAGCTTACTTAGAAGCACTTGTTTCAGCTGTGCTGAAAAAGTAGATAATCTTTGCAGTGGGATCCATATGGTAAGAAATTTTTCCAAGGGAACATTCAATGCTGAAATTAAACACGGTACAGGGTCAAAGCCTGACACACCCTTGCTCAGCCGCTGGTCAGCGTGAAGGCCGTGGGATGTATCCAGAGAAGCAATGCAGGCTCATGGCTCCTGCTGCCCCTCCTTACCACAGCAGAGCTGTAGATCACTGAACTCCCTTCTTACAGCCATTCATTCCCCACAGCACACCCTGAGAGCTCTGCTAGCCAGCTGGGGAGGGACACAGCCCGACTTTGCTGCATTGCCAACTGTTCTCTGTGCTGCAAGCTGTTTAACAAAACCCGGTATACTCTGTGCCCGGCTTCTGCTCTGTATTCCTCATGTCTGCTCCGTGATCTTCTCACTGCAGGGACAACTTCTCCCTCCTGCCAGAGGATGCTCTGGTCCATTTAGCATTTTCTTGCGCTTTCTAAATTGGTTTCTGGTGCTTCCCAACCCTGTTAATACCGGAACAAGATTGCTGGAAGAGGGCAGTTTGCTTAGAAACTGTGATTCCCACCTTCTATCTGTGCTCACAGCCCACTGAGGTGGTGCAGCATAGTTCAACTGGCTTTGAATAATTCAATTACACTGTTGCCCAACATTGCCTACAGCACATCAACAAAAGGGCAGCTCAAGAGAATCACGTCTTCTGCTTGCAGGATTAGCCACGTGCTCCAGAGTGAACAAAGGCATTGTTAATTGTTTTGTATTTGGCAAGTTAAGATAAGAAAAGGGTTAAACATTGTCCAGAAACCAAGGTCTGGGTGTTGTCCTCAGGCACAGGGAGGTGATGTATTTGGGAAACTGCCTCTTACTGTAGTAAAGAGCCATTTTAAGAGTCCTTTTGTTCAGCTTGCTTCAGAACCTGTGTTTCAGGATGGCTGCAAATTATTCAAGTATTCAGAGCTGTAGAAATATTTAATGCAATGAAGTTTAAAAAATACCTGTACTTTCTAAAAGAAGTAAGCCTCCAATAAAAGTCTGACACTACCCCTCTGCCACAAAGACTGGCCAACATTCAATCAAATACGACTACTGCTACGATTTAAATTGGGTTCAAGAGGTCATTCATCCCCCTGGTTTGCGTAAAAAAAGGATCAGAGTGAGAACAGTATTTTTCTGCAGCATGTTACAACTCAGAACACAGAGCCTGTAAGAAAGCCATTGCAAAGACACAGCTTGATGTGCAACTGCTTGCAAAGCTAAATTCTTGTGTTTGGGCACCAAACAATGGACCACAAATGGTTAGTTGGTTGGTGTTTGGTTTCTTTTATTTCTTCTTTCTTTTAGAAGTTCTGTTTAAATCTTTAAAATTTGTTGAGAGAAACACCTGGAACTTTTTAGCTCATTACTGGGACATTTTGTCATGATTTGTCATATAGAAGATAGTGATTCTAATATCTTAGGAAATTTATATACTTACACATTTCCCTTCCTCATGGTAAAGTATATTTGTAACTTGAGCTTCCTCGGGCCACAGCTTCATAATTCTACTTGAAGGTGGTGGTTTTAAGAAACATGTCATTAAAACGTTTTGGTATGTTGCCCTGCCAAGAACTCAAATGTTCTCCAAGGAAAGCTTGCTTTACTGCATCCTTCTTTTTCCCCTTTTCTTACTAGGAAGCCTCTCAATTTTGCTCTGATGATATAGGACTCACAAGAAGGCTAGTGAGTTCTAGAGTACACTGAGATTCAGCTCTTTTTTCTTCTGGCCTTCTCATTCATGCCAGCCTCACAGAATAATTTTAACATTTTGGGTGAGATGAAATAATCTGTGCTACATTTGCAAGAAACTTCAAGAATAAGCTGGGCAATTATCTAATTATTTGCTTGGCAGCAGATTTGCAATTTGGTAACATACTCTTGAAGCTTTTTCTCAGCTAGTTTGCTTTCCATGAGCTGCAGTCTCCTCAGAGGAAATCTGCTCCAGATGGAGTGCCTGCTTCTGAATGTGGCTCTTTTGTGTCCACTCCTGTTCTCCTCCCCTTTGCCAGTGCTGTTCTTTCTTAATCACTTTTGCACAGGGCTGCCAGAGGCGCACGTCTTTCTGTGCAGAAGATGTTTACACTGGAGTTATAGCCTGGCTCTGCCAGTAAAGAACTCTCACCTTTTGCCTTGGGAAGTCTGTAAATTTCTGTAATAGCTTTAATTCTCCTGTTTTTTCCCCTGCTGGCTCAGCATGCCTGAAGGTACTGAGAAGTGGAGACATCACCGCTTATTTCGGCTGTTATCAACAAAATTGATAGGTGCAGGTGTCCTGTATCCAACTAAAACTCATCACCTCTTCCTCCACCAGGCTAATGAGCCCCTTACCACCTCATATCCTAATAATTTCTACTCTACACAAATTCATCTCCAAGGTTTTTTTAATAAATTAATTTTCTGATCATCAGACTGCTTTCAGTCCTTTAAGCATGTTTATAGCTTCCCTCATTAGTGTGGGCATCTAGACAGTTTTGTACAAACTATTAAAACTGCAGGCATCAGACATAAAAGTATTAATTTAATCAATGGACACAGTATTAGGATTGCACCCCATTCCTCTTCAGTACTCAGATTAAAACATCCCCAGATTTACACTTGACCTTTTACTGCACCGACCTAGTGGAAGGTCATGCCTGGAGCTTTTTGGTCTTTTGGCCTGAATGCTGATGCTGGACACAGTATTAAACTGACTGGGACATTTTATCCAATTATAGAACATAAAGTACAGCATAGAAGGATGAGACAGGTTGGATAAGTTGGTTGTTGTGTTGCCAGCAGTCTCACTGCTTGCCAGATTGCTTGAGCAAAGGAAATCTCAGTGAGAGTTTTTAATACTGTGTTGAGTTGGCAGTCAGAGAGGTCACAGGTCTTTGATTGATAGGAGCAGCAAACCTTCTAAGAAAAGCTAATATACATCAAATAGCATTTACTTCCTTTTAGTTCCATTAGTTAGATTAGTTAATGTTTAATTTATGGATTCATTTGAGTATGGCTCAACACTGGGAATGTTGCCAGATTTAATTCCCTTCTTCATTATGCGATTATGGGTTTTCCCGTTCTTTAAAAGACCACTTTTTTTTTCTTTTAATATAAAAGAATGTAGACATCCGCCCCAATCTGATCATCAAGCATGTTTTGTTAGCATACTAGTTTGGATTTTTTGGTTATATCTAGTCGAACTCATGATCATTTTCTATCAACAATCTCAGTCTAGTGATAAATCATGTCCTTCCATTCTATTGAGAACCAATACTGATTTTAAGTACAGACAAGAAGAATTGAAACAACACATCTTCCACAACTGTAATTTATTACTGCCTGTAACTTACACAGGAAACACTTCCCAGTTTCAGATTTTTAGATGCCAGTCAGGTTTCAAGCAGTAACTCACCACTTTACCTGGGGACCTGCTTAGACTTTCCCCCACGTGCACTTTAGCATATTAAGCCAAATGTGCCAAAACCTGGAGCTTTGAGCTACCACCAACTTTAAAGCAACTGAAAAGCATCAGCATCGTTACTTTGAATTTCTGTGGAGTTATTCCTCTTTTCCTGCTCTCTTCCAAATCTGCTGGACTCTCAAGCAAACTCCAGGGAATGCCATCCAGTTCTCAGCAGTGTTCACTGCAGGAAGAGGTTTGCCACAGAACATTACAGAAACTTCCAGTCTCACATGTATTGTTTTCTATGCTAAGAAAAGCACTTGACTTTCTCATAGTGTCACATCCTCTGCTTGTTTACCCATCCACTGCTTATTAGGGAGTCACCAATGGAGATCAATTGCTTTCCAACCAAGCCTGCAGAGCATGCCATAGGAGCTGGTGGCTTTATACTGTGAAAGTATCAGCTGCATTTGTCCCCTTCAGCTGTCTGTCCTGAATCCCCTTGATGACTGATTTGCTGAGTGCACGATAGCAGTTCAAGCCCAGTTAGCCAATATGTGCCTTTTTCTGCAGGGGCAGACTGCAAATACTGTACATGCAATGTAACCTTTTATATACACTATAAGTAATTACAGGTCCTTGGTATGTCCTTCATGAAGTGCAAAGATACAGCACTGAGGATATTTCTACTTCAAGAGCAAGGGAAACACTTCTGTACAGTGCTGATGGTGCAGAAAGTTTAATTGGATTAAGTTTGTTCCAATTTATAAATCTTTTTTACGTATTGGGAAATGCAGCTAGGAAATCTAGATTTAAAGCTACGTAAGATGGAGTCACCAGTACCATGTGTATGTGTGTGTGGGATGAGACTGAAGCTAATACTGTATATTTTATATTGTTTCTTCTAAAGAGAAAAAAAGATCAAGACTGCTAATATTCTCCTAATTATAAAACCCAAAGATACTCTTGGCTTTGCTTCATCACAGTCTCCAAAACATCCTCCTTAGATATCTAATGCCAGCAGTAACAGTGATTGTTTAAATAAGATCTCTAATTTTTCATCTTTTGTATAGCAAATCACATGATAAATGCCAATATAATTCTACTGAAATAGCATGTCTTGCCAGCTGACCTCCAAGTGCAGTATAAACATTGTTTGAAAAGCATGTCTCACAATCACACAGCTTTCTCCTGTGTCCCAGTATGGGTTACCAATGTATATTACTATACTGTGACTGTAAAGCATTTTATAGGCATGCACATCTGAACATGTTTGATTACAGCCTTAGGCAACTTGGGGAAATCCTGACTGAGCCAACATTGCAGAGCTGTCCCAGCTCACAGTGGTATTCAGTAATGGACTAGTAAAGGCACAGAGAAAGTGTAATAGCAGTAAGACATGAAACTCATCATCTCCACTGCAACTCATTTAGTGTCAAACATCTGTGCATAAACCTTTGCAATAACAGAGGTTCAGTCCTAGCGTTCAGAAACCCCATCTCTGCAGACAAGAACAATACACATTTGCCACTTTGGAGAGAACTTTCTTTTCATTTTTAATGGAAAAATCACTGATCACCAACATGACATTCTCCAAACCCAAACATAGTTTGAAAATGCAAATCTGCACATTTTTCTCCTTCCCTTTTGATGTTTAATGTATATGAGCCTTTAAACCACTTAACTGCCACACAGGACAGTTTCATATTTGTAAGACGGCACCACTCACTGTGAGTTTTACCACACTGATGCTGATGGAGACATCCTCAAAGCCCTGACAGAACACCCTGCTGATGGCTCACTTCATTTGGAGCAGGGCTGAGCTGCTGATTTGCCATAAGAATAAAATTTGCAATTAGGAATTCTTTCTTCAGTTAAACTTCAGTTAAAGTACCTTCTTCGAGGTGAACTGCTCAAAGAAATATTTGGAATGTTAAGTCTAAAGAGTTTAAAGCCTCGAATCGTATCATGTCCTCCATACAGCAGCAACACAAAGCAGAAGTGAAACCCTGTATGAAAGATAATGTGTGGTGCTCTCAAGAGATGTTAACATTACATTAAGTGTTCACATAAGAAAACGTGTTCCAGCACAATGATCTCTGGCAGCATAAATTCCAGTGGAATACTAGTGCAAATTCAAGATTTTTAGATATAGAATTCTTAATGTAAAGTGAAGCATTTGCAATCCTGCTTTCCCATAATGATCTTGTGCTGCACAACTGATGTTCTGCCTCAAAGTGAAACAGACAAAAAGTTATTTTCTAATGTGACACATACGACTTCTGACTAATTTTGACCATAGTCTAGCATTCTCATGATGTGATTGCAGAAATCCAAAACATATGGCAATCTTTAGGTATGTAAAACCTGCCTCTCTCAGTCACCTGTGTCAGGCTTTGGAACCCTTCCATTATGCATCTCTATAAAATATTTCTTATATTCAAGGCAGTACAAGTTAAAGTGTTTTAATCATTACAAAAACAGTCACTAAATTTTCTGTTCTGCATGCCTGCTATGGGCTCACAAAAAAAGACAGGCTCCTAAAACATCATAAAGAAGTGCCACAGTTACCAGCAGGCTGCATGAGTTGGATGACTTTGAACTGCGTGTCTGTAGTATATGAATATAAAATAGCACAGTATTGATTTGCCAGCTCATTTCTATCAAGTGCTGAGCCCACTCCAGAAAAGCACTTCAATACTTTTTCCTACTAGTACTACTGTTCAAAAGTGTTCAAAATGCAGGTCAAGTCCAAGTAACTTTTTTTTTGTCTATTAAAAAGACAGGTTTTCCTTTTTTTTTTTTTTTTTTAATTAAATAAAAACATTTGTTCAGAGCAGACTGCTGTTTGAACCTCCATCCTTGGAAAATGCAGAAAAGAATTCCAACAAAAATGGGGAAAATATTGAAGATATCTACTGATTAAGATTTTTAAATGTTTAAAAAATAACCAGCCAGGCATGATGGTGACAGATGGTATCCATGAAGGTGGGCCCTCAACTGTTAAATACAATTGTGCGAGTCTCATACTTAATGCAGCCCCAATATTAACCCTACTCTAACCAGGCCACAGACTTGACTTACAGCAGAAATACCAGAGCCAGCTGGAGTAAGAATAACTCTCAAGTATCACCTCAGCCCTGACCTGATTTAACAGCTGCCTTTGCCCCTGCTGGAGGGGAGTCAGAGGGGCAGGCACGGGTTAGGCTGAGCTGGCAATGCTGCTGCTGGGCGTTGGCCACTGCTCTGCGAGAGTCACCGTGCCATCTCAGATTTGGTTTTTCTTGAAGTGGCTACTCAGACCATGCAGGCAAGGGTTCATGGAGAAAGAGTTTAACCTGAAAAAGTTTCAAAGCAATTGAAAGACTCTAACTTTGTGACCAAGCTAAAGGGCAGTGTAGCTACGGCACAAAACTGGAACAACATTGATATGGGGACATTTTATGGATGTGAAAATACAGGGTTTTAAAAGCAGCTTTTAGTGATTTTGTAGGAGTAGAGAAACAGCTTGTACTGAGAACATGTGGAAAATCAGCTGCTAAGCTCGGTTGCCAGGTTGTTGCTTGATAAAAGTCATATAAGTAAGATGTATGATGGTGAAACTCAGCAAAGCGGGACCTAGGTATTGTCAAAACTCAATAAAGCAGAACTTTGTGGTTTAGAAGCCAGCAAGAACCAGGCTTGTGGTTTTAGCCAGGGCAAACTGACCTGGGAACGAGCCAAATCCTGACTGCGCCTGCCTGGAAGGAGAGGTCAAAACGAGGACATCAGGAGGAAGACTACTGACTTCATCAGAAGACCCGAGCCCACGACCACCAGAGGAGACTGTGCAGCCCCAGAAAGATCTTCTAGCTAATTTTAATAGGAAGTGATGCTAGGCAGGGCTAGGTAATGAATATGTGTCGGCGTATTGTGAAATTTAATACATATGTAATATTTCAGAAGATAAATAGCCGAGAGAAAGTCACGGAAACATGCCCGGTTTGGAGGAAATACCACCCTGTGTATCCCAGCTGGCAATAAAACATACCTGCTTTACAATTCCCAGTTGTAAAGTCCTTATTCCGCACTTCAACATACTTCAAAAGTCAAATGAAGTACACAGCAGAGTTACTTGTAACCAATGACTTGAAACAGGCACCTAAGGCAGCTGCCCTGTCCTAAACTGCCCCTGACAAAACTCAATTGGGCCAAGACTACAGTCTTTTTTATCACTGAATTTATAGGTTTTATTCCCCAACCCCGCCAATCACTGATGGATTACATTCTTCTGTAATTCAGAAACCACATGGCAGTGGTTTTGAAAAGGATACTGCTTAACACTGCAGTAACCTAAAGCAGTAGAGTCTTTGAAGAACACATGGACCTGTCAAAGTCTCAAACGTCTGGAGAAAATCACCTTGATAAATGCAGAATTTGACTGATAGAAATACAAAATTTGAGATGCATTTTATGCATACCACAGGAAAAAAACACAAACCACTTATAGAAAGACAGGTAGCAAGCAGTCATGTAGAATTTTATTGTAGTCTGTTTTCTGTTCATAATTTTACTGCACGCAAACAATAATGTATCTGGCCAACTTTATGGCATTTGGTGGTGCCATTGGATTTTTTCTTAAAGTACTGTACAAGGATCATCTGACCCAACCTTCCTTGAAAAAGCACAGTTGAGACAAGATGGCCCAGCAATCTTTTCATCCAGATCTCAAAAGTCTCCAGTGTTGGGGAAATCCAGAACTTCCCTGGGCACATTATTCCAAAGGCTGATTGATCTCTTTGTGAAAAAATTTCCCCATGTGTCCAACTGGAACCTCCTCAGGAATAGCTTGTACCCATCATCCCTTGTCTTTTCCATGTGACTTCTTGTAAAAAGGGAGTCTCCATCTTCTCTCTAAATAGTGGAACATGGTGGTAAGGTCTCCCCTAAGCCTTCTTTTCTCAAGGCGGAAAAAATTCAGTTCTCTCAGCCTTTTTCCCTGTGACAGGCTTCCCAGTCATTTGATCATCTTTGTGGCCCTTCTCTGGACCTTCTCCAGCCTGTCCACATTTTTTTCTGCACAGCAGGGACTAAAACTGAGCACAGTATTCCAGTGTGGCCTGGTGAGCACTGAGCAGAGTGGGATAAAGACTTCTGGATCTCTGCTGGTGATGCCCTTGTGGATGCAGCCCAGCATCCTGTCGGCTTTCTTTGCCAGCACAGCCCTGTTTGCTCATATTGATCTGATTGTCCACCTGGAGCCCCAGATCCCTTTCCACAGAGATCCCCCCAGGTGAGTAGATCCCAGCCCGTGCTGCACACCTGAGTTGTGTTTTCCCAGATGCAAGACCTTACGCTTGCCCTTGCTGAACTTCAGCAGATTCTTGTTAGTCACTCTCCAGCCTTTGGATAGCCTCTCCACTATCCAATCTTCCTGCAGGGTGGCTCTCTCTTCCAAAGTGTCCACTTTCGCACTCAGTTTGGTATCATTGGGAAGCTTCATCGTGGCACACTTGAGCCCATCTTCCCGATCACTTCATGAGGATATTGAACAGCGCTGGGCCCAACATCGATCCCTGGGGGTCCCACTCGTGCCACGCTGCCCATTTGGAAAGGAGCCATTTACCAGCACCCTCTGGGTGCTGCCTCTCAGGCAGTTCCCACCACCACACAGAGCACTCAGCCACGCCACAGCCCATCTGCTTCTCCAGAGGGAGGCTGTGGGAAACCATACTGAAAGCCTTGGAGAAATCCAGGAGGCAATGTCCACCACCCACCCCACATCAACCAAGCAGCTTACTTTGTCACAGAAGGTGACCAGGTTTGTCAAGCTCAATTTGTCCTTAGTCTATCTATGTTGGCTTTTCCCAATCCTGTGCCTCATCTGACTTGTAATAGCTACCAGAAGGATTTGTTCCCTAATTTTCCCAGGGACTGAAGCAAGATTGATGGGCCTAAAATTCCCTGGATCCTCCTTTAAGCCCCTCTTGTGGAAAGGGGTATATTAGCCTTTTCAGTCTTCTGCCATTCCCTGAAGTCCACAACTTCCCAAAGATTATGGAGAGCAGCCTTGCGATGTCAGCTCCTGTAATAGCTCACCCCCCACTCTTCCTTCACTGCCACTGCTGGATCCATGCTTGCAGCAGCCTGGATTTTTGGTCCCAAGGCAGAGGCCCAGCAGTGCTGGTGCAGACAGAGGTGAAGGAACTGTTGAGAGTCTGCCTTTTCAGCGTTACCAGTGCCTAATTCTCCTGTCTTCTTTATCAACAGGACAGCGTTTGCCTTCTGTTGCTGATTGCTGTTTCTGTACTCAAATAACCCTTTCTTGTATTTTTTGACATCTTAGCCAAATTCAATTGGAGTTGAGCTTTTTCTTTTCTAACTGCATCTCTGCACACCCTGGCAATGTCCACATAGTTCTAAGTGGGTATTTGTCCACATTTCCATTTCAGGTATGCTTTGCTTTTGAGTACCCAGAACCTTGCAGTTAAGCCAAGGGGGCTCTTGCTCCTCCTACATCCCTTATCTTTAACGAGGATGAACTGTTCTTGTGCTTTCAGAAGAGCGTTCATGAAGAAGTCCCAGCACTCATTAGCTTCTTTACCCTCCAGGGAAGCTTTTCCTGGAATCTGTCCCTTCTTGAAAAAAATTAACACTGCAGTGCTTTCAGACATAGCTGCAGGCATTTTCCACATTGACTAGCTGCCTCTGTGAACAGGTGAAAATGTGAGGTTACTGATCTTTCACAGTGCATTTGAAGACCTCTTAGAGCAGAAGCAGAGCTTGCACATGTCCTTAGATCTATGTATGCCCAGTCACTCAGCCCTTCCGCAGCAGAGGGACAGCATTTGATACAGCTCCTGCTCTTTTGGCTAACTGGCTACAGCTCAGAAAGGAACTGGTCTCCCGCCAATGCCTCTTCAGAAGACACATTAAAGCCTGGCTGTCTGAGAGCAAGTCCAAGTTACAGAATCAAATCAGAGAGGAATTCTCTCCCATCCGGAGCTTTGTTTGCAGACATAGCTCAAGGCATGACTTTTTTGTTAGCTACATAGATAAGGCTGGCTAAGGAAACGGCAGTCACTGAGCACAAACTCGCAGCCTTTGTCAGATCAGCCTCTGAAAAAAACCCACCTCAGTAACAAAGTATTTGGTTTGTACTTCGCCAGGCATTTGAAATAAGGAATCACAAAGTCAAAGTCTATTGAACAGCTAAGTGGAAATACTATTAGTACAGGACTTGCTATCTGTGAGGAAACAGGGAACCACCTCATACTAGTCAGTTTTGAGTTCATTGTGGCAATCCGGTTCCAAGTGATCAGTGACTTACCCTCTGCCATGGACTGAATTAAAAATACTGAGCCAAGCTAAGGGAACACTTAATGCGACAAATAAGACAGAAAATGCGTTTGTTTATAGCTGCAGATGTTCCTGAGCATTTTTTTTAAAAGTATTGTATGAATTCCTGAAACCATGAGTTTCATGTTAAGAGTTTTAAATGCACTTTTCAGAATACACCAACATCAAAGACATCAGAGTTTCAGTTAAAAAAACAGTTTTCAATGAACAGTGAATCAGAAACCTTCAGCTTGGTACAAATAGCCAGAAATTAAAAGAGCAGAAGTTCAATAATTTCCTCAACTGAAGGGAGCAACTACGGAAAATGGAATTTAGTAATTCAACCAAGTTTCAACAGGAACAACCCATGAATCATTAATAATGATACAGAACACAGGCAACAATAATTCCCACCCTCCACCCATGAAGAAACAGAAATCATCCCATCTTCCTCCTAACATTCATCCAAACTAACAGCAGTTCTGTTAGTCCTGCAGTGAGCAAAATCCATTGTGTTGCCACATTACTTTCAAGTTAAGAACTACCAGTCATGCAGCCCTTCCCGCTCCTTCCACCCACCCCCCCCCACCCCCCAATTCGTTTGGCTGATGTTCTTTCTTAAATGAAGTAATCCACTCAGAATTCTAACAGTAAAATATTTTTAGCAGAGTATTTTAAGAAGCAATTAAAGTTTGCAGGATTTTTTTCCTTCCAGTTACAGCAGAACAATGAAGAGATCTTTTAGTACTGGCCTGAAAAAGCAGAACTTCTCATTTTTACTCAGTGGTCACCAGGAGGAGACTCACAGGTACAAGTGTTTGCCAGAGATCTGCAATTTTTAACAGCTGAAATCTTGACTAGCAACCTAGTTGAGTTAAAGGCACAACAACTAATAGATGAAAGTCTGCTTAAACATACACTCTGACGTCTGCACTTTTCAAAAGCCTTATTAACAGGAAAATCCCATGGCTAGGAACTATTAATAGGGCAGTTTCAAATGAGATACAATTCAGTTACAACACAACAGCACTAGCAATATTTCTATAAATTTTGAAATGCTTTTAATATGTACATTCTTTCTTAGTAAATATTAAAGTAGTGCTCTTCACTTGCACTTTTTTCTTTAGACTTCTAAAAGGGCATCAGAAATACAGTTTTCACCCCCCTCCAAACCAATGCACAGTTACCTTTGTAACAAGCACATATGAATTCTGTACACCTTTCCCTCCCCACAAAAGAAACAAAAATATGCCATGAGTATCCAATTACACATCATCACAAATTTAAATTACACATACAAATAATTCCAGAGTACTTAGAAAAAAACAACATACTGGATTTATGAAACCATTCCATGCATTCAACAACAGAAAAAAAACCCAAAGAAAAAAGAAAAAAAATTATTACGTTTCTTTAAAACGGTGTTTTTTGCACTATCCAAGTACCAAAGTTTGGATTCAGTGTATCATTAAGACTAATCACTGCTTGAATCATAGAAACATGACAGTACATAGATAACCAAGTTTCTACTTATAGACAATATGATATAGAGTTACTACCTCTTCAATGAATGTCAAATAAAGCAAGTTTTGCTTTCTAAGACATTGAAACTGCACATTAGGAAAACAGTAAGAGGTGCTGCTAAATAGGTAACAACATTTTGAAAGGAAGGCTATGTATTTATATGACCCTGCTTAGCAGTAGCAGTTAGTTAGCAGGGTTCCTATGTTTTAGCTAGTTTGTTTCTTTTTCCAGAATGATAAGCTATTTGACTAACCCAGAAATATCACCGGTTTTATTTTCAAGAGAAAAAAAAAGAATTTATGCAGTGAAAGTCCTCGGGGGCAGTCTCTTTCATTACATAAAATCTTTGTATTTTCTGTAAGAGGCTCGTAGCATAACACACAGATTGGAAACATATTTCAGACATACATTAAAAACCTGAATTCAAAGGGTGTTTTTTAACCTTTACTATGAAGACAAGTAAAACTATAATATTATTTACGTGCAAAAGACTCTGCATGATTTCATAATATCCTATTTTTCATGTTTACCTCAAGATACTCCTTGAAAAGCTGTACTTCAGTTCTAAATTTATTTTACATGAATCATGACAATCATCGCTCTCAAAAATTACTCCCTCCCAGTAAATAAATCAACACTGTCAATATGCTCGACTTATTTTAACAGGTCAATTTAGAGTGTCATGTTCCTGATATACAGGAGTTAATACCTGTGCAAGTTAGTATCCATTTATTTAGAAAGCCCTCCATTAGCAGGTGCATTTTCAGTACAATTTAACCCAGCTTGCTGTATTATCTGTTCTTGCCTTGCAACACTGTCAAACTGCAGTCAAGTACAGTAAGAGCACAAGATTGTTGATCAGTAAGTTACAGCTGTCAACAATTCTGTTTGTGCCACAAAACCAGAAGTCAATAATTTGACAAGAATCCTGACTCTTTAGCTGAACTCACCAGGTGATGTTAAATACCATCCTTAACAAACCAAGTTTCCTAAAGGCTATTTACAGTGTACATGGCTGATCATGTACCTGACAGACACAAACACATCTCCAGTTCAATAACACGTCATTACAGTGCCTGAAAATGACAACACATCTTCAATGCCATTTTAATTAACAGTTTCCAGCAGGAAATGGTCTTTATTTTACAACTGCTTTACTTGCATAATTTTTTTATTTTTTTAATATAAAAACACTAACTCCTGTCCAGAAGTCTAGACACATTCTACATACTACAGGTTAAGGCAGTAAAAAAATGTGTTCCTGATCACTGTTTTTGTCAATTAAAGCTGTCTGAAGCTACTCCAGTTCTCCAACAGATCTTTGAAATCCACATAATTTGTGAGTGAAAAATTCACTTTGCTTTGTTCAGAGTTTTAGTAATACAGACAACAGAATTGGATACAGTAAGTCAACAAGTGTTAGGAGAAGGAAAAGTGTGATTTCAGTTCATTTCATGAGTTTAGAAGTTGAAAGAATACAGGTTTTAGATGGGATCCTGAATCAACCAAGAACTGTAGGGAATGAAAAAGAAAACCAATTTTATGCACATTACTGCATCCTTAAAAATATACTGTTATCTTCAATAATTCAAGTAAGGTAACAGACATTATAAAAAATAACTTCATGAACCATACTCAAGTTTCAAATCACATTCTCAAACTTTTAACCCAAAGCAGTTTTATTGTGTTAACTTCATATAATAAACCATGAAGGTCTGACTGTACAAACGGTTAATGATTTGCACTTGTGATTCCTGCGATAGCTAGCAGATTTGCTAACCAAATTACTGCAAAGATATGGCAGATTATGTATTTAATCAAAGCACTTTGATTTAGGCATGAAACAAATTCAAATGGTTGACATTCTGTGCTTCTAATGCATCACTCATAAGAGAGGCAAGAAACACCCACTATTGTACAGACGATTATTTGTACAGAAAACCCTTCCTTGAAATTAATCTTTTATCCGCAGCTGTAGATGAGAGAATAATCTGTTGTAAACAGGGCACTGTGTTGTAAAACCAGTTTTTTTAAATTAAGATCTCTCTCCAAAAGTTGGAAAAACAGATTCTTCAGAATGTCTTTCAAATGTAGCATGTTCTGTTTGCTATATCATAAAGTTACTTTCATTTGATTCCTTTTTAAAGATGTTTGTGTTCACAGCAGTTCTGTTTTTAAAAATTGTTTGAAATTTATATAAAATTCTGTACATGTTCACAAATTATTGCATAAACAGCATAATCTTCATGACAATATTCAGCAACACATGTCCATCTCAGGAAGTTCACGTTTCCCTTCTTGCTTTTTTCTTCTTTTTAACTTGTTTGGGAGATTCCCAGCTTTCTTCAGACTTAGCTAAAAACCAAAACATAATTATAGTGTTAGGATTGAGAACATTTACACAGAATTGGCTTTTAAAATCCTGGATAATGCACACTGTATTATTGGGAAGTGATTCAGATCCATGAACTAGAAGTTTTATTCACCTGCTTCAAATGAAAGTAATTTCATTTGAAATGCATCTAAAGCAATGCTTGCCAGTTTCATCCTACTTTTCACCCCACAAATACTTAGAGTGATACACATCAAAGGGAACTAATTTTGCAAATGTATTATTTACAGGACAGTTGTTATTTTCTGGCCTACTAGAAATAATGTACATGTACACAATTGACATTAAATGCTCACTTTCACCAGATTACACTGCTCTTAACCACTATATATGTGACATGTCAGAAGAATATTTTAAAAAATATTAAACTGTGTAAAGATTTGGTTACATGGAATCCATAATCCAATACAGCAGCACTATGTACTTAATAAAACAGACTGCCTTAAAACATGCTGGCTGCCAAAAGTGGTAAAAAACATTAAGTACTGTACATACTGAACCTAAGAGATGTTCTTCCAACTGCTGAGGCATGAATCTATCACAAAAGATTTCGTATTTTAGAACCAGAACAAAAAGTTCTAAGTTGATACAAGGGAATATTTCAAGTTAATGTTTCATATATTCAAAATCAAGAAGGCAATTAATGCAGCTGAATGAGATTTTTGTAATTGTAAAGTTTCCATGTTTCTTCTGCAGTCATTAAAAACTCATTTAGTACTTCAACACTTAGCCAGCAACTAATTCCAGATTGTCAGTATTTATTATTTTTGTTAAAGAATCTGAATCAAAACAACTTTTTAAAATCCAGTAGTACCTTTCACATCCTCACTTCCCTTCCAAATTTCCTGTTTTACTGTGTGAGTACTTTTGCCAAGTACTCAAATGCTTGTATGAACGCTTTTGTGAAGTACAACAGAGGGTACATTTGATGTTTCTGGGCACAGCATTGTTTTCAAAAATCAATATATCTGCAGCAATTAAGCCTCATCTATGTGCTGTTAGACTACCAAAAAAAAACCCACCCACCTAATACCTTTCTACTCCCAAATAAGCAACTGTTTCCCTCTATGATTACATGGAAGCATATGGAAAAAGATGCTTATGAGCTAAATTGAGAAATCAGAAGACCTCTGTAGGCTGAAAATTAAATTATTTGTATTTTTTCCCAAATTTCTGGTAGCTAAATATTCTGTCAATTGCAATGTCAGTAACCATCTGTTCTCCACTGAAGACTTGCAAGCAGCCCTTTGAAACAATGTTGGCAGAACTCAGCCACAGCACGGAGCTCCAGTCCCGATGGTGATGAGTACATCCAAATGTCTGTTAAGGACTGGACAAGCCCAACAGACATTTTCAGTCAGCCAAGCATATGAAGCCAATTCTTCCTCACAATGAAAATATATCAAAGTGCTTTTAACTTTAAGGAAGTTAAAAATATGGCAAGATGTATAAATAAGACACACAATGATCTGATACAGCACATTAAAATCAAACTCCAGGGCAAAGCATTTTGTCTACACTCTATGGGGGAAAAAGTACATCCTATCTTCAAACAAATAAACTGCACTAAGAGATACTTACTCTGTGGAGGAGGCACACTGTTTTGCTTAATATTGGGACTAGAAACATCTGTCTCTTGCAGCATCTGTGGCACTTGGGAAGCGATCTTGTCAGAATTGCTCTCTGATACAATTACAGATGGCTCAGTAGGAACAGCAAGCGAAGGAGCCTCCTCAGACTATTTGAGAAACAAAAATAAGAGTTTCCAAAAGCTTTTTAAGTAATACAAAAGTAAAAACTTTTATATGGTGTTATTTCAGCGATATACTTAGCAGCTGCTGAGAAGATGGCACTGAAAAATTAAGCCAATATTAAAATCCTTAAAAAATTTAAATTGAGGCTGTAATACAATGACTGCCATCTAGTGCCAAAAGTTTTAATTGCATACAAGCACAGATAAACGACACTAATTCTTAAAATACAGCACATGCAAAGAAAGGGAGACCAATCTATAAATCACCAAGACCCTAAAAAGATTCTAGAATATTCAGAGATGTAAAACAGTGACACATATGCATTTGGCTGCAAGGTAAGCAGGCAAGTTAAATGGGACCAAATACATAACTCAAACCCCAAACAAACAAAAAGC
>WAAE01010808.1:0-139035 GCA_013400495.1 Nicator chloris
TGATTTTAAGAGCAAATAGGCACACCAAAACAAGTTGAACTTCTAGTAACTTCCATCTGGGTGCTTGATGCAGCAATCTTTTTCTAGTGATAACTCTTTAGATAAATATTCAGTCCACCACACACTTCAAAATTAAAAACCTCCCCTAAGCAAGCACACAAATGTCTGTTATCAAGGTTTTCAGTGTTTAAATAGGAAGGTTAAACATAGTAGCTTGCACACAATTAACACATTAATTTTTTCACTCAATAACATATTACTACATCCCATTTTGCACTGAAGAGCTTAACCATTCATTGCCAATGAAGAGATGGGTATCATACTCATTTATAAGTAGTCCATTTGTTCTAACCATAAGTTTCTGGTCACCAGGAACCAAATCCACCCAAAAATGCTCACAGTATATGTGTGTCTCATATGCACTATCAGTCTAGATGAAGTCAGTTTCTGCTCCTTCTGGCAAGTATTTGTGTAGATGAACAAAACCCCCATAAGAAAACTATATTAATGCTTCCCTCATCTAAAACAGTTGCAATATGCAGCCTCTTACAAATTCAGGAAAAGTTTGGGAGATAGGAGAAGCAGCAGCTCAGCTGAAATAAGTTCTAGATGACAGCTTTTAACAGCTTCCCCGCTTGACAGGAAGAATCAGACTTCAGAAACTGAAGAGCTGATACCCAGCAAATGGCTGAAAGATGACAATGGCCAAGGAAGCTGATACGGACTTTCCTGGCTCAGCCTTTAACAAGTTCCCCCTTTTGATGCACCCATTCAAAAAGAAGGGGCTGAGAACATTCATTAGTTTGCCACTACACAATGACTTCACTAAGGTGACCAGAGTGCCTCTCATCAGTTCAGGGGTGCAGAACTCACCACCATTTCTCATACTGCTACCAGGGCACTTCTGTGACTATACTCATTTACAAAATTAATGACCACAGCTGTTTTCTTGCATGCTTTTCAGCATTTAAGGAGAGCCAGGCTTGTGTCTAGTTCATGCTAAGGTTCAACTACTAAAATGAAGTTCCAATTGAATACCATTGTACTTTACTATTCCCACAAACAGAAGTTAACCATTGAGCAATAAGACCAGAACAGCTGCAACACACCCAAACATTTTAAGCTGCATACACAAAACCTGAGCATGAAGCTTGTAAAGTTCACCAAAGCAGTACTTTCCCAGCTCTGTTATTCATCATTTTATTTATGTACCACATGCACCTGAGAACAAAGATTAAGCATAATACCTGCTGAAATGAAACCTTCTTAAGCCATCACAAAAAAATCAGTTTAATATGAAAATTCTGTGCCTGTACTTTTCCTTTCACAGACAGTAAGCTCTGATTATCCTTTATTGGTAGATACTGAGGAGTCAAAGGCAGGAGGTGCTCTGCTGTTTGAAACAGGGAAGAATTGATTGGGAATGCCAATGACAGATGGAGTGACCATTAGATGGTAGAATTAAGCATCCTGAAAGGAAAAAAACTAGACAAATCAGAGCTTGAGCTTCAGAACTGACTTTAGCCTCTTTGGAGACCTAACTGGAGAAATCACAGAGTACAGTCCTAGAAAGAGAAATTCTGGAGAGCTGGTTGATTTTCAAGGATCACCTACTCCAAGCTAACGAGCTGGAAGACAAGCAAAAGTGGCAGGAGGAGTGGAGTGCCTGAATGAACAGTGCTCCTGCTAGGAGGAACAGAGACATTAGCTGGGCACACAGGGATGGGGTCCATCCCAAAGTGAACCTAGTGAGGGGCATGAATGACAACAAAAAATGCTTGGGTAAATACAGCACCAAAACAAAGACTAGATAAAATGTAGGCCCACTGTGTGATAGGTGTAGGTGTCTGACCACAACACAGAAAATTATGTACTCAAAGACTTATTCACCTCTGTCTTTTCTGAGAAGATCTGCCTTCAGCAATTCCAGGCCCCTAAGATACCCTGAGAGCTTGACACAAGGAAAATTTGTACTCGCTGAAAGAAGCTCAAGTTACATTTGCTATTCTGTGGGTGTAACCATTGATGTAAAATGCAATGCAACATTATTACAATAAGTCTCTTCATAAGTATCCTAGGCCAACACCAACACAAACAGCTTGTTTCTTTTCTCCATTCCTTACTGGAGAAACCCAACATGAATCATCAGTTTCCTACCCTACCCATGAAATCAGAATACTGGGAAACTGTTCCAACACATGTTTTCTCAGTGACAGAAAGGGTTAGATATCATCAACTAAGAGTCAACAAGCTGACAGTTTCAGAAACTCTGGAAAGGCTTTGACAATGAAGAGGCTTTCAGTTTTTTGCTTTTGTCTCCCTTCATTAGCTGCTATTGTTATCCTTTGTTCATTATTCATGTTGTAAATAGCTCTCCTGAAGCATCAGAACAACACTGACTTCTGAATAAGATATGTTATAAAGTGAGTTGTTCAATAATTTTGACACAGATCTTTGGTTCTAGTCTCAGGATATGGGCAAGTACAAGTCATACCTCAGTACACTTTAATTACTAGGCAAAGTAGGCAAAGGAAAGCTTTGCCCTCTCTATTGATTCTCTAGTCAGTCTTTCATATCCTCACAGATGCACTAGGGCCTGATCTCCTCCAGGGACAAACTAGACCTACCTCCAAGTGTTATGCACGTAGGGTCATGCCCCCACTCCCCTCCCAGTTCAGTTTTGGGCTGCTAGGATGCTAGGCTTGTGTTTCGAAGAGATACTTATTGGTGAAATATCTGCATCTGAAAAGAAGATCCAGCCTTCATTTGATCGTTTCATCTCCCCATGCAGCAAGTCATCTTGTATCCACAACGTATTTTCTGAAGAGAAGGTAGCTGCAATATTCATTCATCTGGTATGTTTCCATGGTTCAACACAAGTTGTTACTCTGAACTCCAATTACAGGACAATATTTTTTAAGAGTTACTTGTCTCTTACCTCTTGTCATAAAAATTAAGGAAGAAATTATACAACTAGACATTACAATTAATGTAGCGGATAAACTTTTATCAGTTATACAGTTACAAAAAAAAGACTTTACTGTTCAAATTCAATAACAACAATATTCCTATGGCTATGTTTAAAGATACATGTCAGAAAGGCTATCAATTTTCAGAAATTAAGAACTGTGGCTGCAGAGAAGTTCTGTATCAAAAAGTGCTTTTCAGCATTTGACTGAACAAGTGATTGAATATAATTTGTGCCACTAAAGAAAAAAAATATTACATTACAATTTTTCTTAGGGTCTAGTTTGCCAGTCTGACTTGCTTTTCAGTGTGAGTAGTATCAAGCCAGGCAGACTTAGTAAGACAATGCAGGCAGAAACAGGAGCTTAGGAGAAACACACACAAGTCTTCAACAGTGAAGCAGAGATAAAAAGCTAGTCTTCACTGTATGTGAAGCCACTATCAAAATTAAGCACTTCTCAAGGCACAAACTGACTAGGATTGGCTTACTCTCTCCTTTAAAAAATCAATTGGCATCATTTCCAGTAACTAGACTTAAGACCACATTTGCTAACATATCTTTAAAACCACTGTTTGGATTCACCCCCCCATCCTCTCAAAGATTTCTTTCATCCACACTTCAACTACATTGGGAAGGGGAAAACACTTGCAAATTACTCTGTGTTCTGAAGGTACACATTTCTGAACCATGTTTTGTTTGGTTAATTTCTTATTAACCTCTAAAAGGAATTCCACTTTTACAGTCCAATATCACTATGTGGAGAAAAATATCTTCTTGTTTCAAAGCATAAAGCAAAACTACATCACTCTCTAAAGTTCCAAGACACCAAGAAGAATAAATTGCTAAAACACTGGTCCTTAACAGGGGTTTAACTCCTCCCACACTGGTGTAATTGACTTATGCAGAAAAAAGCATTTAATGAGTCTTCCAAAGCAGGAGTGGTATTCACCAGATTCTTGGCATATGGAACTTTTTAGTTGAACTGCCACTTAAAGAGTACCCATTCCACAATAATAGTCTCAGTTTTTATGTCCAAAAAAGCAAGCTGCATATGAGGAGACATTCACCATCTCTATGTACATTTAAAGGAAGACAGAACAAAAGATTCCTTTTAAAACAGATGGAAGAGAATGGAATAAATTAAGTATCCAAACACAACAACAGAACAAAGAGATTGTTCCATTCAAATCAGTAACTAATTAATCACTTATGTAAAGATGATTCCTAACAGATAAAAGTAAGAAAGACGTTTATGATGTGCTTTTGTTATTACAAAGTTGCTTTCTGTCTGCTTAATCACTCTTCTCCCAGTCCCTCCCATACACACACCCTAATGGGGTTTATCCACTTTCTCAGAGCATATGGCCACGGTTCCCACAATGTGGCAAATGATCCCTGAAGAAACTGCTGTACACTGAAGGATGTTCTAATAAAAAAATAAGGAAATTTTTATTATTTGTGAAACACTAATCACAGTTTTCTACTACACATAGATAAGACCTAGAAGGCTGTAGTGAAAAGACATTCTCTCGTGAGATCTTCAACCCTATTCTAGTGCTCATTCACTTCTCACCAAGTCTGAGTTCTGTAGAGTTCAAATGATCTGCTCTTTTGACTATTTCTTTCAGCTTCAAAATGTAACAATATAATAAACTGGAAATGGGAAGGCACAGATCTATACGTATCTCATAACAAGTTGCAAACATCAAGAAAAAAATGCAAAAACCACAACCCCCTTGAGAGTCATCTTTTGTGCTGTGCACAAAATTCTGCAAGGAAACCTTATCTTTTTCCTTTCTTCTCCAGCCTTTTCCAAGATACAGAAACATATTGCAAGCTAGTTTTTCCCCTCAAAAAAGAGAAACACTAAGCTGCTCACAACAGCTCACTCCTCTCTTTGTAACCTGTGTTACAGGCAAGTCAGCTATGCCAAAAGAAAATTTAGGATGATTAAGCTGTTTTACCATCCACCCTCCTCAACAGTCAGACCATTTCTCCTCATTCCAGGTGTTTATCTGTGTATTTGATTTTTGCTGCTGGAATCATGACAAGGATTTCAGGGCATGCTGCATTCTTCACAAATGGATTTAAACAGATGACTTCCAAGCTAGTGGTTTGCAGGTATCAGTAGGTAATTTACAGCCTGTCCAGAGAAGATGGACAGCTCTTTCCAAATGGCCCTGCAACCTCAGGCAACTTCTCACCTGCCAGGGATCCGTGGATATACAGCCAGAACATACCAGTGCCTTCAGATAATTACTGCTTCTTCCTCTGCTAAGGTGAGAGAGCACAGCTGCTATAGCTACACTAAATGCAACACTCCCACAGTTAACTTCTTTGTTTGGTTTAAATTTTATATCTCTGCCAAAGTACTGGTATCAAGTTCCATCTGTTTTAAGAGCTATCTGGGTAGTTTTAGTTGTGCCTAGATGGGGTGGGCTTCAGCAGGTGGTAGTTTAAAGAGACTGACCTCACAACTTCAGGAAGTCACAAAACCCTCTGACACACATGACTTTGACCCAGTACTACACGGTCTTGTTCCCATCAAGTACAATTTCCAGTCAAGCTTAATCTTACTCTAGATTGCATTTATTTACATTTTAAAATAGTACTTGGCCCAGACCTACTTAAAGGAAATATCTGATAAATCCTGACTTATGAGACAGGAGATTTATAATCCAAGAGACCCTTCCTGACGATTAGCCTGACCTAGTCAGGCCTGACCTAGCTAGTCACAGTTAGTAACTGAGATACAGAAAGGTGTCAGTAATGTTTTGTAAGCATCTAAAACTCAATAGGTAAATAAAGCCATATCACAGCACCCAACAATAACACCTTCTTGAGAAATGCAGTCATCAGCAATTTAATAGAGAGTAAAGCAATTTTTTCCCATTAAAAAACAATATAATAGAAACTGGATGCGTATAGACACTTGTGAAACAGACTCGCATATAAGAGGACAGCACAGAGAATGGAATAGCAGAAGTTGCATCATCAAATAGACAAGTACTGTTTTCTCAGAGCAGATCTCTGTTCTGAAAGATCTCAATCACTTCATTTGTTATCATTAGAGTCTTAAATCTTCCATTATGAGCATTTCATAGCAGTATCACTTTGCTCAGATGCCCAAAGCTCTATGAAAATAGGGTAAGTCTCAAACAACTGGTCTCAGGTAAAGCAGGCCAGATCTTTCAGACCATTGACCTGGTTCAACAGCCCAGACTCTGAAAAACAAACACCTCCTTGAGCTGCTGAGCCTGCTCCAATATTTTAAATTGTGTGCGTCCCAAGTCCCTTCTACTACCTTAATTTTCATGCAGAGAATTACAACCAAATCTGTCAAACTCAGGAGCTTCACCCATGGTATTGTTGGTATTTGGCAAAGCAACAGCAACACTGCTCTGAGGCAGCTCTGTCTGAAACAGCAAAGCAAAGTGACCAGAGTGGGCTATGCCTGTACTGACAGAGTGCCAGAACCCATACAAGGCAGCATGGAGTTTACAACATCAGAGTAGAATTCACTTCGTCTGTTTGGCAATAACATAACATTGGTCTGAACATAAATGCTCGTAAATTCACTATGGCAAAGTAGCAAATTTTTTTTCTCCTCCATGAAATAAAACCTTTATATATATAACGTGTGTGATTGGTTTACCATTTCTGCATCACCAGCCATCCTTAATAAAAATCCCTGGTTTTAAAATAGGCTAAAAGTCTGATAAGTTTTCTTTTAAAAACCAACCAAACCCAAACCAAGAAAACCAAACAATTGGGGGGGGATGCCTGAAACAACTAGAAAATCGCCACATGGTTCATTTCCTCCCTGGGAAGTTTGACCAGTTAAAACTCAATTTCATTTTACTCTCCTCTGAACTAATAGGATATTCAGCAAGCTCACAATTATTCCATACCTATTAGGTAGCCTTAACTATTATCCACCAGCAGCACCACTTCTGTTGACTTACATCATCACATCTCTTAGCTAAAAGAAATACCAAGTGCCAGCCTTCTCATAAGAGGCACACATCCGCTACAAATATAAGCCAAAACAAACATTAAGATTTTCAGTTAAAAGAAGAACGAATTTAGTACATTCATAGTCTTGAGGTATCTGAAGCCTCTCCCTCAAATTCCTGGCTCCAGTCAAAGTTGATTTCTGTGCAAAAAAGCTTGTGCTGCTTACCTCCATACTATGTTTTTGCACAAGCAACAAGGACTTTACCCCACAGCTAAAAAATCTCATCAAAATACTTCAAAAAAACTGAAGAATTATTGTGCAAAAGCTATTCCCCAATAGAACAATCAAGATGCAGCGGAAGCAAACTGCCACATACTCCAAACAGAATACCAAGTCTTTCTTTGGTATTTTACTACAGGAATGACTAACTTGTAAAGAGTTACTTATTTCATTAATATCAATAATGACTTTGACTATCTCTTCTCCAGGATTACTTTACATTTAGGTTCTGACAAGGAAGTATCTCTATGATAGGTCTACTTGAGTGTACAAACTTGACATTAAAAAAGCCATGTAATTTAAGATGGCTTCAGGCAAACCTTAAAATACAGCATAACCATTAATGACAGAAAATATAGAAATGCATGCCCAAGGAAAAGTTCTCTTATAGAGGTCTCTAGTCAGGGTATTTAGGAGGAGGACCTCCTTTTGACTACTCTAATAGTCCTAATGTAAGACTCTCATATCTGTCAACCTCTGTTCCATCTTGGATAGTGTGTTGTGCTAAGACCATCTCAGGAATGTTCAAGTTACTGCACAGAAGTCCTTCCTTATAGCTATATAGTCATTTCCTAGCCCATTTCCCTCACAGTACATCTTCTAGGCCTTCCACAAGAATGGGTGTCAAAACTTCAAACACTGCTACCAGCAATTACATACGGACATTACAGTTAAGTCAATTAAATACTGCATTTTCCAAACTGCAGAACCCTTACTATAGGCTGGGCAGCTGGAGGGTAGTGCTACTGTATATCAAAATTTATCACTAAAAATCTCCCTGCTCCTCAGCACTTTGCTTTATGTACTTTGTGATACTCACACTATACTAAGAACCATGAGCAGACAGCAAGCAACACAACAAGCCAGCAGCTACATTACTCTCTTGCTTGCACTGATAATTCCATCTTTGCTGTCACCTGGGATGCCACCAGAAGGCTTTTAACTCTGCACCTGTCTGCACAAACTCTCCTGCTCCTGTGAAACTGCTGTTTCATAAATCACCTTACACTTCAGAGCAATGCACTGAAAACAGAGCCCCAGATGGGAAACAGAACTTGATTTCTGCTTTTTCCCCAAACGTAGACAAAGCTGTATTTTAACGGATCAGGGCATCTTCCTGGTAACTACCACCTCAGATTACACCACTTCTCTTTGCTCTTTGTGAATAAACACAGAAAAAATAATTCAACAATTTTTCCTTTCATCCAACTAGCAGGCAAGAAGAGAAAAACAGAGGCTTCCAAACCAGTCCAAAATTTTAAAACTAGCATTATCAAGCTACAGAAGGAAACTAATTCTGTTTCTGCATTTCTCTATTAAATGAGACTTTATCAGATCAAGTTTCTTTTGAGAAAAAGGTGGGGTGGGGAAAAATAGTCACACAACCCAGCATTAGAGGGTTAGCTCAGAGAGGCAAAGCATTATTCCAACATCTTCCTTTCAAGGAAAAGTATTTCATACACACAGGCTTCACACCCTCACAGCCAAAACACCTATTACATCAGTGAACTTCTCCAGATTGACTGTTCTTTATAAAAAGAAGAGTGTCTGCTACAGTCAGCAAGAAGCACAAGTATTCTAGATAGTCTGTAATATTTATAGTCATGGCAACCAAGGGACGTGGTTACACTGTAGTAAACTGCAAAATCTCAAAGTGGCAAGTTATTCTAGCAGCAGCAAGTACTACAGGCCAAAACGTGATAAACACATCACACACATTAGTCATCCTGACAGCTTCTTATGCCCACAAGCCTCATGATTTCAGTGCACTAAAACATTGGTTAACAGCAACACAAAGTATTTTAACTCGCATAGCTATTCATTTTAAGGCAAAGTTTACTGGCAAGCGGTATTTCTTGCCTGGAATTACTTCAGAATTTTGCAAGATTCAAAATGAGCAAACAACATATGATTTTCAAACATGAACTCAGTATCTGCAAACAAAGGTTCAAGGTAAGTATTACTAGGTAATTCTTAATGCAGTAGAAGAGTAGGCAATGGCACAGTGCTTTCTATATCAAAGAAAATCAAAGAAAATATTTCTGCCGTTCGTTATTCTTTTGTTGATTGTAAGAGTGCTAATACGACTAAAACATTTCAAATGTATTAGTCACTTGCACTTGTCATACTGCAGTGGCCATACTGCAAGTACTCAGATCTTAAAGAGATAAGCTATGCATAACAGCTTTCAAGAAGTCGAGAGTCAGGCCAAATTTCCGTCACCTTTAGCTTCCCACAAGCAAAAAGTAACTCGTACTTGAGGCTATGTAACAAGAACAATTTACAGCTCCAGACTTTGCCTGGAAGCCACAGGTCTGTCCCGCCTCAACTCCTGCACTGATAAGGAACGGCCAGCCTTCACCAATTTAAAAATGAAGCCCAAATGCCTGAGCGGTTTGGGATTTGTTATTGGTTGGGTTTGGGATTTTTTGGATAGGCTCATGCCAAGTAAGTATTTTGCCTTTTATAGTGCATACACTTAAAATAGGAGTTTCCTAGGCAGCAAAGAACCACACAGCGTTTCAGAGCCATCCGTGAAGCGTTTCGGGGTGGGTATGAACAGCAGCAACTACCGCGCTTTACTGCACTTTAAAGTGATGCCGCTCCTCAGGTGGGCAAAGGCTTCTTCTCTCCGAGACGGCGAGCAACTCGCTGTTGGGACAACACTGCTCCGCAGCGCGGCTCTCCCGGCTCCTTCGCCGGCCGGAGCGGCAACAGACGAAGGCGGCTTCCAGGCGGGAGCCTAGGTAGAGCTCCCGACAGCCTTCCAACTTAACCCTTTCCCGGACCCCGCCACCGCGCCCAGCCGCTCCTCACGGGGCGGGGACCGGGACACCTGTCCGCGACAGCCCGGGGGAGGCGGGCACCACCAAACTCCCAAGTTGGCCGCGGCGGCCAAAGTCGCTCCCAGGAGAAGGCGCGGAGGAGGCGGGCCAGCCGCCGCTACTCACCCGCACCAGGTTGCTGACAGCGGCCTGCACGGCCGACACGGGGGCGGTGAGGTCCGGGATGGCCTTTCCGTCTACCTCCCCCTCCTCGTGCATGATGACCAGGTGGGAGATCTGCTGGGCCACCGGCTCCAGGATGCTCTCGATGGTGCGCGTGTGGAAGACGGGCATGGCGGCGGCGGGGTGGGGGGCCGGGGCCCGAACTCAGCACAAACTCCTGGCAAACTCTGTCTCTGCGGGCTGGCGCCCCACAGAGAAAGCCGCGGCCTCCACGCAAAGAGGAAAATGAGGAAGAATAGGAAACCAAACGACCACTCCAAGCTCCCCTCGCCCCGAAGTGGAGTGCGGCACACGGAGAAGCGGCTGCCGGCTCAGGCTCGCGGAGGCGGGATTCGAACTCGCTGCCCTCCTGCCACCCGCTGGCAGCTCCCACCCCGCACTGGCGCCGCTCCTGAGCCAGGCGGCGGCTTTTCAACCGCCACAACCCGCCCCTCCGCGGCTCCCGCCCCCGCCTGCTTTGCCCAATGGCCGAGCCGGGGCCGCCGCTCCCAGTGGCGCAACGCCGCGTCCATCAACATTCCAGAGCCTCCTTCCCCCTCCGCCCCCCGCCTTTCCCGCACCACCCGCCTTTCCAACCAAGCTTGGTTGCGCGGGCGCTGGTTTCCCAGAGTCGAGATGACGTCAGACATTCTGGTGTCCATATAAGGAGACGATTAATGCCGGGGTGCCGGGATAGCGGGGACTGAGGGCGGTGGGATTCCTGCGCCACGCCCGCCGCCGGCGCAACTTCGTATCGTTGGGCTGAGGCGGGGCGTGACCGCGTGGCCTGGCGTGTGGGGCTGGGCATCGCTGGGATGGGGCTGGCCTTGGGGAGGTGGTGCTCCTGCCCGGACCCGGTGTCCCCAGGCGCTGCTTGGGGCGCGCCGCTTCGTGTGGGGTGTGCGTTCTGCCCGCAGCCGGCCTTGCGCGACCCGCCCTGGGCGCGGCCCCAAGGGCTTCCGCCCCCACTGAGGAAAAGTGGCGAGAGGCTGCGGGCAGCGCTTCCCGCCCGCGCTCCGCCTCAGGTGGGGAGGGCTCCCGCCCCCCCGTCCCGCTCCCCGCGTGCCGCTCCTCAGGGCCTGAGGGGACACGGCAGGACAAGGCTGAGGTGGCGGCCCTGCGGGGCGGCACGTACGGTTCATGTAGTGAATCTCGGCTTGGGTTTTACCGCTGTGACTGTTGGTAACAGCGGGGGCTTGTTTAAATACACTTTGGTGAGCGGCGTGGTGTCGGGAGAAGGAGTACAAACCGTAGTCAAAGAGGAACATAAATCCCCGCTTTCCCGTAGCGCTGGTGCGGGAGCCTGGCTGGCCGTCCCAGCACAGCTCGGGGTGAGCCCATACGAGCGCTGCCCACCCTCCGGCGTGCCTCGGGCACGGTCTCTTGTGGCACAGGCAGCACTGGTGGTAATAAAATAAAACGTGAGTAAGGAGTTAAGCTCTGTATTTCTTACTTTCTTTGATAAACGAGCACAAGTTCAGATTCAGAAAGTTACTGCTGGTTTGTAGGTGTTTTTATCCTTGTGCTGCTATTTTCAGCTATAAATCAATGTCCCTGTCAGACTAGGTTGCACTCTGAAGTGTTCCAGAGCAAACAATGTGTTTTCTGTGCTCTCTTTGAACACAGACGCTCCTACCAGCAGACACAGGGACATAGAGAAAGAGTAATTAAATCAGTAAGGCTGGTGTGAGCGCAAGGATCTCTTTGCAACTTGTACCAGCCTTATCATGGTTGGAGCTACAGGGACAGTTAAAAGTAGTAGGCCTAAAAAAGTATGAAAAACAGATTTTGTACAGGGTTAGGAAATCTTAGCAACACCTTTAGCTCCGAAGCTTTTTTGTTAAGGGTTGTTTACTGTTTTCTTTTAGTGTCATGGAAATTGTGTTTCTCTGTGTGTATTTATTGAATCTGCAGCGGTAGGAGTCATAGTACTAACTTCCATGTTGTACAATCCCACTTGATTTGGAAAGAGGTAGACCTGTAGGCTCGATAACAGATAATCAAATTATGCTATTGACATGCAAAACATAATTACAGCATCAGTCTTTTAGCAGTAATGAGTGTTTTAAGTTACTTGAGCTGTGCACTGTAAGAGTAGCTTATGTTGTTTGCTATTGGCTGTATAGCAGGTACCATTTTTAGCATATACATGCCTAACAGTACCTCTTTCACATACTGTAGATCAGTAACAACGAGAATAGATAAAAATCCTTCTAAACGGCAGTGTGAAGGAGCTGGGAATTACAAAAAGTAATTAGTCGCTGTCTAATAATCTGCTAAAATCTGTTTCATGGAAGTATACAAATTTAATAAACCCCACATATTTAATAATTTGTAGGACTTGCACATAAGCGAAGCTCTTTGATTAAAAATAATTGCTTTGGATTTAGGATTGTGTGTACTGACTTATGGCTGAATATGTATGTTTATGCATATGACTTTCAAGGGAAAGTGTTATCTGATCATTATAAAAGGCTGATCTGGTGGCTGAAATATGTATAGTTACTACAGGCAAATTAAAATACAGAACAGATGGAAATTTTTGGTGGCCTCCTGAAACTTTTCCTGCCTACAGGACCAAAATCTGTACTTGTAGTTGGGATGTGTTTGTATTAAGAGTTTGTTTCACTATTTCACTTATATTTGTGTAATTTTTCCCATACAAAATTTAAATTTTATTCTTTGCATTATGTGACTGTGCTGCATGCCCATCACTGAAATTTCCTCCATGCTGTTGGTGTGGCTGCCTAATTTATGAAGCCATACCCAGCAAAATTCCATGCAATTAATAGCAATATATGTAACACTGCTTTTCTGATTATTGTTTTGGTGTTTTTTTTCATTTAAAGTACTAAATTTACAGAGTTTTCTCTTTCCTTTGCAGTATTCACAGCTGCCCCATTGATGTCATATGAGTAACAGCTTTGAGGCAGGTACTTTTTTCAAAAAGTTCAGTTTCTTACTGTGATGTTGCTTCCCCAGGTTCTTCAATAATCATTAATTCACTGGGTCCTAGCAGATGGTTAGAAAGTAACGATAGACTTGGTATTTTCTGTTTATAAAGCCCAGGATGGAAATGTGTGATTTCTTTTGCCCTCTTCCAATATGGTATTGCATATCAAACAAAACAAAGGGATGCAAAATCTCCTTTCCTTTCCACACACTCAAATTGCTAGCTTTATAAAGGAGTAGTATTTATTATTAGTATGACAGTGGTGACCAGCATCTCAAATAAGTTAATGTACTTAGACTGAAAGGATTAGCTTTTAAGGCATTCTTTCCATGTCTTTTAGTATTTCATACAAACTCAGGTGAGTCCAGTTAAACCCATTTCTGCAGAGAACATGATGTCAGCAGACTCTTCTGCTTACAGAAATCTCCATTGTCTTTAGGGGCATAATGTCTCTCTGACCCAAATGATCAAAATAAATTCTCCTTTTTTCACAAGTCTTTTAACGAAACAAAGAAATTCTCTCTTTACTTCCACTGAGGTGAGATGCATGAATACAGAAGCAATAGGCTTAGGTGGAAAAAGGGAGGACACTGTGTGCTTACAAAAAGCATAGCTGCAATGCAGCCTCTGCCACAGTGTCTTTTGGAGAGTTCTGTATCCCCTGCTCAGGGTACATGGCGCTGGAGCAGTGGAACTGAGCTTTTTGCAAAGAGTTTCATGAACCTGCGGCTGTCTGCAATTATAAGGTATTTTGCTAGTGTTAATACTTTATTGAAGTGAACGTGTCTGATTAGCTCAAAGCACTAGCCTCCATTTTACAGTAGTTATTTTCAGTATTAGGTACCAGAGCAGAGAAGAATTATGCTTTCTAGGCAAATACACTTGGCTGTGATTAATCACTTTTCCCTGGAATCATCTGATCTTGTTCCTTTACTGCACCACCTTGTAACTTTTCTGAGTAAAAACTAGCTAGCTACTTGAGGAAATTTACAGAAATGCTATATTCATGTACTGCATAAACTGGATTGTATAAATGTCTTGATCCTATGAAGATTTAAGCATATGTTGAAATTTAAGGTTTAGAGTCTCTTTTATCAGCTTCTGGAGAATTGGAGGCTACTGTTGATCAGAGAACATTCTGCATTTCCCTCTTATCAAGAATTAAGTTTGGGTAATCTAAAAAGTAAGCAATGGATGATTGAATTTTAAGTATAAAGGGTTTTTTTTCTTTCTGTGGTAATGTCCACCTTGAACATAACTTTTAAATTTGTCATGAGTTTGTTGTAGAATGGTATTACTATACTGATAGCTCTAGTGTGTAGGTGACTGGCACAGGAGGAATAAGTTTCATGCCTAATAAATTACAACTTTGGAGAAAGAAAGAGCAGATTACGAAGGTGTTTGGCAGTGTAGCTTCACCACAACGGCCTGTCAATGTGCCTTGCCATTATTTAGATTACTTTTGCCATGAAACTAGGTTAAGTTCTGTTTGGTTCTGCATCTTGGCTGGCTGTGTTCTAGGAACTGCAATGACACCAACACTTCAGAATTTATATACAGTGACTCATCATCAGTCGCTATCTGATCTAGATGGGAGCAGCCTATTACAACTGGAAAATTTACATCACAGTTGTCATCCAGCTCCAGAGTACAAACTTTGTTTCATCACACAATACCACTTGGTTCCCAGCTGCCCTTCTATAGCTGTGTTCTGTTGCTGTGCAGACATAGCGGGGTTTAGGTCAGCAGAGAGGGCTGCTACCAATTCCCTGTCTCCTGCAAGGGGTTCCTTGCTAGAAGTTCTGCTGGGAAACCAAGAGTGCCAATGTAGTGCATTTTTTTTACCTTCTCAGTTACTGTACTGAACCCAAAACTTTGTTTTAACTGCACTGCATTCTGAAGTAGTTTATTGTGGAGTAAGTATTACACCAATTGTAACAACAAAATTCAAGGAATGTTTTTAAGAACATGAAACATGTAGAAAAGAAAGGTAAGCATAATAAATATATATTTTGGGGTCTTTATTCTAGAAATTGCTAACTAGGGATAAGGTCCAAAAAAACCTCAAATTTTTCAACTTCTCTTCTAAAAAATTGCAGGTGAAAATATATTATCATATGCATGCAAAGCACGTATGATACTGTATGTGCAGTTAAAATTATAGTCTAGTCACAGTAAATGCAAACAAAAAGTCTTTCTACTCTTGTGCTAACACTACTATTAACCTACCATAGATTTCAGTGTTTCATAGAGCAACAGGTGGTTTTCAGGAGCTTGACTCATATACTGGCTCAGAGCTTGTCAGTATCATTGACTACCTGGTAAACAATCCAAGTACTTTATTTACGGTAGGTGACCATTTTAATAGTCTAAACATTCATTTTGAAAATAGGGATTTTGGCTAATATTTATGGTCATTTCTACACAAGGACACAAGGAAATTGAGACAAATAAACCAAAGATGTCAAATGTGTTTAAGTTAATAATATTAAACCTCATGTGGATATTGTCATTTGGCTTTAAATGGCCTTTGCTGCTCCATGGTTCCTTTCCAAGAACATGCTTTGTGACAGCAGTAAGGCTCTTGTCATCAAGCAGTTTACAGAGCTGCTGCATCTACCAGCTGAGATGTGGCAACTAACTTCTTATATGGTCTTGGTGTATTTCCCTAAAAAAAAAAAAAAGACTGTTTTAAATTACTCCTCTTGGCCGGTTTAAGCTTCCCTTGTTTTACTTTGCACTGAAATGGACAGCACATATCTCAGGTGAGATGCCTACAGTAAGTTCTCATATTTTTTATCTGCCTTGCAAAAACACATCTTGATACTTAGTTCTTGATTAGGTATTTTTGCATGCAGTTATGTTCAATTTCATTTCAAGGACCTCTGTATCCAAATCATCCTCCAACATGATCTAAGCAATACTTGATTTTTGGGGGGCAAGGGTACATGTTCATCAGTGCCTCTGCAGGCTTTTTTCTCAGCTTCGAATATTAGGTGCTTGTATGTATCAACTCCTTTCCTGGAGGTTCCTTGTATTGGATTTGATTTACTCAAGTATTAAAGCATGTGTGTGTTGGGAAGTGTAAGTTTGGTCTGAAATTGTAAATGTTCTCCTGGTTTGGAGCCTCATAGGTTACTTATTTCCCTACTGCAGGATTAACAGGCTCGGGGGGGTTCTGCAATTCTGCGTATGTTCAAATTCACCACAAAGTCAAAGCCTTTAGACTGGCCAACACTTCTTGAAAAGCCATTGGCTCAAACTGAGTAGTACTATATGGAGTAATAATGAACTCTTTCTATATATGACTGTATGTGATTGGTATTTAACTGCATAATTGTAGAGATCTTTAACGTTTTCATAGATTCTTTATGGCTTATGTAATTATCTGATTTAGTGTGCAAGCTAAAGATTTGTAGCCATATATTAGTAGTTATAGGAGTTTACTGACATCAGGAAATACTAAATGGCCAAATTAGACTTCAAAGAGAAAATGCTAGATGGCACTTAATTTCTGTATCAATTTATAAACTCCCTTTTTATACAGTGGAGATATAAGTCGATAGAATAAATAGACTTTTTTGACATACTTTTGAGTTTCTTGTCTGTGTTGTATTCAGTAACATGTCTTGACTAAAACTCTTCAAGTGTCTCAGAGGAGCTTCAAGTAATTACAATAGAGGAAGACAATTAACCTAATGCAAAAATACTTCCTTCTTCCTGCCCCCAGATCCTGAACTTGGAGTTATTTTCATATAATTGGACCTTGTACTTGGGGAAAATTCAGTAGGACTCATTGTAAGATTGCTTTGTGAACCTTTTTGTTCTCTGTTCCAGACAAAATGCAGTGGCATTACAGAAAGGACAGTGTAAATTCAACACTGGCACTCATGATTTTAAAGGTCATTAGGATTGTAGTGAGAGTTTTATCCTGCTGCAAAGGGAAGAATCCAGAACAACATTGATTCATGCTACATTACTGGGCCTGAAAAATCTCTTCTCATGCCATGTTATGTCCATAGGTTTTGTTTTGGAATCTCTTCAGTATACCAAAAATGTGATCATCTTTCTTTTAGTGTCCTCTATAGCTAGATTTCTAGCTATTAAAAATCAGACTGTGAATCTCTTATCCATAGGGAAGATCCCTGGGCTTTGCCTTGGTTTCGTGCAGGTATCAAATGTTGGTGGCATTTTGCCCCATTCCACAGGTGACATTGCCATGTCAGTATTCAGAGACAGGAATGAGAGGTTCATAAATCCTGTCCTAAAGGAGCTTGGCTATAAACTATTAGTTCTGTTAAAATGTTTCAAAATAATTCCTATTTAAGGCATTATATGCAATATAATATCATGTATTCAATGCACTTACAAAAGGCAACAGTTGATTAATAAAAATTTTAACATGTTTTGAAATTAGGAGCTGCTTGAGTTCTGCTGTCTTGAAGTTGCTGGAGGATGAGAAGCAAAAAATTATGGGCTATTAAGTTTGCTGCAAATGCTCTAAAATGCCAGGAATGAAATGAAATTCCTGTTTTGGTCTTGGGCTCTGTGTATAGAGAAATGTCCCTGATGCCAGGCAACAATATTTTGTGTGAGTTCTCCACTGTTGCATCCTGTATCAGCACTGCCGACTCAATGGTAAAGCGTGTGCAAACTGGTGCTGAAAGGGAGGCAATAGCTTCAGCAATGTCCAACTGTGCAAAGCACACTGTGCTTCTGAAACATTGCCTCCTGAGACAAACTTTCTGCCTTCATCACAGTTCCCCTTGCAAAGCAGTTAGCCAAGCCTAGACGCACATTTTTCACTTATACTGTATTTGATTTACATCAGCTGAAGGAAATGGTAATGTGCAACAGTGACTCTGGAATTTAAACAGAAACCCACAAGGGATCTCCATGCTGAAGGCCAACTTCCAAATATGGGAGAAGAGAAGCAGCTGTAGTAGCCTGGGAAGACATCCTCAGCACAGCAAGGGACAAAGTAGTTGGAAGTATATGAGCTTTTTGGAATTTGTTCAGAAAGGTAACTGCTGTCATGTTTTAGTCAGAGTGATGGAATGAAATACAAATACTGTGATTGCAGAAAGAAGCACAGCTTATGTTAACTGTCTGGGCCTGAGCAACAGAAGTGCAGCTATTTTTTTCAATTTTATTTTTAAGTACATAATAGTGTACTTACTCCAGATCCAAATGTGTATCTAAACTCTGCCAATATCAATCTGTTAGGATCATGGTTTAATCAGGAAAACCCACAAGAAAAACATTTATGAGGAAATTAGTGGGGCTCAGTGCCAGGTCTGGTTGAAATTCTGCCAGAACATTTTCTCTCAATAGAAATAAATTCACCAATATTTAGACCCCACATTCTGCAAATTCTGATTCAAAGGGTTGAGAAGAGCTTTTATTATACATATAGCCCCAAAAATGTAAAGACTCAACAGATTCTATTTGCTGGTAGATTCACTTGTATTTAGCTGTTGCAGATTTTTGAGGCTTCTGATTTCTGTGAGCAGCCAGGCACATAGAGAAACAGTGACCTATAGGCCAAAAGAGTACAGAGCCAAAGCAGCAAGGGCAACTGACAGAGCAGGGGGGTGCAGTGTGGTTCACATTTCTAGTGGGCCACTGTTTACAGAATTCTCTGTAAGCGGTACCCTTGTTCACCGCATTATAGACAAGGCTTAGGACCTCTTGTTAGCATGAAGATAAATCTGACTTTTAGAAACAAACAAGGAAAATTAAGCCAAAGTCTGACAAATTGAAATGCTGTTAGAAAATCCCTCCTCATAGGGATGTGGGCTTCTAATGAAGGAAAATAATTTGTAGGCTGTTTTTCCTACTGACTGAAAGAACTATGAGTTTTCTAGAATAGCGCAGGCCCAAATGGCTGTGAAAGAGAACAGGGTGCTTGTTGTCCTGGGACACTGTCAAGGTTAAGGCAGGAGCAATAGAGTCTATTTTTCTTTTTAAACTCCTTAAAGGAAATATCCTGTGTTCTGTCAGCAAATGAGAAGTGATTGCAATGTGTTTCAAAATTCTTGAACTGACTCTGCTGTCTAAACAACAATTGAATTTGAGTTTCTTTAAGGTCAGATGGTGGTCCATATAAAATTATATTATTTATATATCATTAGATAAAAGCATCAACACTTCAGGTTGATGAAAAGTGCAAGTTGTAGTGGAAAGGACTCCTAAATTTCAAGTCACAAGTCTCTCAAATTAGGATTGTATGTTAAAGTTGAGTCGTAGTGATTCTGCTACTGTGCCATCAGTGAAAGATTTGGCAGCAGTGCTTCTAAATGACACCCTTATCTTTCAAAGCTGTTCAAAATAGGAAATGTAGAAACTTGGATAAAGTTGTTTCTGCCTAACTGAAGAGATTTTGGACAATATTCTGTAAGAAGACATTGGTGTGGCTGGTGTTTGGCAGATGTATTTTATGCCTCAAAAGGCTTAAACCTAATGCCTGATTTGGTTCTCCTTTTCAGCCTCCATCCCTGTACATGATCATGGAGTCCAAAAATTAATTTGCAATGTAAAAGATTCCTCCTCCCAGTACCTGCTAAAACTGTTCAGACTTTAATTGAAGAATTAAAAAAAAAAAATCAAAAACAAAACCAAAAAAAATCATCTTCACTAGAGATATCTTATCATCAGAAGACTTACTGATTCCAAAAGTTTATGTGGAAAAAAATTCAAAAGCCATTTGTACAAATTCACAAACAGACCCATCAGGGTGTATTAAATACATAGGCACACTATTTCTAGTTTAAATCCCCATCTTTAGATTTTTCAGCTGATCATATGTACTTTGGGAATTGTTATTTTATTCTTGCCCCCATTTGTAGTCTTTCATGGACATTTACTGTTGACCACCATCAGAGTCAAGATACTGTGCTAGATGACACACGTGGCCTGACTGGGCATGTTCATGTTGTTCCTGTGAAATGGTTCTACTCTAGCACCTCTATTCCTGAAAGAAGGACCAAAATTTGTGTCAGGGTAGTAAACTTCAGGGTGATAATGTGTGATATGAAAGTAACTTTTTATCTGTTGTTCCTGTTACATCCTCTCTTCTGTGACTAAGCTTTTCCTCTCCTAGAATTGACTGTCTCTGTTGCAACAAAGATATATATTGTGTAAACACAGTACTGTTCCCATTCGATAATTAGTGATAACATGAGGGAAAAAAATGCGTGCTGTGTCATCATATCCTGGCACTATGGACAACCATGGACACAGTGATCTGAGAAGCACAGCTGTGGATCAGGTCATGGAGTGGGCTTCCATCTAGTCATGTGGCAGGGATTGCTTGTTGAACAAACTTTTAAATGCCATGAATGCTTTTATCACGCAAAACATGAGCTGTAAGACAAGAATTGTACATTTATTAAATATATGCACATTATATATTAAATATAGGTACATTAATACCTGTATTAATGCATGCACCTGACTGACATGCTTATCACAAAATGGGTAAGGCTGGGAAGGGATCACAGGTGAGGTCGTCTGGTTCAACCTCTCTGCTCAAGCAGGGTCTTCATAGAGCACATTGCAGAGGATTGCGTCCATATTGTTCTTGAATATTTCCAGTGAGGGAGACTCCACAGCCTCTCTGGGCAATCTGTTCCAGTGCTTGGTCACCTGCACAGTAAAGAAGTTCTTCCTCATGTTCAGGTGGAACTTCCTGGATCAGTTTCAGCCTGTTGCTTCTTGTCCTGTTGCCCAGCACCACCAAGCAGACCCTGGATCCATCCTTTCAACACCCTCCCTTCAGACACTTACAGACATGGATGAGTTCCCCTCTCAGTGGTCGCTTCTCAAAGCTGATCAGGCCCGGCTCCCTCAGCCTTTCCTCATAAGAGAGATGATCCAGTCCTTTAATCATCTGTCACCCTCTGCTGGACCTGTGCCAGGAGCTCTGGGTCTCTCATGTCCTGGGGAGCCCGGAACACGACACAATGCTGCAGATGCCCCTCATTAGGACTGAGTAGAGGGCCAGGATCACCTCCCTCAGCCTGCTGGCAAGGCTCTTCCCAAGGCTCCCCATGATACCCTTTGCTTTCTCCACAAGGGCCCCCTGCTGGCTCATGAACATCTTGTTGTCCATCGTGACCCCTGAGATCCTTCCCTGCAGAGTTCCTTTCCGGCAGATCAGCCGCCAGCCTGTACTGGTGACAGTATTTATGGCACTCTGTGAAATATTTTCCTTGCATCTCCTCTATCTAAGTTGGGAGTAAGCTTGTGACATCTCTCTCCCAAAAATGAAGCCTGGAAACAACTTCCCATGGCTTCATGCAAGCCTATTTTCAATCAAAATGTCTCTAATATAGCCTAAAAATGCTATGTGTCTTCAATTAGGTTTGCTTTTCTCTTGGAGACTGGGAGCAAAGGCAGAGAGAATATAATGCAATAGAAACCCTGGGAAAATTAGATCTGAAAATGAGGTAAAGAAAACAGATTCTGAACACAAGACTGAGACAGGAAGAGAATTTATTTTGGGAACATCATTTAGGCATTCTACTGACAGGACTGCTTTGAGTAGCTGATAGATTTCATGAAAAGAGATTTAATTTTGTCCATGAAATGACAGTGAACATAGGAAACATGCTTTCTATATTTTAATTTCAAATTAATGATAAAGGAGAGGAAAAACATGGGTCAAAACTGAGGCACAACATTTTAAGAAATTACACGCATGCACACACATATCTGAGCACATAGAGTTCAGGTGTCCACAACAGAAACCCCTTGGGATGTCAACTTCCTTCTGCTGCTGTAGGAAACCAGTACTTCTATAACTTTCAGGAAGAGTTTAAAATAATATCACTAAGTGTATTTCCAAATGTGAGTTTGAGCAGGGAAGGCCATTTGCTGCACTAGCTGTTGTCAGGAAAGCTCTGTACAGAGAGTGAGTTTCTGAGGACTAATTGTGGTCCTCGATGGTTATGAAGTATATCGCTGTGGCACAGCTGCTTTCCAAATCATGCAGCTGAGACAACCCTGGGGCAACCATGGTAACCTTCACCACTGCACACTGAAGTCTGGTTCTCCTTTTAACTGTCTCGTTGCAAAATACAGGAGTGTTAGTTAAATAGCTGAAGTACAAAGAGAACCATGGTTTGTGGATTTGTGAGGCTCAAACCCTAAAAGCAAGTGCCTTTCAAGTGGCTATAGAAAGGCCTCCAATACTCTGGGGACCCCTTTGATGGCATGTCAAATGTACGATGCCAAGATGCAATATAAGTATCAATTGCCACATGTTATGATAGGAAATAAACCTGCCAATGAAAGAGCAGATGTCATTGTATGAGGTCTGTCTTACATGGAATAGGAAAGAGATTATTATGTCCGTGACATTGATCAGCGTTACACAACCGATAACAAGGTAATTGAATTTGTGCATTTGTGGTTAGGCTGTAAGAAAATTTAAGTCCTATTCCACACTAGCAAACAAATGTCATTAGTCTTCTTAAAAACAAAGTGAGTGCAAAAAGAACATGAATATATTTTTTAAGAAACAATAATATCACTGATGCAAAAATACAAAGCAGATATGCTGATTTTTTAGTCATGAGATACATGTCCTTTTTTCACAAAGCCTCTAGTGGGTGCAAGCAGATGAACACAGAGGTGCTGTGTGAGTGCTGGACCATTGCCTTTGCACTGAAATCCAGAAGATCATATGGAATCATGCAGCAGGCTACACCACAGAGAAGGAGGAAGTGTAAACACTGCATCCTCACTGCTGCCATTCTGCTCTCTCTGCCCGCAAAATAGGAAGGAGTCGAGTTGCAACTCAGACCTGTGTGTCTAAGAGAACATTAGGAAAACATTAAGAAAAGGGCAAATAAATAATGATAAAAAAAGGACATACACCACCCCAAAACCCCCAAACCCAGCTAAAAAACCCTCCACCAAACCCAACACACAAACAAAAAAAGCAAAGTCCACTTGACGCACAAACAGCCCAATAGGCTGAATCTGCATAGTTTAGATTCTACTCAGGGTCTCTCCAGTCCAGGGCTGGAACTGCAGGAGGTGCATAAAGGCAAGAACTTGGGATGTCCAGGAGTAGAACAAGAGGAAGTGTTGACATGCAGAGAGCAGAGAGAGAAATCCTTAGTAAATGCAGGACTAAAAGAACAACAGCTGCCAGAGGCCAAGGGCTGAGGTGCCTTGTCCCAGAAGAGCTATGTAAAGAATCTTGCCCAGCACCTGTCCATGGTGTCCCAGGCTCGGTCATTCTGTGATAACATCTAAAGCTGCTAATATATATTGGGGAAAAAAAGAAAAAAAGGCAAGAAAAGACAAGAAAAAATTAAAGCAAATGAAAGGTGAAAAAAAATAAAATAAGACAACAATAATAATGACATTCATTTGGAAAGAGTCATTTAGGAAAGATTCAAGTCTGGCACAAGCTGAGACCAAAAAGGAGACCTAAGGAGAGGAGTGGCCATTATGATAAAATTATTTGGTTTTTTTACTGATAACAAAATAACTTAAAGGTGCATGCAACTATAAACTGATGTATATTCAAAGTGGTGGTAATTGCCTCCAATGAGCTTTGAGCCTGCTATAAGTTTTGGCTTACTTTGAGTACATTTGAATGTACAAACACTGCAGGAAATTAGCCGTGCAGCCCATAAAAACTACAGAGTGGAGAAGTGTGTTTCTTTGCTCCATATCCAGTGTGTGGCTCTCCCACCTCACCCAAAATCAAAGGAGTTTTGTTTCATTCTACTTTACTGTTTCTTTCTACTTTCACCTTCTGCTCTCTGTAGACTGAATTTCAAGCAGGTTAATACATGGGAAATAAGATGTCACTGCCCCCTTGGCCTGCAAAATCAAACAAAAAATCAAAATCAAAAGATGGCAGCTGACACCTTAGTAATGTATTCTCTCGCAGGTGCCATGGCCAGAAGATGGCTTTTATGGTGAGAAGAGGTAATTTGGCACTACTGCTAGTGCTACTGCAAATGTTTCAATATGTATGGAATGCCCCAGAGCTTCATGAAAATCTCCAGGCTGTTTCTCTTTTCTCTTTTGTCTTTCCCAGCTAGCATCCTACAGCCACATTGAGTTCAGACTTCTTAGTATTCCAAAAGCAGAGAAAGATACCTTCATTTGAGATAAGAAAAAGAAGGTACTTCCTCTGTACATTTTCCTAGGAGCACAAATACTTACACAGGTTTTCCACAGGAAGGTAGCAGTTGTCATATAGCTCAGACCACTAACCCCCTCCAAGTTCCATCAGACTGTGGCCAGTCCTGACACTTTCAGAGGAAGGTTTAAGAACCCCACTTAGGAATTCCCACCCATGGTAGGAGACTGTGGGTATACTTTTCACCCCAATAATGTGGCAGTGAATTCTTCCTGTTACTTTTGTTGTAACCTGAAGATAAAGCGAACTCCTTTTGGACATGAAATAGTGCTGGGTCAGAAAGTAGATGCATTCATTCCCCTACACAGGAAAATCCCGTTCGGGTGGGATTTCACAGGCTGCGTGATTCACATACTGGCAAAATGGCATTCATAAGTATTTGGATTTACAAAACTGATGAGTTCACAAAGCCCCCATTGTAATCTGCAAGAAAGACAGATACAACACAATGATTTGAGATTATGAACAGTAAATACTACTTTTTGCTGCCAAAATTTACAGTTATTAAGAAACTGGAACTACTATTTAGCAGTAAGAATAATAATATCCATTTATCTGCTGGTAGATGGATCTCCACAGTTGTGGATTATCTGTTTTCTCTGCAAGTAATGGTATTGCTTATATTTATTGGCGTGCTTTGCAAGTTTATTCATCACCGTATTTTTCAAAGGATGGTTTAGATATTAGCTAATGTGTAGTACTCTCTTCTGAGGTTGGCATGGGATAAGTCTTATTTTAGAAAAGAAGGAACTGAGACTTTTTAAAAATAAACAATTTTTCCTTCTTTAGTAGTGCCTAAAATTGCTAAGTCACATTTTTAGGCTTAGTCTGTACTGCCTCTTCTTGAAATATTTTAGAGCACTGTCTCTATGTGCTTTTATTTTACATAATTTGACATGAACAGAGTAATTACACATCAGACTCCGAGGTGTCAAGAAATGGTCTCTGAATTAGTTTCACAGTCCAGTCCTATTATGGGTTTTAGCCAATGGTCTTGGATACATCTGTGAATAAGCACCTGAGTTGCAACACCCCAAGGTGTTCAACACTGTTAGTTCTATTCTGCCAGTTCTAGGTATTCCAAGATAATTCTTTTGACCTCTCTAGCTCCATATATACATGGCTGAGAATCCCTTCTCTTAAATTCTTAACTATAGGTGTTAGATTTCAGATAGAGACGATGTGATACTACTTATGTCTTGGCAGTGTCTTTTTCTCTGAGCTCCCATTCTTGAAGTGTTTGGCATAGTTAAAGCTTTCTTACATGAGGGTGATTTATTTAATCTGTGTAAATTATACTGTAAGACTTCTGCATATCTCTCAAATATTCATATGAACATTTGAACATGTGGAAGAGTATTTAATATAAGCTACTAGTTTTATATATGAACAAGACAAAAAAAAAAAAGTGGAGCTTATACCTCAGTCTTCCATGATTTCTGCATAAGCCATTATTTGACCCAGATTTCCTAAGTACTTAGCCTAACATTGCAAAATTTTATCCAAGTCCTAAGCACCCAAGGAAATATCTTTACTGAAATCCTCGTGTCACTGAATTAAGTAATAGAATGCACACTGTATGCATACTGTACTAGAGCAAGGAATTTACCCCAGAACTTCAAAGAACTTCTGTGACTTGGAAGAAAAATCTGGAGACTGTTTCCCTGTTTTAGCATTTCCAGGACTAATGCAACAGAATAATATTTTTAGTATGTGCACATTATTCCTAAACACATTCAGTCTAGACTTAAACATTTTGACAGTCCAGAGGTACTCCTGGATATTGCAAACGGAGCTGTGAAGCAGAGTAGGAGCTGCCCTTGGACTGTGTACATAAACCCTTTGAACGTTACTTAGTCTGGTTAAAACTAAATGCAACTTCTTGAACCAAATAAATTTCTTCTTCCTGTGTAGAAGCTGCAGGTATTAGCTCAGCAATAGATAAGGTCAGCAGTGTCTGACCACAATAAATAATGCTATGGTGAACATAGGGCAGTCTGTGCTGGCTAGAAAACTGCACGGAGCTTGGTGTGCCCGAGGTTCCTTTGTGAAGAGCCATAAAGGAATAAGTAATGTATAGGAGGCTTTACAACTGTGGATGGAAGTTGGGGAATATCCATTCAGTCATGAGTGTCACTGGTGAGTTGTAACTTTTCCCAGAATATCTCCCAGGGTCTGCAAAGCTTTCACACACTCTGGGAGATGACAAGCAGCTCACGTAGGATACTCAGAATTTATATATCTGTGACATTCCAATACGCTTTTTGGTAACAATAGCGTATTACTGTTAGAAAACTGCTATTAGCATTCTCGTGAGAGGTGAACATATCCCCTTAGTTATGTTTAAATCCCTGATAGGAAGCACCTCAACAGCAGTTGAGGGCAGTGCAGCCCATTTGCTAACAGTTGTCACAACATGCAGAGTAGAGCTGTAAACTTTTCCTAGCAGATCGTTTATGCCATCTCCCCTAGTAATTCTAGGAATAGTCTGCCCACTTCATGTGGGTCAATATTAATTTTCTGTTTGCTGAAGAACTGGACATACCAAGTAGCACATAGGAGGCCAGCAGAAACACAGATATTCTTGCAGTGGAAATTGTATAGAGTTACTATGAAAAAAGTCAGTAAGGTGGTGTAAACTAATATTTTATTTATGTGTTGTCATCTGTAAAGACACAAAGGCCCTGCCTTTTTTTGGAATTAGGCCTGCAGACGCTGAGGTAGAGGAAACAGTACAACTTTCAGTTCTGTAAGAGAGAGAGCAAACAGATGCTTTTCTCAATCCTGGAGTCATCTCTGCTCACACTATTTTTTGTTCTTGTTTCTTGTGAGTTTACCTTGTGCAGGAACACCAGAAACTGTGACTGTGGTTTACAGACCAAACAATGTCCTAGATTTTAAATGATCTGCAGTGTTGGAACAATGTGCGCTGTGACAAGGTCAAGTTTTTGAAGAGCAACACCTCAGGGTGTGCAATTCATTGTGAATGAGACGAGTTCTCAGTTTAAAGTATTTAGATGAAGTAAAGGCTTTTAAAAAGAAGTAAAAATAATTCATGTGTATGAAAGCTAGTTTAAATTTTCCTTTAAAAACAGATAATCTTTAATGTGTTGTGTGCAGAAATACAGTTCATAACCCTTTCTGGAGACTCAGTGACAGGCTCCCTTCATGCCCTGCGTATCATCCCTCCCATCTAGCCCATTGACTAATCTACTTGTTAATAGCTCACAGTCTGAAACAAATTCATCACCTACATCTGTATTGCTTAGGCTGTAGCTTTCTCCTGGACCTGACAATGGTGGTGCAAAAGAGGCATTAAAACTGAGTACTAATGTGGACAAATCTTTGGGCCCACAAACTCCAGGGTCAGCCAGATAAGCTTAAAAGGAATTCCTCTGTGACTGCATTGTCTTCAGACACACAGTAGTGGTTTTTGTTTCATGACTGGAGTGTTGTTGTCAGGCTTTTCTTTTGAGAGGCACAATTTTGTCTGCTTATTATCTAATGAAAAAATCTGCTTTCATTACATCGGTTTAGGTAGTTTTCTAATCTCAGCTAATTTAACATTCAGTTTGTCTGACTACAATTTCAGTTTTTGTCTTAGCATTTATATTACTACTAATTGAACACTAGTTCTCGAGTTTTCTAATTATTTAATGACATAAAAACTGTTAAATTAGTAAGCCTAATTCCTGTATCTCATTTGGAGAGAAAAGCTTAGAAATGGGGCACTCTAATGCTAAAATTCCAGACAGTAGTTCAAGTCACAACCCTTAATTAAAATGATACTCTTAATTACAGTACTACATTACTTTTCAGGATCTGACTTTCTGTTGTCCCTGTTAAATGTGGTAGTTCATTAATGTATTTACTTTGCATTGGGCTTATCTTTATTAGTGGCCAACACCAGCCTAGAAAAGGGTTCAGAATTTTCTTCTATTTAATGTCAAATATTTTTGTACTGTGGGTAATGTCTATAAATCTGTTGCAAAGAAGGTTACTGCTACTCTGGTGCCTTCTGCGACATAATAATCTCGCAGATGGTGACTCCTAAAACATACCTTATTACAGCTTTGGAAATGAGCTTTTCAGTGCAGAATGCTGGGGTTCATAAATATGAACTCTACTTCTGCAAAAGTTCCCAGTTTTCATTGGGGCCTTCAAGGTCCTACGGTGCTTCCCTTAACATATACTGCCAGGGAAGCCATATTACCTTCTCCATCTTCAACTTAAAGCTGTGTGATGGCTGAATAGATGAACTTGTATAGAATATATCAGTCATCTTTGTGATGGGTTTTGGAAATATTTCTTTGAAGTGTCAGGCCATTTGATGGTTGGAGAGAGTTCATACGTTTTAAAGGACTGTTCTACTGTTCAAGTCTCCAAAGGAATTATGAAGTGGCATTGGAATGCTCTGTATTTGCACATTGGGACCTATCTCAAATCTTATCTGCTTATAAATAAAATGCTATTTTTGACAGCTACTCCTACATATTTTGATTGGAAAGTGAAAGCCAAGAAAGGTTTTCTTCCCGTTCATTAATTCCTTGCAGTAAAGAACTCGAGTTAGGAACTCCGATGCGGAAAGACACAACGTGAGAACCCTTGTAAAGACTGTCTGTTTGCAGCCTTGGAATTCAACCAGGAGCCAGAATAAAGAGCACATTCTCAGAGTGACGTATGATGTGCAAGTACTACAGGAATAAAAGCAGAAGATTCCAACTTTCTCACCAATGTTCACAGGTCTGGTTAGGAATAGTCCTAAAAAACCAAAGCAAACCAACCAACCAACACCCCACACCCCCCACACTCCCTCCAAAACACACACACACACACACACACACACACCCACCCACACACACACACACACACACACACACACACACACACACAAAATCCAAGCAGATAAGCTTGGGTTTTAGCTGGCACTTGCAGAAGTAATGAAACTCCTAGTAGGGAGAGAACCAGATGTCTTTTGCTTGGGTTGGTGGCTGTAGTGGATTCAAATACAAATTTAACCCAGGCTTTGGCTTGAAGCTATCTGAAATAGAACATCAGCAATTAGGAGGCTGTTGGATTTTAAATTTTGTGGGACACTGAGTTATACAGAATCCCTAGATTACTACAATCTTTTGAACAACCATTGATTCTAGCAACATATGTAGACAACTTAGCAAATATTTCCTCCAGATTTCTTGCAAGGGTAGTGCGTGCTTATTGCAAGCTTTCTCCTGGTTAACATCAACTGTGAAAACAACTTAATATACTTGTCAGAAATATTCTGTATTTCTGATGTCTGCACATCCACACTTGCTGTCATATACAAAATAGGAGAAGGATTCAAAAATAATAAGATTGAAGATTGCTAAAAAACTGAATCAAATCCAGTTTAACAGCAACTAAACCCACAAGGCTTTTAACATCAGATGTTTTTTGTTTTAGTGGAAAAAAGAGATTGGGTTCTTGTAGCATCAAATGCTAGCTTTTCATTCCACTAAATGATCTGTGAAAATACTTTCTCTGATCTAAAATAAGACATGCAGACCGGAAGTGTAAAGATACTGTTTTTCTGTGGGAAACCAAATGCAGAGTCAGAGTTCCTTGAGTCAGGCTTTTTGCATTTTTTTATTTGGAAAGACCTTGATTTCAGTTGTTCTGTCAATGTAGGTCATACAGGAAGAAAATTCTTCAGTGTGACAGCTACATGGAGGAGAATTCCTTTTCCTTGCCCTGTTTCACTCGGTTGTTACTGGCTGTCTAACTGACCAATGCACAAATGGTCTATCCTGTTCCTGAGAAAAGCCTTGAGGCAATAGCTGCTAGAGATATTAAAATTTTGGGGTTTTCCTGTTTTCCTTTGCCTTTGAGAGAAATAGGATGCTTGTATCTCTTTCAGACTAATCTATTTTAAAAATTTCACCACTTTGTTGTTATGCTGACATGTTCTGCCACTGTGAAAAAGTACATATATCAGAACGGAGTTATTTTTGAAGTTTTAGTTGCTATATTTTTTCCCTGCAATGTTAAAGACTAGTTCAGGGTCAGGAATGCCCATCAAATAGAAGAGGCAGAATAGCCTGTAGTTCCTTTTGAAAGCAGTGCTGTCTTGCTGCCAGTACCTTTGCTAGAATATTTTAGGCTGGAGCTCTAGTGTCTCTCATATGGGAAAGTGAATTATCGTCTATCAGGTACAGCTGCTGTGTGTCACAGTGCTTGTGGGTTATTTCTTACTTTGTGGGAGAAAATGGAAGGTGGGAAAATGGGGCCTCTGTTAAAATTCCTAGAAAGGTATTTCTTGGTTGGTACAGAGATCAGGGCCCTTGAAGACCACCCAGGAACTGACTTTAATTCACAAGGCTCAGCATCACAAAACCCCTCTGTAGGCCACAGGTCTGAGATGGTGCTGAGAGCTTGTAGTGGCTCTGTGTGAGTGAGGGATCTGCTACACCCCTGCTGGGCATCAGGCTGAGGAACTGCTGGGGAGGTCACACTGCCAGTAGCTGTAGGGAACAGTGTGGATATGAGGAGTAGGGTTAAGTCTGTGTATTGCTGCAGTCTCCACTTTGTCATGGTGCAGCTTCTGAATTGCTGAGAGTCAAAACTGCCCTCCACCAGTTTTCTGTCTTCCTCACTGAGTTGGATGCAGCTAAACTATGGTCTCTCTAGTGAAATTCTTGATTCTTACGCTTACTGCTAGGATATTTTCTTGGGCTGCCACATTCCTGAGGTAAATAAATCCTTCCTCCCACTCTCCAGCCCTCCTGTATCTTCCTTGATAGGGAATCTTTTATGTCAAACCCAAAACATTTTTGTAACAAATCTCATAAATGGATGGTTATATACTGCTGTGGCTCTTTTCCTGTATACATACATTTAACTTACTTACAGTATTATCACAGCAAGAGCAAGATCTCATCATGTGATCTTTATCTGTAGTGCACCTTTTTTCTGATTATTGCAGAACCAATACTAGTGTGCACAGTTATCCAAAATACTGCAATTACTTTGTCTTGTCTCTCAATGGTAATGGCAATCTCAATTAAACAGAATAACTATTGTTAGTATTTTTTTGATATATAAATGCCATAATTTTATGACCGCAGTAGCCAAATCATGTTTAAATTCAATTAAGTTTGGCTCAAGGAATTCTAGAATCTCATGACCTAACACTGAAGAAAACTGAGAATGTTTTATATCTATCTATCTATCTATCTATCTATCTATCTATCTATCTATCTATCTATCTATCTACATGTCATGCAAATTTCAAATGTATTCTTTCATTTCACTTTGAAAGAGTCATCAGCAAATGTGACTGTCCCAGTGCTCACTGATACGATGATGTGACCAGCAGGAGGGAGAATGTGGCTTAATCAGAGACCTATACAGACATTTTCTTATCTCTGGAAAGCAGAGTTTTCTGCTGCTCCTGCTCTGTGATGTCTTCCTTATAGTGACATATTCCTTGAGATTACCCAGAGAGCACCAACATTTCTTTCAGGTAAAAGAAAAACTCAGAGTCCAGATTTTCGTTGTCTCTTTTCAGCTCCACCTCTGATGTCTGTCTATTTTCAGACAAATCTGAGCCTTCATGGCTGAAAGAGGTTTAGCATTTACACAGCTCAGAGCAATGAGTCACATCTTGGTTCTGTTCAGTAAAGCACATAGAGTTCATCATGAAATACAAAGTTAATTCCAGACAGGGCCCCTCTCTGAAAAATATTAACAGGTGGAAGCCCTAGTAGATAACTTAATGTCTGCTCTTCAAGAGAGGGTTATTTTTACCACCAGCCTGAGTTTGGTGAGCGCAAGTGTACCATGCAATGATATACAGAAAGCATTTATAGCTGGAATGCTCTGGAGTGCCATGTCCCTCCCCATTTTTAAAGCAGAAGAGGCAAACAGTCTGATAATGTGTATGCATTTGTGCATTCATAACACCTACATGAGGACATGGTTTGATTTCTAGGCACAGATATAATTTCATCGCTTAGACAGAGAACTGGGTTATGAATAGAGAGTACCCAGTACCAAGTCCATAGGTGCTTTGATGAAAAACAGTGTGCAAATATATTTTTCATGAAAATGCAGCTTATCTTTGTGAGGTTACTGATCGCAGTAAGTTTACAGCCATGTAAACATGTCTAGAATTTCATATGCTTATATATATAAAGTCATCTAAGAAAAAAGTTATTTTTCTCCCTCCATTCATTTTTTGCTTGAGGAAAGATTATTAATTTGTAGCTTCTCAGAAAATGTTGCTTTTTCCCCCAGCGTCTAGCTTTGTTTTTTAACACTTAAAGAAACTTTACGAAGAAATTTGAGCTGGTAGCTGAGTGCAAAAGCCTTGTCTGATGGCTGCTTAGCTGAGGAAGAAGAGACTTGATCTCTTGTGGAATTCCCCCTGCCTTAGCCCACGTGGATGGGCAGTGAGTTTCATTCTCCCTCTGGCTTGGCAGCTCTGGTCAAGACTCATCACAGTGACTTCAGTGCCTTTGACTACACTGTCTGCTGAGGTACTTGAGGCCCACCAGTGTCCCCTGTGAGTGTGGGGATAGCAGTAGCAGTGTCTTATAAAAGCATAAAGCATTCCCAGTGTGCTTCTGAGAGAAAAGAGTCCAGCTTTGCTCAGGTCCAGCTCTGTGGGGAAGGGCTGTAGAAAGGAAAGCCCACAGCAACAGTGTAAAATGATAAGTCCCATTGTGGTGTAAACACAGTTTAAGTTTAGAAATTAAGAATTCAGTGGTGAATCACATGAACTCTCCTTCCCGCTTACGGAATACATTACAAGATTTTACAAAATTCTGCATTAGTAATACTATAAAAATCTGCTTTTATTGGATTATGGATTGCATTGCAAATCCACAACTGAAAAAAGGGCGGTTGTGCCCCCCACATGCTTCTAGCTAGGCCACTAATATCTCTTACTATAAGAGAATTGCTCTGTGTATTTTCGTTCCTTGGTCTTTTCTGAAACACCCAGTTTGCCAGAATGCCAAATAGAGGCATGTTTTTAATGAGTATCTTTTCTTTAGAAACTGGGCTGAGCGCCACAGACTTGCTTCCAGTGAACCACCAAACCTTCTTTTAATTTGATGACCTCAGTTACTGTTGTATTTGGATGAACCCAGACAAGTTTATATGTGAAATCGTGTCTTTCATTGCTAATCCTTTGAGCTATTCAGTCTTTTTAAATCCTTGTCTTTTTAAGCTTAAAAGGGTTACATCTCTATCCAGACACTTTCAATATTCTGTTTTCAGGACTTAAAAAAGCATTTCATGGCTCTTCCCGTATTTAAGATGATACTGATAACTGCAAAGAAAATTTTTAAAGCAAAGATTTTTGCAACATCAGCCAGCATACCATAGTATTTTTATTCAGGTATAAATGTGCTTAATAACTAAAGAATATTGCTTGCATATATTAAAATAACCTTTTCTAGGAAAAGACATGAAGAATGTAGTCAGGTTATCTGATGTCTTGCTTAAAAAATTCTTCACCAATTAAACATGGACTGAACATGGACTTGCAGAATGTGCTTTCAAAAAAGGAGAAATGATTTAATGATTTTTCAAGGTTACATAACTAGAGACTGGAACACAGGGCAATAGGAATGAAATGAAATGAAATAAGGTGCTGTACTTCAGAATAGTCAGTGCTTCATATAAACAGGCTTTGAGATGGGTAGAAGAAGGTTTTGTGCCATGGGCTCTCAGATGTTCAGCAGACTTTGGAACTGCAGTCTTTCTTCCAGACCTGAGCAGTCAAAGGGGTCACCATTTCTGTACTATCACACTGCAGAGAAGTGAGTGTTCCCTGAGCCAAGCTGCTTCAAGCTCTGTGTCTAAACTTCTCAAAAATTACTTCTCTGTTTATAATTAGCTTTTTTTCTATTTTCAGTTCATATTTTGTTTCAGCTAGTAACCAAGACCTTTGATGATTTCAACAGCCAGAAAAAGTATAAATAAAGAAAGTGTAAGTATGGTTATTAAATCTGGGAAGTTCTACAGAGTTTCAGTGATACTTAATATGCTCTGACTTAATATGTTTTGACAAGTATCCACATCTTTCTCTTAAAGCTTGCTGAATCAAGATGGTGATCATTAACTCAGCTGAATTTTAAGAAAGATAGATAGTGAAATGAAAGGGATTATTTTCTTCCTTTGTTTTTCTTGGTTTTAGTTAAAATCAAGAGCATCACAGAACATAATATATGTTTTCATTAAGTTCTCAACAGCAGAAGTTGCCGTCTTTTACTGAACAAATTACAACTTTCAGCTACTCATGGAAATTGCTCTTAGAATACTCTTTTAACGTCATGGAGAGCCAAAAGTAATCAATTATTCTGGAAATGGTATCTGAGAGAATCTGAAATTGCCTGAACTTGTCAGCATAAGGGACTCTGTGCTTGCTTAGTGTGAAATAAAAATATTCACAGCTATCATGGACAGAAGGAGATGCAAGATACTTTAATTTTTTTCTAAACTTCATGAAGTGTTTTAAAGCACTCATATAGGTGCTCTACTCTGGTAAGGTGACATCTACTGTCTTAATCTGCTCCTAAATTACTAGGTAAACACATTCCTATGCCTTACCAGGTATTAAAAATGTATTAGGAAATATCAAAAATACAGAGGCAGTTCAGCCTTCAACAGAGTAGGCTTGCATTTTTCTGTGGTGGAAGACAAGGGTTCAAAGAAACGACCCTTAACCTTTTGGATTCCAGAAGGAGCTGCACTGAACATGGACTTGCTTTAGTTTTAAATCCCTTGTCTGACAACTGCCCCTCCTCCTGCAGTACAGGATGCTTACAGGTCCAAAACATCATTTTTACATCTTGAAACAATCCTCCGTGCTTGCTGTCGGCTCTATCATGGAGATGGATGCTAAAAAACCTGGCACTTTCCTCTCTGTGAAACACAGTATTTTGAATTAAAGAGAATAGTTCAGTTAAGGTTTGCTAACAGATGCAAACAAGTTCCTGAGAAGCAGAGCCTGACCTCTCTAGTGTGATTTTTTTCTTTCTGTGTCTTACTCCACAAACTTTGAGAAAATGCTTCCACTTATCACAAAGCCTGCCTTGTCCAGATGAAGAGGGAATGCCCTCGTTTCCATGCACCCGGAGGGGCTCCCTGAAACGCCTGTGTTGCCCTGTCTCGCTGGTGCCTGGGAGCAGCCCCACTAAGCAGAACATCGGATTCGTTCCAGGCACTGCTGGCTGCCAGCACATTGTAGGACTAACTTGCAAGGAATGTTCCCCTTGGCAGGCAGCCTCCTCCTGGCATCAGTGCCAAATGATATCAACCATAATTGTTACCATTCCTGATTTTTCTTGTTGCTTTTATGAATCACTGTTAAGACAGCTAGGTTATTCCAAAGCTTTGAACAACTCATACAGTGGAAAACCTGGTAAGAGGCAGAGGACAGTATGAATTATTTTGAATTGAGTCTACAATTTTTTGAGCTGAGAGATAAAAGCATATTCTCCTTGAGCTGGGAGCCCCAAATAAAAGAAACGCTGAGTCTTAGGACTCCAGCATTGACACTCTCTTACTATGTGCCCTGGAGAATGTCTCTCTTTGTTTTCTTTTATTTACACTTTTCTCTATATTCTGTTCATTTGCACTTTTTTCCAGCTGATTTTAAACTAATGTAAGCAAGCAGGTCCCCACGTAAATAAATATTTCAGCACTGAGAATAGTGTCATCTGTATGCAATGGATCTGACTGTGTGAAAAACCCTGAGCTTCTCAGTGTGTGGATGAAACAGATAAAAATGGTAATTCTATTTCTGCCTGAAACTAACACACAATTAAAAATATAACAACTCTGTCCTTTTTTGCTTTTCCCAAGTAAGCAAAAAGCAAATATATATGAAATTCCTGAGGTGAACAATGCTGTAAGTGCCCAACAGCTCTGATTCAGGTTTGCACTTCCAGAAACCCTCGACATGCTGTCACAGGCATTCTGGAAAATGTTGAGTGAAACAGCTATGCATGCACAGTAATTCTGGCATGTCCTAAAAGCAGGTGACTGCTCTGCAAGTACGGTGTCATATGAATGCTGGCAGCTTTTATCAGGAACTCACAAGCAGAAATTTATTAGTCCTTTTCTATGTGTCACGACTAAAGCAGACACAAAAATCCATTTTCTGTAAAAGAGAGAACATTATATGTAAGGTGCTCTAGGGGTGGGTGTGTTTGGATGCCCACTGTAACAGCAGAGGAAAATAAGTCTAGTCTTTGGAGCTGAAGAATAACCTTCTGTAGCACACGTGGGCTAGTAGAGACTTCTGTGGTAGTACTTGAAGGATGCTCTAAGTTCTAAACAAGGATGTTTGTAGGTGTTTTTCTCCATTTCTTGTGATTGACACCTCTTCTTCCATTTCCAGTGTGTTTAATGCCTCTGCAATGATGTTATATGAATAATATTGCTTTTAAAACTTCCATACTCTTGCTGAGTGTCAGTAGTACTCATGACAGAGTTTGAGCTTTTCATTGGTTTTAGTTATTATGTATTTCATTCTAAATGCAGTACTACATATTTCATTTTACAAAGGAGAAGTACCTATCAAACATCGCTGTTTGTACTGGCAAGCTTATGAAATATACTATTCAAGCAAAAAGTAATGTCTTTTAAAATTTGACATATCACAGGAGTACAGATCCCAATGTGGGCATATAATACAACTGCATATATCTCCAAATATGTGCATTTTCATCAGGTCACCCTAAGCTACATGAGGAAATGGGCTGTTAGCCAGTGTAACAGACAGACCACAAATATGAAGCATCTGGAGACCCAAGCAAGGCAGCACAGCTGCGTTATGCCATCAGAGGTCATGACACTTGTACAGAAATAGAAGGGCTGGTGGCTTGGAAGCAAGAGGCAGAAGGTTTGAGCTGATTAGGGATGCCCTGCCGATGCCAGTGCTTCCTCTTGCCTTCAGACAGACATGGCAGGGCAGGCACAGTGCTTATCCTGTGTAGAAAACCAGGATATTTCTTTGTACAAAGCATGGAGAGAAGTGGAAGAATGTTGAGGTACACTATGTGGGTCACTCACTCCAAGGAAAGGAGGGGGACACATTTTTTCAGTGTCTCAAATAGAAGACTAAACTCTGGGGAAGTCACTAAAATGCTCTGAATGCCTACATGGAGGCAGCAAGCAAACCGTCTACATCAGCATTAGAGAGTACACCCTCACTCCTGGTGTCCAGCACAGCAGTCTCCAGCTCACATTGCAACGATGTACGAGTTCAGCTGTTTGCTCTCCTGACCCAAGACCATAAATGCACAGAAATATTTTTCACATCTTGTTTGCTTTATTCCAAAGTCTGGTTAGTGCAAAACTCTGAAAACACAGTTTTGTGGACAACCAATGAGATGCTTTATTATGATGCAGTTTCAGAGTCAAGAATCAAAGGATTTTTGGCATAATCCTGCCTAGAAAAAGTTGTAGTACGACTGGGAAATCTTCATGTGTAGTAAACATGAATTACAGCAACCAGAACCACTATGTAAAGTTTGAGGCCATTCTGATGAATGGATGTAGACATACTGGCATTTTAAGTAGTAACCAACCACAAATTTGATTTTAGTTGTTCAGGTTCCTCTTTCTTTTTTTAAATCGTTGTAATTCTTAGAATTACAACAGAATGCAGCTAGGGGAAGGATGGCAGGGAAGAAGTGGTTCCTTTGGTCAATGCTACACTGAAATATTTTTTCTGTCTTCTCTAGTGAAGAAAAGGCTTTTCCAGAACTTTTTTTGCCCCCATCCCATTAGTAATGTTTCAATTAAATTAGCATATATGTTAATTTTCAGCAGTCATCTGGCCCACCCAGAAATGAGTCTTGCATTTTCCCACTGTTACAATCTTAGAAGTAAAACTCTTCTATATTTTAGCTGCACTATGAAAGTATATCTGTAGTGTATCAAACTGCAGATCTATCAAAGTGTCAGCCACTTAATTAACTAGCTCTGATTTCTTAATTGTAACTGTAAATGTTTTGTCTTCCGTTAACTTTCCTCTGCCCTGAAGACATTGGGCCCCATATTGCAAGCTGTTGGCTGTGTGACATTATGTACAGTCTGTTCAGGTGTCTCTTTTTCCCTGATAAAGAGAGTCTTTCTGCTGCTTTAGGCCTTGGATGTTCTCTGCTGATGGCTGGGACAGTTTTGAATACACCAGTGGCCAGAGCTATGATTTTGCTTTAATGGTGTATTTCTCAAAAGCCATCCAAATGCAATAGTGATGGACAGCTTTGAAATACATATTTAGCTTATGAACTTTAAAAGAAGAGCCTATCTGTTATACCAGAGCAAGAGAAAAGCTTTAGAAATCAATTGTAGCAAAGCGAGAGGTTTGATTTATTGGTCTTTCTCACTTCTGCCTCTCATATGTTGTTCCTAGTGACCACACTGTAACAGAACATAACATTATTTTTTTTATTATTATTTTGGTTTTTATAGAACTGTTATGTTCTTTGTAGAATTCTGACTGTATCCTTTTCCTAACTTTTTTCACTGGTGTAATTTCTCTTTGCATAGTGTTTTATTTTACTATAAAATTATTTGCATCAGAAGTGCAACACTTGTGTTAGTTGCTGATGCAGGCCACAGCACTGCTTCTTGTTTCCATCTCACAACCAACTGAACAGAAGTAAAAGGAGAATAGTCAGGGTACAGACTAGCCTAAATTTCTTAGGTTTCTAGTCAAAGTCATATTTGGAATCCTTATTGTGACAAGCACTGCTGAAATTAGGTGGGTTTACTGTGCTGATGGGGAACTGGCATCATTCTGTTGCACTTGGTTTTCATGAATTGTAGCTTTTTCTAAAACAATACCTTTGCAAATTCTACTGGTAATGCTGCTGGGCTGTCAGGGACACTTTGCATAGAGCATCTGCTGGAGTCTCAACAGGATGTAATACATGTGGCTTTGTGATCATTAGTATCTAGCAGTTTTTAGCAAACTACCTGACTACATTTTGCTCTGTAGGAATGTATGTTTAAATAGACATATTTTTAATTAATGACAATGTCTTTGCTTGCTCTTGATGGTTTAGGTATTTTCTCCACTTTAAAATTTCAAACTATTGTCTAGCAGGTAGCAACAGCAGTTAAGTACAGTGTTTTTAGAGCACAGATTACAAGGCACAGAACTCCAGCCTGAAACATCTGGCTGATAAATTGTGTTGTACGCTAACCAGCATGTCATGGTGGTCAATGGCAAGTGCTAGGCAACTCTAAAGCAAATACATCACTATTTCCATCTCTCCAACCAGAGCTCTATCTGTACAGTAATGTGCTTAGCACCCAGTAAGCTGTAATTTCCTAGTCACCTAGGGAAACATACAATTACCAATAGGGAGAATGGTTCTGAGGTGAGAAATCTGAGTGTGCTTGGACACTGTAAGCTGAAAAATTTCAAAATAATTTTCATAGTTTGGGAAACACATTTTTTTCTTAATTAGGTGATACTGTTTTCACATTGATGAGACAGCACAGTAGCTCTAAGAAGTAACATTGTCTTCCACTTCCTCAGAATCAAGTTGTGATGTGGTTATTGTCTGATTAGAGGCTTGGTGCTTGTAGAAGGAGTTCTACTTCCATTTCATACAGGAAGGCAAGCATCAGACAGCAAATAAGTGTGTGTGACACTTGCAAATGAGAGATGTGCCTGTACACAGATGTCAGATTAAAGTAGATGGACAAGATCAATAAAGGTAACTAAAAAAAAAACCAACTACCAGTGAAACAGAGCTGCAGTTTGTTGTTTTTCTTCATGATTTTTGTTGCTCCCCAATGGGTTAAGATTTCTTGCTGTGTGAGGTGTTAGTCCTGGCAAAAAAGAATACAGTTATAGCTCTTTAGTTGTTGGGTGCCCTTATAGTACTGATGCACCTTATGACCTGTGGAATATAATGTTTCAATTCTGGTTGTAGGAAAAATTCAGAGCTCTATTAGTCAGCTCTGATTTTATATATTGTCTGGTAATGGGCCATTGTGTTTTTCAGCCACTCAGCACTGCAATGCTAATTCTGAATGACTGATGAGCAGTGCTAGCTCATCTAGCTAAGTTACAATGACTTTATGCTGAGCGGGGACTTTCTAGGCACCAGCAGAACTCCTTTTTGTTGCTGCCTTGTGTACATGCTGCTAGGCAGCAGCAGCACCAAAATTCAGATCTAAAGCTCTTCTGACTGAAGCACAAGCAAGGAGTAGAAGTCTGAAAGAGAGAATGTTTCAGTTTTTGAGAAACTTTACTGTGTCCTTCAATGACCAATTAGATAAACTTGTTTTTCTGTTGGTTCTGAAAGTTGCTGCAAGTGCTTCTGTTATGTGGATCTATCCTGTTGGTAAGGCACAAGCTTGTAAGGAAAGGACTGAGCCGTATGGTGGCTGGTTGATTGCTGTGGTTAGAGATGTCCTGGGGGTATGGGAATTTACGGAAGGGCAGCACACAGCTGAGCTCATTGTGGCTAGGGCTTAAAGTCAGGGGCAATATGTGTCAATCTGCTGAAGGAAGTAGAATGAAGGCATGTTCATGAGATATACTGCCTTTCTGAAAAGGAATCATAATTGACATTTAATTTGTCTAGCCTTTCCTTCACTTGTCTTAATTTTGAAATCTTTCTGTCACAATGAATGGAGGCTCCCAGTAAAATCCACTCCCTAACTGTTGACTCATGTAGATTTATTTGAGATTTTCTGACTTTTTGCTTATGCTGCCTTAAGCCTGAATCCATAAGCAATAGCTACACCGTGGTGGTGGTGGTGGAGAGAAAATGAATGCACTTCAATAGAAAAGAATACTGGCCCTCTAAGAATTTTCTTTTTTAAGGTTTGAGTCACACCACATTGACAAAATAACTTGCTCTTCTCAGTGGTTTAGCTGCTATTATATCTGATTTTCAGTGTGCATGTGTTGCAATGTCTAATTTGGGGGGGCGGGAAGCATTACCCTCACTTATGTATAGAAAATTATTTATGAGGTGATGATACTATGGAGCCTGATTTGAGCTTTCGGGAACACTGACTTCAAGGACTACAAACATTTGCAAATGTAGTTAATACAAATTATTTGGAAACATAGAGGGTGATGAAACAAAGAAGCAGTATAAAATTTACTCCAAATAAAGATTCTACTTCTGAATTTGCTAAGGCTCTCCTTAAATCGGTGTCCATGGAACTGGTGTTGTCTCTCTCCTAGGCATCTTCAGCAATCCCAAGGGATTACTTCAGGGTGAGCTAAAAAATGTTCTTGCATTATTTACCAATGACTCATTTGTAACCATCTGCCACTCCTCTTCCTTGAGTAAATACTGGCAAATGTTATTGCTGCAGAAACAACAGTCAGCTTTACATCACAGCTTTCTCAGATACTGGCACAATGGCTGTGCCAGGATAAGGCAAAGTGCTTTTCTGAAAGCTGTAAAAACCATCTGGGGCTTTCTCACATGATGCCAGTCAGGGTAACCCTAAAACCGTGCTATCTGATGAGGGCAAAATCAGGACTGAGGTCAGGAAATCACAAAGAATCTGTTCCTCAGTTGTTGCAGTTGTGCCAGAGGACTGGATCTGTTTTACCTTGGCAAGGAACAGTTTAATGGCTGGAAGAATAGAGCACAGACAAATGATGGTTCTGTGAAATCCATTTGGGTTCTCATCTCTGGGAGAAGCTTTTGGAGGCTAATGATGCCAAGTGTTCTTTCTTTCTTCTGTAAGGCCATGAAAGAGGAAAGACCCCTCATGTACATTACTTTCATGCTGTGAGATGCAGTTGCATTTAATTTCTATGTTTTCAGCTTCTACTACATCTTCATTGTAGAATTGTGAAATCCTCTGTGACATGATGCTGTATATAAATTACTCAAAAAGTGGCATCTTGGTACAAAACAGCAGACAGTACTTTTTTCCTAGTTCTAAGAATTGGCCTATTTTTTTCAAAAATGGCTGGAATATTTTTGCTGCATTCTTACTCAGTGATCTAAAATTATATCTTTATTGATTTGGCACTTACCAGCTTTCCCAAATAAGACATTACAAGATCCTTAATGGATGTACTTATGTGGCTTAGTAGCGGACTGGATGATGTTGTTTGCTTTCAAGGTAACCTTTCATATTTGCTACATTTTCAGAATACCTTGACTGTGTGCCCAAAACCACCAAAGATGTTCATCCTGCCCCATCTAACTGCAAAGGCTATTTCAGCCACTCTCATGGGCAAGTGAGGTTGTTGTAAGAGGAAAAATTTTCAATGTGGTTTTTTTCTCTCTAAACTGGTACTTAATGCACACCAAATCCTGTGCTTTGCTGCATGGAGGTGCCCTGCTAAACCTGGGCAATTTATCTTGGCTGCTGGAAGCAGTGCAGTTATATCTGTGTGTGTGTCTTAACCCTGGCTAAAATTCTCAGCTTTCTGTTCGGCCTGGTCATTCTGAATAGAGTGTCAATCAAGTGAAACACTGCCTAGCCAACAAGAGGGAAGGAAATACATTACTCTTTCATATTTGCATGTGTTATCCTGGTAGATTCTGGTGATTAGGTATTGGGTCCTTCCAAGCTGGTTTTTCAATGAATAAGAAATCACTGATGAAGAAGTCTCCTACATCCTCCTTGCTACATACTAGCCTAGAAAATAAGCTTTTCTTCTAAGACTTAAAACTTGCTTCCACGTGAAAAAAAAAATTGTTATTTTAATATTGCTGGGTAGTATGTAGACCTAGTTTGTGGAAATTAGTTCTTCAGTAAAATTATTGGTTAATGTGAAGATTCTTAGAAATAGGCAGGAGATAATTAAAGACTGAATTATAGCCTTCTGGTTGACTACAGCTTGAAAAGTAGGGCTACAGACATGATGTGTGAAAAAGCTCACTGAAAACCATACTCTACCTTATTTAGAACTGTGTAGGATGAACATTCACAGTAAATATTCATAAACTCTATTCAAATATTAGAGCAGGAATTTAGATTGTCCTGAACTCTTGTGTTGTTGCGGAAGTATGGAAATTATTTTCCTGCTTTCATTGCAGAGAGAAAATTACACTAATTTTGGAAGCTTGAGAGATTCTGCAAGGCAGAATTAAATATGCTGGTCTAGTTCTGTGGGTTTTTTTCATTTTGGTCAGCATGTGAATGTGAAATGCAAATGTTAGCAATCTTAGAGCCATTCAGATTTGTCTTCTATTTGCTTAGGCTTCCCTGTGGATGATCTTTAAAATACATTGCATCACAAATACAGTTATACAGGATTCAAGTATGATGATATTGTGTGCAAATCCCTCCTCTCCCCTTCCCCACCATCCTGTAAAATCATGAGCTGTTTTTGTGTGATCCATCTGTTTTTTTCATTTAGTTCTTTGTGTTGTTTAAGGAAACACCTGAGTCATGATTTTACTTTTTCTCTCCAACCATGAGGAATACAATTTTTCTTGTGAATGAAAGCTTAATTCCTTTGACTCTGGGCTCTGAGCTAAACAACAATTATCATTACAAGTTCTCATAGCTTTTTTTACTCCATTTTGGATGAATGGTATTATTTCTAATCAAATACACCATTAAATACCATAGGTAGGTCACAAAAAGTCTATTTAGCTTGTTCTGCAGTACAGGATTCTTGTTGACTAGGCTGCTTGTTTTAAATCAAGTCTTATCTCTGGCCATGAAAGAGATGCTGAGGTGAAGGAAGAACATTGCAGGTTCAAAATGAGGACCTAATTTTATTTTCTATACTTGGTACACAAGCACCAGTTGAGAAACACAATTCAGTTGATTTAATTGCTGTGCCGTGATCTTCCCCAGTATGATAATAAGCGTTTAGTAGCTTGGTCACAAAGTTATGTTAGGGAGGACTCTGAAGTTTCCTTTGTCAGGATCAGGGATGCAGAAGCACCCTTTCACCTCTTTATACACAAAGAATAGGAAAAAACCCAAACCCTGTGTTTGCTGCATATCATCTTCTGGCATCAACATTTGCCTTCCTGTCATCATGCAGGTTTGCATGATAGGATTTCCCAAAGCTGTCGTTATCCCAAGTCCATTGAGAGAAATGTCTGCTGAAGGAAAGTAAAGACAGCTTTCACACTCAGAGCTTGCTTTGATTGTTGGTATTAAGTCTTGTAGCCCCTACACAAGAATTACCACTCATGAAATCTAAATACCTCCTTCTTTTTAGTTTATATGGGTTTTAGCTGTTTTTTTAAATTTAGAAAAATGTTACTAATGGCTAACTGTGAGTGTCAGAATGTCTTTATATGAACATCTATCTTCACAACCAATATGCCATTTTTAGTGCATTAACTTCCCTTACAGATTCCAAATGAGGACTTCTCTCCCTGTGCATTTCCTTTATGTTGGAATTACCTGTTTTAGTGAATTTTCTGTCTTCATACACCACTAAGGTTAATTTCCTTCTGAACATACAAGCAACCAGCTAGGTAGAGAATACATCACATTGTAATATTGTTCACTTCGATTGGTAGTGCAGCTTTTGCAGAAAATTCAATCAAGGCATCAATTTTCAGCTGTGATGATGATAATTAATTCCCTATTTAACAGAATTTATGCTTTTGTGCTTTCCAGCATGACTTTTTAATTAATCAGTATAAGTGCTAATGAAATAATGAAGTGGTTTGAACCATAGAAAATAGCTATCATCTGCTAAATACTATGTGAGAAACAATAGCAGGACTTGGCAGATGGATGCATAAATTAATATAGCTTCCCTGAGTTTATGGTTTTCAGCTTTTTTTTTTTTGTATTTCCATTTGTCCTAGGAATGTGTCACAAAATGAAGTAACATACAGCATGGAAGTCCAGTGCAGAAAGTTAATGCTTAAGTTGTGTAATTACAGTCAGTAAAGGATGTGATTTATAGGTCTAATTAGTTCTTACTGAATATGGGAGTCTATTCCAAATGGGAATACAGATGAGAACCCACACAAGGTGTAGCCCTTTGACTCAGTCATGGCTTTGAGAAACAAAGGAGATGACTTATCTGGCTTTTCATGATGTGCAGGACTTCCAACTTCAGTCAGTCTCAGAAGCAAAGCTGGAACCACAGACATTCCTCCCTCAGTCAGTGATTAAGCTCCATTTGTTGCTTGGAGCAGAGGAAAGTTGCAGTCAAGTTGGTGACTTGTTACCAATCCCCATGAATCTGGCAGTGTTGGCTGTTTGCTTCTGGTAGGCTCCACTTGAGTGTAAGCACTGTCTAATTAGACATGAAGATATTTGTTGAATGATATTCCCTTTGCTCACTCGGTCGATGCTCCGAGCAGGAATCTTTTAGCAGATATTGACGCTGACTCGCGGCACTCCAGCTGATGAGGGAGAAGTTGTGCATCTGGTGTGCTCAAGGTCGTGTCCTGGGTTCGTGTGTTTGTGGGAAAGCACAGAGCTGCAGGCAGCTGCCCAGAAAATGTGCACTGCTGCCACGTCTGCTCCTTCTGATCCACCACGAACAAGGCACAGCGAAGATCCAGAGGAGAATCCGAGCACTGCAAACACATAGAATGCAGACTGAGGCAGAAGTGTGAAAGTGCATAAGCTGAGGTCTGACTGAGTGAGTCGTCGACTCAGAGCAATGAGACTTGACAGGTCTAAGTGATGAAAGGCCCGGAGGGGCTCTTCAGAGAAAGAACATTATTGCTACCACAGTTCAGTTCCTTGTCAGCCTCTTGCTAGAGCTGCAGCCTAGCCTTGAAACTATGATTTGCAAACGTTTGCAAAATATAAACTGCATAAGAAATTCAGACTTGGGTATTTTGTAGTTCCAAATCTCTTGACTAAGCGTTGTCTTTGCAGGAGTTTGATTTTGCTGCAGTATATTTCTATTTCACAGCAAACTGGACTTTAGGGTAAAAGCAGGTTGCCAGAGTCTGCCTCTGGAATGAGTACATGGTGCCCGTCAGATTCTGTGGGAGCTGCTGGCATTGAGGTGAGAGCTGAATATCTGATCCTGGAAAACAATTTCAAGTCCTGCTGTTTTATTCATTGGGACATAATCTAGCCAAACAGGATTTGCAGAGGATTTTATTTTTTGTTTCATGTGAGATTCTTTAGGATGTGTTTTAGATTTGGTAAAATAGTTGTTTGAAAAACGATGTGCAACATAAATAGCATTTCTGAATTTGACTCCAGCTGAGGAAGACCATGCAGAGGAGATGGAAAAAGATGCGTAATGAGAAATCTGACCTTAACCTTCTCCCTTGCTGGGTTCATGCTCTTTAACTCAAGAGATACTCGTAAGTAATAGGATTTTTGAAACATTTAACTCACATTCTTTAAACACTTAAATCACCAATGCATTTGAGTAAATATGTTTAGCCATTTCTTTGCAACTAACAGCTGCCATGGTGTTTGGTTCCCCAACATTGCTGTTAAAGCAGTTGAAGGCAAATTTATTCTACACCTACCTGAGTCTTGTCAGGTCTGAGTAGTCAAGCAAGTCGACAGCTTAGTTTTTATTCCTTTCCTGTCACAGAGGCAGAGAAATAGCCCTGCTGCTGGGCTCGTTCAAAGATGAAATTGCTCTGGAGTCTCATTAATATAGTGAATCAATATGTTCTCCTGAACTGGCATGTTTTATGTACTTAGCCTCTCCTCCCTAGGAAGACACTATTATTTAGGAATCAAATCTATCCAGCAAACTAAAATTAAGTCATTTTCCCCCCTCTTTATATATTTTTCCAGCTAAAAAGTATTCCAAACAGCATTCTAAATTATTCAAAACTCTGTAGTCTGTGGAATTTTCAATCTGATGGAAACAGCTGAAAAATAAAAACCACATGCTCTGCTGGCTCTGCATACAAGAGTCTGCATTTTAATCCAGAGCTGTTGCATACACTGTGGCATGTGCCTCTATCGTTTGGTGTTGACATCTGCATTATGATGAGAGGAATTATTCAAAGCCAAATTACTATTCAGGGTGGTAGTGTGGAACAATGAAAATGAGATTGCTAGAGGGGAAAATATATGCAACAGTTTGTATAGTTAGGGAAGAAAATTGGATTCATTTGCTGAAACACTACTTTCCTCTTTAGCAGAGTTTAACCCCTTTACAACAGCTAAAATAAAGCTGTGACATGTTTCCTGACAAAACTCAAATACTTTTTCAACTGATATAGTTGTAATATTTATGGACCTAATCAGAAAATGTCCTATAAGTAGGAAGTACTTTGTTTAGACACACATCTACACTTTATTGGAACAGTGGAATAATTTCATCAAAAAGTAAAATACAACCAGAGAATTACCACTTCTCATTTTATTAAGCTGTGAATGCATCAATTTTCCTTTTTTGTTGCAAATGGAAAAGCTTTTCTTTCAATGAATAGGTGTGGATCTTTAGTGAATTGGGCCCATGCATTGTGAATATTCTGCCATGTCCTATATTGTTGAGCTTCATAACTCAGGATATTAATTTCTGTCCCTAAAATAATTTTCTTCCTTAGCTAAACAAGACAGTCTGACTAGTAAATACTGAAACAGAGTATAGAAGTAGAGGTTGGTTTCTGCAAGTTTGTGCTGGTCTATACCTCTTCTAGAAGTAGAGACCCAACATTCTTCAGCTACCCAAGCATTTAGACATCCTAACAAAACTTTTGGAAAGTCATCCTTGCCCTGTACTCTACTTCTGCAGAGAGGTTATGGAGTCCTTCCTATATTTAAAAATTATCTACAATACCCATAAATTAAAGAGTTTCTCTGTATATTTCAGTCAGAATTCCAGGTTTGCCCACCACATCTCACAAAACAAGATATTTAGAGCACACCATTGTTTTGTAACTCCTTGGCAGAGCAAAATTTCCACCCATTTTTGAAAGGTTTATGGCAAAGTGTAGCTCTACCCTAACTCCTGCCTCTGAGTCCCTCCTCCTTTTTCTTACATTGTCTGTCCAGTTATTTTAGAGGGGACTTCAGTACCTCAGGTCTGGGAGGTGGCAGTGTTCCCATTTAATGTCTTTACTTCCTGAACTGTGTGCCAGACCAAACACTGGCGTATGGACACATTTGAACTGGTTGCTAAATAAGCAGTAGACACTTGTCTTCCTCCTTGAGGGCTGTATGCTTGCCTGCTGTGTAACTTCGCCTATGTTAACTCCACCTGTGTGTTCTAACTGGTTGCAGTAACATCCTTTATGTGCAATTACAAGAGCTCACAAAATTCCTTATTGACCATGGAGAAAATTTTAAAGAGACAATAAAGAACTGGAAATTCAAATTTAAGACCTGGGACAAACTGAATAATGGTTTTAAGGCTGGTTTTACTTCTATTAATGTTAGATTTGTTAGTGTTTTGAGTCTTCATTTATACAAACAAAACCCCCTGAACTGTTTCTTTTCCAGCAAGAATGATGGGTTTTATCAGTGTACATTTTCAACAGAATAAATAAAGTAATTGTTATAATGGTTACAATTTTATGACTACTTGAGAAAGAATTATAAGTTACTGGTGGGGGGGCAGGATGAGGGGAGACGAGTGCTGGGGTGAACTGGGCTCTGATGAAAAGACAGTAAATAACCAAATTTTTTTTTAATCTATTCATGTTGTGTAGCACCTTTTCTTCTAGTGGAATTTTGCAGCTTTCTTGCAAGGGGAAGAAGAAGGACAGGTGCTGTTCTCTTCTCTCTGGCTGCCAGCCACAAAACCTGAGGCAATGGCATGAAATTGTGTCAGGGGAGGTTTGGGTTGGATATTAGGGAAAGGTTCTTCCCCCAGAGGGTGATTGGGCACTGGAACAGCTCCCCGGGGCATTGGTCACAGCACCAAACCTGCCAAAGTTCTAGAAGTGCTTGACAATGCTCTGGGGCACATGGTGTGATTGTTGGTGCTGTCCTGTGCAGGGCCAGGAGCTGGACTTCAATGATCCTTGTAGGTGTCTTCCAACTCAAGATATTCTATGATTCTATGATTCTAGTAAGAAAATCTGTTTGATATACATTTGCATGATATGCCTCTTAATGTAAGGTAAACATAGTGAATAAGAGAAATGTTGCAACTGCTAAAACCTATTTTTAGAGATGGTCAAGCACAGAAGCAGAAAGGGAACACACAAGTAGGTTCTGTGGTGAAGAGACCAGCAGTGCACTCCAAAGACTGCAGGAAATGCACCCCTGGCTCTTGTAGTGTCTGTAACTAGTCTTAGATTGAACATCTGATGCTGAGATCTGAGAACTAAATGTTTGATAGCTGAAGAGTGATGTATCTGCACTGTGTTCCAAAAGATCTGAAGAAGTTATCAGCTATGTTCATGCTTTGAAAGGCCCAACAAGCTTTGGTGTCAGAGAGTTAAAAAATCAGGAGCTGTCCATGATGAAAGACACTGGTACAAGAATTAACTTATGTAAGCCAATAAGGGTGTTTGCACTAAGGTACAGAATTGTGTTTTCATACATATGCTAGAAGATATCAGTTCTGTGGACCATGTTTATCCCAGTGACACACGTTAAGTATCTCCCATTGCTGGGGCTTTAATAACCTTCCTGCAGATGCTGGAAGGCTGCACACAGAGTGCAGCCTGGGCAGTGACAGTAGGAGCTTCATTAGGCTCCCTTCTTTAGCAGGGCCTGGGAATGATGGCTGCTTAATTCCCACCTTTTATGTGAGAGAGATCTTTCCTGTGTAATGCAGTCTTGAGTTTATGTAGCATATGTTAATAGGTCACATGAATCTTGAGGAAATCAATTACTTGACGTTAGCTTGCATTTAATTCATAACTGAATGCTCTAGAAGGACTTCTATGCTGAATTATCTCCACATTCTCAGGTAGAATTTATCCTTTAAGAAAAAAAAAAGCTATTTACTTATCCTTGGCATTTAAATCACCAATTTTTTCAAAAGTTATCAATTCTAGAAATAATTTTTGAAATCACTGAAGATTATGACAATTATTTGCCTCTTCCTGTAACTTCTGAATCAATACTGGTAGCCACAGCTTGGTCTCAATCGCTGTCAAAACATGGCACATCATATATCTGTAGCAGAAATAACTCTAAAAGGAATAGAGGATTTGGCATCATTTTAGAACTTTAATAATGCATAAGAAGATCAATAGTAACCTAAAAACTGGGTAATTTTTATGTGCTGTGCTCTTGTAATAGTCCAACAGAGTAAGTAAGAAACCTATTTAAATGTTACAAAACCTGTTTCTAATGAGGGTGAGTAATTTGTGAGAAATGCAGAATATCGGCATACTGACTGATGTCATATTTGTTTGCCATGTGCAGAATGAGATGAAGTAAGTGTTCTGTTTTGTTCGTTTGCTTCTTTAAGCAATATTGAGTTCTGTTCATGTGTCAAGAAGAAAATAGTCTTTAAAGTAATCTTTAATGGAATGATGAATTAGGATTATTTTTGCCATGTATCTCATATTTCTTAAAAATATGCTAATTTGATAATTCAGAGCCTGAAAAAGTTTCTTAATCTTACAATTTTCCAGTCATGGATGCTTTAACAGTTTCTTGTTTCCAAGGTTCAGAAATATGATAATGTTTGGGTCATGGGCTTCCTAAAATTTGGTGACAAGTGATAACACAGATCAGACAACTGTAGCAAAGGTATGTACAGACATTTATTAAAGACATTCAATTGCTCTCTGGCTGGATGCTCTGCTAATCTTTGTGTTACACCCATTTTGATATTGTAATGACATTTTTACTTTCAGAATGAGACAACTTCTTGAACAAATTGATAAGATTTGTTATTTGAGCTGTGCATTGATGCCTGAATAGATTACAATAATTAGTGATTACATCTTATTACATTACATCAATGTAAGATCAGTTGGGTTCTGAAAATGTTGATGCAGCTTCTGGTGGCACTATATTTGCAGAAATCACTTGACTGTACTTTACTTCCCTGCCTGAACGTGTCAGATGTGAAGATCCATGAAAAGTAAATTGTAAACAAACAATTTTGTCTAATATCTGAATGTGTTTGCATTACCTTAAGAAAGCAGTTGAGGACTGAATAGAAACTTTGTGAGCGTTGTCTTGAAATTAGAATTTCAACGTCCAAAAACCAAGATATTAAACCAATTCAAAGCAAATTGCACTATGTTGTTCTAACTCAGGGACAGCAAAGTACTTGATTCTGTGTGTAGCAAGTGGCAGAAGTGGTCTGGAGAAGAGTCACCATCTCTCAGCCCAGAGCAGCGAGTTGGTTCCTACTTAGACATGGCCACATGGCCTGAAGTTAATAATAATAATAATAATAACTTAGAACAATATGGGAATTGCTACTTTCATAAGCGGGATTACAGCCTCGCACCACTGCGGATACTCGGGATGTCCCTTGGGGAAGGCACCATCCCCTCTTCCACGGCGTTTGTATGACAACACGCACGGCTGCCGCAGCCTGCGCCGCCCGGCTCTGTCCTCGCACGCCCCGCTGGCCGGGGGCTTCCCTGCCGCTGCCGTCCCGGCCCCACCGTCCCCATGCCGCCGTCCCCGTGCCGCCGTCNGGAGCCGGCAGCGTGGGCGCGGCGGGGGATGCTCCCTCCCAGCAAATGCTGTCAAGCGGCAGGAGTTGGCGGGCGCGTTTTAATGATCCAGCGCTTTAGAGCGGCTCAGGGAGGATCACTGTCAGCGCTCCCACTTAACACAATTATAACTGTTACTCTTCTTAGGTAAGATTTAGTATTGCCGCCTTTGCTTGTGCTTTGCGTGCCAGGTTACCTTTGCCTGTGCTATTTCAGTCGAACTCGTGCTTTGTTAGAGGAAAATGGTTATGTGGTGTCGTACACTTTTGCAGGTTCTTCTTAAACGCTTTTCCCGCTGTTTCCACGCCTTCCACGACTTCCTGTGAACGTGACATGAAATAACTTGCTTTGGTTTGGTTTTGGTTGTTGGAGTTTTTTGTTTTGTTTTTCGTTTGTTTATGTTTTATTGACGAAATAACTGTCTTTGTTGTGGCAAGGGGTTCTCATAAGGACAGCGTTCTGGCCATTCTGCTGCTGTAAAGGCTGCTAGCATTACCTGAAGTCTAGATAGGTGAGGAAAATGCAGGATTAGAAATGTCAGTGAGGAATCACAGACTTGTCTGGCAGGATCACAGTTAGAAGTGCCGGGTTATATACATAAATGGCTGAGTAACTGCTGTTTGTCCCATGCTCACCTTTTTATAAGTACTGGGGTGGAAGGGGGGCGAGGGTTATGCTATAAATAAAACCACTTCACTGTGATTTACGTGCTCAATGAATTTCCTGTGCATTGGCTGCGAGCGACAGCGTCTCCTTTTCCGAGGCTGCTCCCCCATCTAGCGGCAGGTCTGTACCTTGGCTGCCGGGAGAGAGGGATGGAGATGCTGGCGCCTCTCTGCCCACCTTAGGCACGTAACTTACACATGGATTTGAACAACAGCAAGTGCGGCCCATCCAAGTGGGAGTCTATCTAGACCAACCAATAAAAGACATACTTAATTCTTCTGCAGAAGTTCATAAAAGTTTTAATAGAGAAGAATGGGATTTCAATCAGGGAAACTGCCTTGTCTGCTGGGAGCTTTGTAGGTGTGACATTATTTCATGTAAAATGAGAGATGAGGCTGGCCCAAACACTTAGTACTAAATCTGGAGATAAGAATTCAATCACTCTTGTGGATCATTCAGTATTAAAGGTGTGCTTGTCGGTGTTATATCTACATTCTCCCTTTAAAACATTATTTTCCTAATAGCTCACAAGTCTCCAAATTGATCTGATTACCTATATCTTTGAGCTGAAGACTTTTGCATTTCTTTTCTGTAAAGCTTAATATATAAACCCTGTCTTGACGCATCTTTGTTTCCATACCAAGATTCTGTTACTAAAAATACAAGACTAAAAGTTCTATTTGGTAGTGGGTTTGTTATTAATAGAAATTAGCCATTGGCTCCTGTGCAGTGATACCAACAACATGGTTGGGTTACTGGTAACCTATGAGAGAAAGCTCCTACAGAAATGCTCTTTGCCATTGGAAGAGCCTGGAGACTGTAATGTAATTGTAGTGTCCAGACAAGTTTGACAGATACCAGACAAAGAAAAACCAATAATCAAATAGCAGCTAATCTTGATTGTCCCCATAGAAACTAGAATATACCAGCAGATATAGCTATATTCTCATTCAGGTTGAATGCAGGAGCTCAGATGCTGGAGATTTGTAGGATTCTTTGGGATTATTGCAGTAAAATATATTACATATATATAAAAACTTCAACCCTTGACATGAATATTTAGTAGGAAAAAGCATAGCAGAAAATCTCTGGCATTTGTGAAATTTGAACCTTGTTACCACAGTCTTTATAGCTGGAAAATTGTCCCATCAGGCAAAGATAATTAACTTACTTAAACTAATGGAGTGAAAACTATAATATTTCATTATACCTGTATAGTTTTCTCTTTATTTCACTGACACAAAGTCTGTTAGTGTATGTGCCAGCACAGATATGTATAGCCTGGCCCTGCAGTCTGGCATATTTTCATTGAGATTCTGTATCTGGTTCCAGAGAGTTCTTTAAACATTGCTGCTTCCTGGCATTTTTAATGTATTAATAATGCATCTTTTTATTATTATTGCAGGTTTGTTGATATAAAAGCCTGCTGATATAGATCACAGTCAGGTGACAAACTGTTTTTAAGCTTTGCAGTTCAAAGCACACAAGAACTAGCATCCTTGGGAGGCTGAAACCCACTGTTTCTTTATCTTCTTCCACTACTTAGCATCTTGTATGTTTGACTGCTCTGTTGCAGTACTGAACAGTCAGTATTTTTCCTGGCCATATGATTGTTTTCGTACCTGAGGAGGATATATGTGTATTTTATGTCTAGAATAGGACTGTAAAAATAAAAACTTCCAAATTTTTAAAAGGAAAGCTAGTGGCTGATACAATTTTCCCTCTGAATGTTTTAAAATCCCTTTAATGTAGTTTTAAGGCTGAGTCGCGTTGACCATCAGAAAACATTTCTGTAGCCTGGTTTCAGCTACAGAATGTAAAAAAAATTCTCTGATTTGTCTCTCCAGGTAATAAACAAAAGATCTCTTGATGCTGTGTGTATTAAAACAAGCCCATTGTAGATAGAGGATACAGTTAATGTAAGACAGAGTGTTCCTAGAGGGCAAAAGATTTAAAAAGTAAGATAAACTTAATTACAGTTATTTTAGATAGAACTGGGTTGTTCTGGAAAAATATTCTGAATTTATCTGTGTATGTGTAATTTGAAATTAAACCTTAATTTACTTAAGGGTAAATTTAAACCCCCTTGCTGTCCTGAAATGTTGGCTCAGGTACAGTCTAGCAAGTTCTAAAGCAAAATTTGACTGAGATGGTCACAGGCAACTGTGAAAGGCAGTCCTTCATGTGGCTGGGCTGCTGTTAACGTAGCACGTAAGCACATAAGCATGTTTAAAAATAAATATATTATCCAACCACACAAATTTGCAATGTGTCAGACTTTGCAGGTGCATTTGAAGATGAAGGAGTTGGAACATGAGTGAAGATTTTTTTATCATGGGTGCTAACATGCTGTAGTAATGCCAAGTACATGCTGTGATCTTCATGGAACAGCTGCAGTTTCAACAGCTGTAGTGATGTTCTGGTTTATGTCGCTTGGGGATGCTTTGTTTTAACTTAGGCTAAAGTTTTGTGCCACAAGGCAAGAAAATTTAGGGAAGAAATAGTGGTAAGTCTTGACTACTACTGTTGATGTTATGAATTTACTGCACTTGGAACATCCCTGCTGTGACAAGCAGAGATATTTTGGTTCATTTCTAATAAATGTGAAACTGCTTGTGGATATGTAAATGTGTCCATCTGGTTTTCTGGAATTATACTGTCACCAAACAGGCACCAAATCCCAAAATACGTAAGTCTGTGACTGGCAAAGTCTCGTGGTTGCCTGTAATTTTCATCTTCTTCCATGATTGCCTCTTACAATAATAGTGAGCTTTGGGAGATTTTATCACACACCCAGAGACTTGTAGCTCAAAGTATACTGAGGTAATTCATGTGTATGATGCCAAGTCATTGCATTACATACAAACCACTTTTCGGTTACTCAGTAGAAAAAATAACATTTCCACTATCCAATGGGGGATAATAATTTTACTCACTTACTCTCTTGCCAGTTGCACATGTTATTCATTGACATTATTTTGTCCAGTGGGACATGGAAACAATTAATTTGATTCTAGTCCTTTCTAGAATTTTTTTTTTAAGAGTCACTGAAAGGTTTGCTCAAAACTCTTTATAGTTATCAGTCTACCATTAAAAGGTTTGCCTTTAATTGTTAATTCAGAAATCCAAACTATTTTCTCTCATAGGACAAATTTCTTAAAGCTACTTTCTAAAAAGATGGGTAAATTGTGTAATATTATTTCTAAATTTCCCTGCAACATCTGTATTTTCATGTTGCCATCTCAGTCGCTGAGCATGTTCACTGATTTCATAATAAAGCAGGGAACCTGAGGTTAGATGATTTCTCAAAATATCTTTCAGTTGCAAGAGCCCAAACCAAGTATTTTATTTCTGTTTTTCTGGAAAAATTCCAGTGGATGAGGCTCAACATCACTCAATTCCATTTATTTCATGCTTCATCTCATTTTGCATCTGTTCATTAAGTACATAGTCCTTGTTCCTTCAAATTCATGCATTTCCACTTCTTATCGTTCCATTTCATTCACTTGCCAAAAGGTTAAACAGCACAACCCAAATTCTGTTCAGATTGTCCACTTGTATACTGCTTGAGATGTGATGGATTTGGAAGGGTTATGCCAGACCAAGTTTGAACCCAGATTTTTTTCTTCAATGAATATGTAGTTCAAATATGTCACTTTTTTTACTTCAGCTTAAGATAGAGATACCTGAAACTTGAAATTACAAGACTGATCAATGTAGGAAGATTTGATTCTCTTTTTATGGATAAATTCTGTACCTGTTAGACCTTGTTAGGTGTTAGAAGTGAGCCAAAGGGTTAGTCACCAAATAGTCATGTTGTTTAGTTCGGGTTTCAATATGCACAAACAAAATCCTCTCATGCAAACAATTCCACATGGAAGTGGTGTAACAAATAGGTGATGATGTATTACATTTCCTCATGCCTTGGTTTATTTAAAACTGATTTTATTTTTAAGTACTTTGAGTCACATTTTAGTTTCACTTCCATGAAGAGAGCTGCAGCTATATAAGGTCAAGTGGTCTGTTCATTCAGGATGCACCCCTTCCTTCTAAGAGCTGACAGGTTAAACACGCTTCCTATGTGCTCTGGACACATGGGATACTGCTTTGCCCTCTTTATTTCATATGTTTCTTCTGTGGAAGGATTGGAGATAAGTAGGACCTTGAGATCATGTTAGTCATTCTTCTAAGGCTTCCGAGAGTATGATCTCTTCCCTTGGGCTGATGCCCACCTCTGAGCTGTTTCTAAATACTTATTGGACTTCTATTCTGCTCCTCTCTATTGCCAGCAAATATCTGAAATCAATGAACTATATTAACCAAGAGAAGCTTTATGCTGTCAAATTTTGTCTTGCATGTATGTTTGTACCCAGCAGATATCTAATATCCTCCAGAACTGTTCTCTCCCTGGTCATGCTCTTGTCATTCTACAGGGGTGTTTGCCAGCCTCCATGCACAGTTCTCTAGGCTGTTTCTCTCCATCTTCACCAGCACCTCAACCTGGATCAACAGCTGCTCACTCCCTGTAACACAGAAAGAGAATATTTCCCATGGATTCTGTTGCAGGAAGAGGAAGTTTTGCAAAACTGTGCTCTCATCTTTGCCCTTCATTTTTCCAAGCTTTGATAACTAGCCAGGCAGCTGATACTGTAATTGTGGGGCCAAAATCATGCAGAGAACATTGAAAGAGACTACATAAAATGGTAGCGCAGCCAGTGCAGAGGTGTATGTATGGTATATGTTTGCCTAAGATTTTTGTTGGAATAATTTATCCAATATACACTAAAGAGCAAATAAGATTGCACACCCAAACAGCATCTAGATGCTTTCAAGATCCTGCCTTCATTTATACTTGGCCTAGAGGATCCTAGACTTCAAACTAAAAGAGACTTAAATGCAAGGTTTTTTTATCACTCCTTTTTCATTCTTGCTTATATTCACAATGATGGAAATAAGTTGAAATTCAAATTTCATCTCTGCATAGAAAAAGCCTAGGGAAGTTGATGACAAATGTGTTGTTCATTGCAATGAAATTCATATGCAATGGCTATGAAGGTATTTATATTCTCCACCCATTGGAGATTCACTGATTGAAGTATTTTGAAAAGTATTAAAGTGGAATACTGAAGTAAGAAATTTGTAGCATGCCAAAAGACATGCCTAAAACCTAGTATATTTTTGTCTAAAACTCTACTACCATTGCTTACATTGGGCATTAAGTATTCTCTGTCAGCACTGGTCAAGCACTCCTGGTAGCTGCTGTCAGAAGCAGTGAGGAGGTGCTTTTCTTCTCACAGTCTCCCTGCCTCCCACATGAGATCTCTAACTCATTCTCCAGAAACGATGTAATTGTAACCAACTCTCTGCACAAACTTTAAGCAGGAGTCCACAGACTTGCCCCAAATAACTCTACCACACACAGTGGTTAACTCTGCTAATAAATTTGTTTGCAGATCCCAACCACAAATTGTATTGGCTAACAGTTTGCCATCCAGCACTGTCAGTAATCATTTCATGTTTCAGTAGTGCTTGGTGTCCCTGTCCACCTGTCAGAGTATTAGTCACAGTACAGTCACATGGTTGTCAACTCCTGCTCCTGACAACTCAGATCCAGGCAGATCTGCAGGAAAAGGGAAGTACTGTCCCACCCATTTTTAGAAAGGGGGCTGAAGTATAAGGACACATGACTTCATAATAACAGCAGTGTTAATAACATCAAAGAGTGGAGATGGTATCCAGTTCAGTCTTGAGTCTCAAGGACCAGACTTGATCAAGATTCTCCCTATCATTCCACCCTACAGCTGTAGTATCCTTCTCACAAACACCCACGTACTTTTTAAAAAAAGAGAATTTAGCTTATGCATATCAAAGATCAGGAAGCTCAAATATTTAAGTTTTACTAAGGAAGATTACAGTCAGATTAGAACTTAATAATGACAATTCTTTTTTGAGTCATACCCTTCTATTTTCCAGAGAGGAGAAACAAACACATAAGAAGACTGTTTTTTAATGATATTTAACATCCATAATACAAAGAATAAGTTAAACACAGTAAAAATTAAATAAAGCTTGAGGTTCCAGCCCTCATACAAATAAATCAAATCTACAAAACAAAGACAAGTTTAAAAATAAACCCAGAATAAGTCTTGGAGAAAAAAAAAAAAATCCCTTCCATATAGTATCAGTTAAATGAATGGAAATAAATTTGACTTTTGATGCCTGCAACATTCAACTAATGCCAAGTCCTTAAATCTTCTCCAGAGTGCATAGGTACATGTAGAGAGGTTGCATAATCAGACTTTCCAGGGGACTCAGACACCTTCACCTGTGACCTGGAAGTCCAGCAAGTCCACTTTGCTTTCTTGCAGCACAGTTTTTGAGCAAAATACGTTATGAGTTTGTAATGCTGACTCAGCTACTATTTTTTTTTCCCTCCACTTTTTGATGCCAAGTCTGATCACTCTCTTGGTGCTGCTCTAAACAGGTTAGGTTTGTGGGACTTGAGATTTAGTATTATTCAGTACGAGGGGAGATTTTAGATTCCAGTCGTGTATAAAATGAATACATGAGTTAAGTAAGTTGAAACTATCAATATTTCCAGAGCAAATGCTGGTTCATAAATAAAGTAGACAGCTAACTTGCTATGCATAGTATTGTGCATGGGAATACTCATTTAAATGTTAAATATTTTAGCTTCCCACTGAGTGGTTTCCAGGTAATTCAGAGTAGTAAGAAAATACATCAACCATCTCTCTGCCTCATGCCTCAGGAACACTGATGTGAGTGACTGACCACACAAGCATTCAAAATGAAAGCCTCTTATGACGTTCAGGTCTTCACTGTCCTGGTGTCAGTATAGGCTGAATTTTGTTCATTGAAGTCCAGCTGTAGAGAAAAGGTCACTTCGGTTCAGGAAGAAAACGACTCTTGGCAAGTAACCCATTCATACTGGAGTCAATCCAGTTAAGGTATTGAGTAACTCTGGTGTAAACACCAGGCTTGTTTTCCTTTGCACAGCCATCTCCCCAGCTGACAATCCCATAAACCATCATCCTGCCATTGTGCTCACAGACCATGGGGCCACCGGAATCTCCCTGACAACAGAAAGAGAACATATTAGGTCATTTTCTGCAGATGGAGCCTGTGATTATTGTTTTTCTGGAGTTAATTCAGCTAGTAAGGACCCATGAGCTAAAGCTTTGATCTTTGGAAACACTGCTTAGATGGAACAGAAGGTTTGGCATCCACTGTGACTTGAACAGTCTCTAAAGCTGAGGAGTTCTCTAGTTCCCCTATCAGGATACCAGGAGATTAGTTCCCTTGGAAAACAACCCTCCATCACCATCCTAAGTTTATAAGCACAGATACTAGACTAGTGATACAAGGTCAAGGCCAACATGCCCAATTCTTCATCACAGAATCAATTGTCTCCCTGTGTATAAGGTACTTTGACACTTGAGGACACTTGTTCTCTTTAGTGGCTCCTGTGGCCACTCTGCCCAGTAAGGTGCAGGGAAATAAACCTAGTTTTGAGGAACCTGCAAGAGCTCAGTGTCCCCTGTAATCTACCCTTGCAAAGCTACAGCTAATGTGCAGACTGAGATTAGAACAGTTGCTATATAGCTCTGATGGATATCTATTGGCTATTGCTTGAATAGATTGAAAACAAGGCCTTGAGGAAAAACAGTAGCTAAGATACTGGACTTCTTGCACCCTCAAAGGCCTGGAGGGGGTAAAACCTAACTCTGGGTTCCAACTTTATTCCAGATGTTTGGCCACTCTACAGGTCAACTCCACTCGACATAGTAATTTCCAATTACATTAGAGACTCTTGTGACCAGTAGAATTACAAGATGCTGCCAACTGATCCATATAGTAGTGTACATGCATTTGAAATTATTTAGAAAAAACTAAACTAAACCAATTTTACCTTGCAGGCATCAGTCTGCCATGTGGGATCCCCAGCACAGACCATGTTGTCAGTAACTCTAATATTGTCATAGTATTCATATTTGCATTTTGTCTGTGATATTAAGTTCACAGTGGCTGACATCAGTCTTTGAGCATAGAAGATGTCATCTGCAAAAAAAAGTAGTATTTCATTATTTTCACCCTCCAAGACACAAAAAGAAGCAAGAAACACCCCATAACACAATTTCCGCACTTAAATTAGTATAACCATTCCAATTCTCCATTGAGGTTCTCACTTCCACCTTATGCAGTATTAGTTTACTTTTACTGTTAATAAATAACTTCCAAAGAGAAAAACAAATGTTCCAAATACAAAACAAAGTTTAGTTTCTAGAGAGAAATAGTTTAATAATTTTGATGGAAAAATAAAATTCTGCACAAATGCAATCCTTTGCTAATCCTCCCACACAGCTTTAATTTTTTTCTGCTCCTCATCACATCAGGAATGATATAAATTGTGGTTTACATCCTGGCTTACTTTGTATGGTTGACAAGCAAGAGAAGCACCAGATAAGAAATGCCATAGACAACTAGAGAAGATGATAGCGAAGGTCATCTTCAAGAGATGCGCGTGGAATACATAGAAAGGAATCTTTTTTTAACACTTCACAGATCATGGTGTAAAAATCATCACATTCCCACCATTGTGGAAGATCAACTTTGGGAAGAGAAGTCATTCACTTACAAAAATCTTGTTTTCCATAGCCAGCTATTTCACAGTAGGTATTGTCTCTCAAGTAAAGGTTCCTCTCTGGCAAGCAGACTGTTCTGACATATTTGGATTCTACCGCACACTGTCCAGAAGTTGTCCTTATCCGTATCAAAGCTATGAACCGAGTCAGAAAAGATGCAATTAGATTTGTAAAGCAAGTCTTTCCCCTCAAGTTCTGACAACAGAAATATTTGGTACAGTTAATGGGAATAGTTGCAATTATATTTAGTTCTGATTACACATGGCTCCCCTCATTGCTTTTGGAATGAGTCATTATTTAATAACAACATTAGTCTCCCAACATTAAAATTCACAAATGTTCCAACTTAAACTTGCTTCCTCAAAGGATAGGAGCTGACAGCTCAGGTGAAAGAGTCTTCTGCAAGAGTATCTTTAGATGTTTTAAAACACCAACTTTCTGACTGGCTGTAGAGGGTGGCACCCACTACCTCGAATGGCTGAAAAAGATATTCTTGGATTTTCTTTATTTTAGCAGCAGGAATCTGGAAGGGATGATCAAGTTGTAAATGTCAAGTGCAAGAGTGGCAAGTCTGTTCTGTGCAAGTTGCAAAAACCCCTCTCTGAAGTGGTTACTTTAGGAATAGGCTTGTGAAACCCAGACTTTCATAAAAAGTCTGAATTCATGCAGGATAACCTTTATCTAATGAGGTGCCTGATACGACATTCCCATGCTAGCTGATGAAACCTACTGTGCATACATTTTTTCATCATTTACTATACATAGTGTGATCTCTAGACACATAATAAAACAGCAGAAATGGAATGCTGCCACCAGTGCTTATGGAAAAGCCATGTCTTCCACAGATCCAGAGACTGCCTGCCAGGCAATGCATCTGATATCTACCACAACCAAAACTTACACAAGTGCAAAAACTGTCAGCACAGGCCTAGTTTTCAGGCTGTTCCTGTTCCCCTTCTTCCCATTTCTGGTTCTACTTCTTTTAGAAGATGTATGCCACAATTTTATAGCCCTCATCTATCCCAGTGTTTTAAAGGCTCATATTAAGATGACACTTACCAATATCATTCTCATTGCCACCTGTGTCATCTGTAAAGTCAGGGTGAGAGATGATCTCATCAACCATGAATACTTGTTCCTTATCATCAGTAACATTCAGTATGGACTTTCCAAGGAAGACTTTGTAGACAGATTTGTTTATTTGTCTTCTTGACCTGAGTGAGAGTAGAGAGACTGATGAAGACTAGTGATTTCTGAGAGTAAGGTCAACAGCTGATATCCAGTCCCAGTTCTGTTTCATAATTATTTTGATGCTGATAAGAAAAAGTAAAATTTAGTCTGTTTTGAAAGTTGATCCAATATTCTAAAGGAATGCATCCTGATTTTCCATTTGAAGGGATTAAGATAGATGTTCAGACATTTTGAAACATGCTTAACTAGTTGCTACTAATGCAAGGCACTGGCGTTCAGAATCCTCTGCAGCATGCCAAAAGGATCAGCTTTCCACAGAAAAGTCAACAAAAAACATCCATAGCTGTATTACACAGCTCATCACCATCAGTACAATTATGAAGTTTGAGGAATGGCTAAGGTAAAAATGAAATCCTGGCACCAATATACACTAAATGCTTTAAATTGCATCCCACCCAACTGTCCACCTCTCGCTAGTTAATTCTGCTAGATGTGGGCTCCCAGAGGCTTAACATTTCTTTTGCTGCTCTTGTTTTGTTCAATCAAAGGAACATTCTGACTGTGGTGCATTCCCAAGGGTTGCTCAGTGAGCACAGCACCAAGAAATCAGTTGAAGAAAGTTGCACATAAGAAGCCCATGGAACTGGAAACTTACGGAGTGTGGAAACAGTGCGCTGCTGTGAGCACCCAGCAAGGGTCGATGAGGCTGCCACCGCACAGGAAGTGGTCCATGCCCCTTACGGTTTGGAAGATGCCAGCTATCCAAGGCTGAGACTCAACCTCTGCCTGCCTTCCACCAACAATCTTGAAGTTCTTGCTGATACTCCTTTGACCACATGTAGGCCCTGTGAAAAGAAAAATTTTGTTCAGATGTTCTTACAAATAAACTCCAACCTTGTGCTATTAAGAATAAAATTAAACAAACAAAACACCAATTGTGTTGAAACTAATACTACTTACCACACTTCTCTATGTTGCAAGATGTTTCTTGAATGGCAGATCCCCTTTTGGTGTAACACCAGGGTCTGCTCCTTCCATTTGGGTTTCTAAAAGATAAAAACAGTGTTCTTTTCATAACGACAGTTTTTACAAGTCATAGTATCTTAAAATCCCAGGTGTTCTGAAAAAAACCAAAATGTGTTGTAAGATATGCCAGGGGAAAAAAAATGCTGTGGAAAGTCACATTTCAAATATTTTTAGTCAATAATTCAGCTCTGTAATGTTATTTTCTAAAAACATGTTTCTCACTGAAGCTCCTCTGGGGCTGTGATAATAGGGGTTATCACAGGAAGAGTGATGCTTTTCTTACCTGCAGTAGCTGTGTTTGCCCAGGCCAAGCTGCAAAGCATTCTCTGAGTAAGCATGGTAACGACCCCTTCTGATTAGTGAGGGCGTGTTCCATGGCAGACAGTTGTCTTCTGTTGCCATCCCTCTGTAGTCCTCCCCATTTTCAGTATAGCATGTGCTGTCAGTGTCTGAGAAAAATATTTTATTATTAGCATGTTCATGTTTGGAATTGTTCTGTGACAGACATAGACAAATCCTTCCAACGAGGAAAAAAGTTCTTGCATTACACTCAAAAACAGATGCAAAATCTAGACTGACTAGATATTGTTATTAAATTTGCTCTGTATGGATTTTGAGCATCAGGTATCTTGCACTTTAAAGCATACATATTAATTCCTTAACAGTTTAAGTGAACCTCACAATCTGATAAGTTCTTCTGCTTCTGAACACTCACAAACTAGTTCATTTTTTCCACCCCAAACTAAAATTAAGGTTGAGGTAAGCAACCTTAGTAAGGAGGCAGGGACAAGAAAAATTAGAGCTCATGATTTTGCACCATTTACTTGCTTCTCCTCATTGAGTCTGTTAGCATAAACTCCTAAAGGCTACCCAATCATGTTTCTGGGTAATACTTTCACTTGGCATTTCATATTAATTCTTTGCCTATCTTTTAGACCGTTCCAATCAATTTAGTTAGCATTAGCGAAGACAGATACTCTACCTAGCTCACAGTGAATCCCAGTGTATCCGTCTGGACAGATACAACGACCAATTCCACTGAAGAGGTAATAGGTAATGCAAGTTCCTCCATTCAAACAAGGGCATTCTGTAAGTAAAAGACATCACTAATTATAGGCAAAACATTTGAATGCAGAGGTGAAATGTAATTGAAAATTAAGTTTTAGATGTTTCAGTATCATTAAGGGTCTTTCTTCTTGTATGAAGGTGTGAGTACAGGATAAGAAGTTTTTTACGTTCAAATAGAACAGGCAGACACTTACCCTTGTGTTCTGATCTGCGTTTATACAGCTTGTAGTACTTCCAGCTATAAATCTATAGGAAACAACAACAAAAAAAAGGATTTTTAAGGAGATGGTTCCTTTCATGTGGTTTGATCATCTTTTCCCTGCTCTGTTCCCTACTGCATACCTTCAACAGTTTAGGTTTTTGCACATAGCTAACTTCTGAACCTGCTCTGTGGAATCTGGATATCCAGAATGTGGAATGAGAAGTGGAGCTCTAATTAAGCAAAGCAGAATGGGAAAGGAAAACAAATACCATGTCATGTAAACAAAAAACACCAAGAAAACCCAAAAAACCCAAGCTCAGAAAAGCCCCACTGAGCTGTGCCACTGCATCAAGTCAACATTGTAATTATTTATGCTGTAAGAACTTAAGCAGCTGGTAATGGTCACTGTCCCTAAAACAGGGAAGGAAACCTCACCCTCTGCTCTGAGCAGTGCAGCAAAGATGCAACCTTCAACAATTGCCTCTGTCATTTTGGTGACCTTGGTGCTTCACATTTGTGCCAAAGAATAAAAGCCAAAAAATTTATTCAACAATGGATTCTTGTTCTGTCCTTGATGGTATTCTCTCTGCTTTGCAGGCTGGGTATGCCTTTCTCCATGAAATAAGATTAGGCTTTTGATTTACTTAAAACTTACAGACTCTAATCCCGTGACAAGCGTGCCCAAGGTTACTGTGAGGAAGAGGAGTAACTTCATGTTGTTGGTTAACTTCTCCCTTTGTTCTTCTTCTATCTGTATTATTTGATTCTGAAAATAAAAGAGGAATTTAGTGTCATGCTGTAGCTTGCAGTGTCAGCTTTCTTGCTTCTATTGTCTTCAGCTGGCTTCAGAATAAATTACAACTCGACTGATGAAGAACTAAGCATTTACTTGCAGTGGGATATCTGCTTATTATTTCCATATATTAAATTAGAGGTTATACTTTGAAGCTTTTTTGTACAGGCAGCCATACAACCAGATCTTTTTTTAAGAGGGTAAATGAAGCAGGGAAAGAGAAATTGGAAAAATCCATACTCTATTTTTGAAGTATGGACTAAAAGTCGGAAATTGGCAGAGGTATGTAGCTGCTGTCCAACTGTTTGTACCTATTTAACTGACATTTGCTACCTTCAACAAAAGCACTGAGCCTGCAACTTCAGGGTATGAAAGAGAAAGCTCATTTGTTTCAGTACCTGTGTAGTTATCAGCTGCATCTTGTTGCAGCTCGGCAGTTAGGTAAGCCTGGCCACTGACCAAGTGCCTCTGACCACTGCCAATTCTTGAAAGTCTGCTGGTGATGTTGCCTCACTTATTTACACTATTAGAGTATTTACAATATTATTACTTACATACACCTGGATCTTGTAGCCAAGCACGCATAGCAGCCTTACCAATGGTAAATAACTATCTTGTAACAACAATGGGGGGTACAATAAAGTCCCATATGTCTTTCTCTCTTTTTTAAATTGCAATGTAAGTCATGGGAGTATTTTTTTAAGGCATTGTAACTTTTAGAAAACTGTAAAACTTGATTTTTAAAAGATTCCATGAGAAACTCAGTTGTATTTACATTAGCAAAAAATGCAATGCGGTAGAAGAGGATGTACAGAACTGAGCTGGTGCTGAAGACCTGCTCCACACTGTACCTGCTTCAGGTTTCTACACTGGACTAATTCCAGTTTGGTGGTCCTGCAGACTGAATGCCTACTAATATGTGGATTGCACCTTCTAGTTTGACTTTGTTTGGAAGAAATAGAGTGCAATACTCTATAGCTCGTTACTGAACACTCCTAACACACATTAAATTCATACACTCAGTGGTGTGAACCAAAAAATGCGGTATTGAGAGGATCACAGATTAATTCAGAAAATAGACATAATACAAATGAAAACGCTAATGCAGATGCAACCTTTGCTTGTAAGCAGGTGTCATAATGCAAGAAAGCAAATCATGCCCCAGGTACTTGGCTGTGCATGCTTTTCAGGCTCAGATAAGATTTCAGCAGCTATACTTCCCTTAAACATCATTATGACAATTATTTTTAACAGCAATATAAGTAATTTATTCTTCGTTGCCAGAATTAGTTTCTCAGGCCCAGCCCCTGCACCACCAACAGCAGTATTGCTGATTCCTTTAAAAATTCTGGCATACTGTGGCAACTAGAACTGACCTTCCCCGCTGCTGCGATACTGCATCGCAGTAGCTTTTTTATTATTATTATTTCATTGTAATTTTAAGAGCGATCGCTTCACGCCGATCGATTTAGACGCGGCACTGGCGCCTTAGGCTGCCGACTGGGTTTCAAAGGCACGGCACTTACCGGCGGCGAGGCGGCGGTGCCGGGCGGCGGAGCTGCGGCGGCTGCCGGGGCGCAGCGCGGCCCGGGCTCTATAAAGGCCGCGCCGGGGCGGGGCCGCCGCCGCTGCCGCCCTGGGCCGGCCCCGCTCCGCCCCCTCGGCACCGCCGCGCTGCAAACAACGCTGCCCAGTGACTCAAGGAGGAAACTTCTTATGTCGCTTTTTAGTTTCGGGGAAGGGGGGTACGGTCAGGGCGAGCAAACAGCTTTGTACGGGGTTAAGATTTCTGGAAGGGGCTCCTTGTCTTCCCCGCGGCAGTCAGCAACTCTTTAGGGACATTTATAAAAGTAAAAGAGAAATATGAGTGAGAGCTGTGAAAGGAATGACTAGAAACATGCCTGGAGACATGACAGAATGATAACAATGATAACATATATGTATATATACATTAGCAATAAACATGGGAATGACTGTGAAGTATGCCTGGAGATACAAGCAACTGTGGTGTATTTTATTCATATGGTGCTACTCATAATGAGGGAAGTACAAGTGATCTTTTAATTAATAGGGGATTAAATTCTTTCAGGTGTGGGTTAAACACAGCCCGCTGGGAGGGAGTATTGGGTCAGAATGTGCGCTTGAAGCACTGGGTGTGTTTTCGGTGAGCTGTCTTCAGCCGAAACACAGGACATTGGGGCGAGTAGTTCTCATGCCAGCTGGAATCTGTTAGGACATGGGGCTTGCAGGGGGTGCTAAACTTACCTCCTCCAAATTACTTACGCTCCCTTGGCCCTGAGCAATCTTCTGCTCGTGAGAAAGCGGTCATAGTTTTCTTATCATTTCTGTCTCCCAAAGAAGTATTCAAAGCAGCTCATTTCATGAGATGAGGATGGAGATTTGAAGTGACAGATGTCTAAGAATGCAGACCCAGCACAACAGTCTGGTCTTTCCTGGCCCAGTTAAATGTGATTTTGTTCACATTATGCTGTGATGTTAGAGCAATGCAGTGAATAACAGCAAACCAGTACATAATATTTGTGGGTGTATTCATAGGGTTTAGCTTCAGGTAGTGCAGGTGACTAAGGTGAGGTAGGTCTCCACAGGCTGTACAGCTGATGAAGAGCAGTTTCTTTAGAGGTCAGGTCAGAGAAGAAGCTGACCTGAAATTCCCTCAAGAGAAATGTTTCCAGAGCTTGACAATTCAGAGCTTGAGGAGACTACCTTTCTATGTTTGCCATGTAACAACTGATATGAGTATAGCTCAGCTTTCTTCTTCCCTCCTCATTTTCTATCTGTGTCAATTCTGTGGTATAACATACCTTTATTTAGATAGTGTCTGCTTACATTCTCTATTCCTTTCTGTTCAAATCTTCAGGCTCACATCAGAACAGATCTCACATTTGCAGAAAGCACACTGAGTTCACTTCACTGAATGGCAGGAACTGAGTCAAGAGAAACAGCTCAGGCTGGAAGTCTGTAAGTGAACGTAGCTAAGGAATAAGCCTTTCTGAATTTCAGAAGAGAAATTTGTCTCACATTCTGTGGTGACTTAGTATATTAACATCACAAATAATTAGACCCTCTAAGAAACAGGGCAGAAAGTATCAGGGTAGAATCCCCATGGCACTCTCTCATTTCAGAGGAGCGGCTATCAACTAAACTTATCCTAAGGAATCAAACCTAAAGAGGGGGAAATAATCCAAATTTTAAAAGCAGTCTGGAACATTTGCTCAATTAATTTTAATACACCAACCTTACATATAATAAATGAAGATGTAGGTCATGGTTTAATTCAGCAGGAGAGCAGGGAAGAGCCTGGATACAGGAAGAGGAGGGCTCCTCAGGCCTGGACAGCACCTTTCCTTCCTCCTCCATTCTCCCAAGGAAGAGTCTCTAGGCCTTCCTGAAACTCTCCTTCTGAAAAAAAAACCCTAGAGCAACTGTGTTTCCTCTTTTATATTTTTGTCTCCTGAGAAGCGTGATCAGTTATCCTCTCCCTGAACCTTTGACCAAACTGTGCAGATGGCCCCTGTTCCTCATTTTGTCCCTAAAACCTGCAGGTTTATGTTGTTTTCCAGATCCAAGAACCAAAACCTTTTGTTGTCTTCACTCTGACACAAGATACACCAAGATTCAAATCTCCCTTTTTCTACCATTTGTCATATACTCGGGTTTTACTGAAATACTGCACTTCTTAAGTACATCTAAAAGGCCCCCAGGAGAAGTGACTTGGGCTGCAGTGTCACTCTGTTTCAGTCAGACTGGTGACAGCTTCGGATCAGAAATTCTGACATGTTTGCAGTGCTGCTTTAAAGCTTTCAAATTTCTTGGGTCTAAATATTTGTACTACCTAGATAGGTAAATGAGTTATAGTTGACACTGGACTGCACTGAAAATGTGGTTTAGTAGAAAGATATCCAAGCCAACTGCAAATAAGGTTCTTTTGGTGTTCCAAGTAACCTCACAGCTGCATTGTCTATGAGCATTAAATGACTCTTAAGGAAGCACAAATGCGTGCGATTACTTCCAGTGCCTAGATTCACTGAGCTGGCTGCTGGCTGGCACAACAAGAGCTGAAGTGAAGTTTCAGTTAAATAAATCCTTGGAACCTTGTTATGTGCCCTGCCTTAAGGCAGAGACCTTGGGAAATCTGTAGCATGGCACTTCTGCCATGTTCTCCATCTGACCTCAAAGCTGGACCTGCCAGCACAGATGGGAAATGCACATGCTCAGGGAGTGGCAGGGATGAAACAGGACCGGTTCTGCTACCAAGGGATTTTTCGGTAGCTTCAGGGTCAGCATTTGCTCTCTATTGCATGCATCGAGTTTAGAAGGGCCTGGTTACAGGCCATGTCTTCTCTCCAGGATAAGATTGAGATAGGACAGAGGAAAAACAGGTCTTCATAACTCAAAAGCAAAGTTGTTTGGAAAGAACAGTGAATAAAGTTAAATACCTACTGCAAGGCTCTCAGTGGAACTTACTTGCGTAGTAGACACTGATTATGAGAAGTCATGAAGCTTAAGAGAGAAACATTTGTACAGACTCATGAACAAGTTTTGTATTTTGAGAGTCACATTGTGCCACATTGTGCTTTCCACAGTTTATTTCCTTTCCTTTTACATGTCTGTGGTTTCATCACTTTGGTCTCTAACCAAAATTTGGCAGAGGTGTAGGCAGGATGGAAGGACGAAAGACTTCTGAAGAAGAAGAGGTGGTACAGGAAGTGCTAGAGTGACCCTGTAGAAGGCACTTTACCTGCTTAGTAGGAGTACGGCATCTACACGAGAAAATACTACTCACAAAATCTCCCTCATTTTTGTAGTCAGGGCCATTAATATTAGGGTTTTATATATTTCTCTTGTTTGCACCTGGATTATATCACAGAGTAAAGAAAATTTATACACCTATTATGAGCTCCTAATGTGATTTGAGTCTGCAGTCATATAGCGCTTCTCTAAAGTAGAAGTCAGATGCAGTGGATCTAACCCTGAAGAGCAAGTAGTTTCAGACCCACAGCCAGGCAGTTCTTGGGTTACTGTGATTTTGTGTTTTAGTTTTAAGTTCCAAATAAAAATCTTGCTGATTCTTTTAATTTATTGTTGAAGTAACTTGTATGTTTCAGACTAATCAGCCAGCCTGACTTAGCAAATTTAGGAAAGATAACATTCCATTCCAGCTAGATGAGAACACTGACCCTCAGAGAAATACAGGGGTTTTATCTCATGGTGGTGCACTGAAAGGGATTGTGAGGTTTGCATTGTTCTGCAGAAGTTGCTGGGGTGGAGGTGTTATTGGTTACAGTGTTCATTTTCGCAGCTGATGATAAACTAATAAAACTCAAGAGAAATACCATCTACCATACATTGGCTCTGGTGGTCCATCAGTAAACCCCAAAAGGCTAGAACTCCCAGAGAGCTAAATAACTCTGTAAATATTAGTAGCAAGAACTGCTACAGAAGTGCTCTTTTACAAGGAAAATTTAAGCCTTAGGTTTTATATTGCCTGAAGTCTGGTGGTCATGTGGTGCATGTTCTGGTTTATATCCAGTATAAGTAATATCAGAATTAGTCCTTTGACTAGTAAAATGTGTGGTTTGCAGACGTGAATTTCAAGTCCTCTCTACACATGGTACATTATGAATGGGGAAGTTTAAATTTGCATATGAGCAGTTATGTGTGCTTAAACCTCTGTCATCTCAAATGAAAGAGCAGGGTTAAAGCATACATTGGGTATTTGCTTAGTAATTAAGAATGCAAGCTAAGAAAACACCTAGAAGTCATGCCAAAAGATTGACGTGACTTGTCATCTCTATAATGATAATAGCTTGTTGTTGTCAATTTTGTTAAAGAAATTAGTTTGTCATTGGATTAAGTAGCCCCAGCTATGGGTATAGAATTTAAAGAACATAGCTATATTTACTGTTGCTTTGGGTATTGGAATGTAGCTTCAAACTCGAACTGTATTTGGTTACAGTTAATTTGGGATTAGGGTAGAAAGGATTTAAAGTCAGTCGGAAAGTGTGTTGCAAGTTTAGGGGAAATTTTCCAGTATAAATTGATCTAGATTATTTTGTCTTCATCTTGAAAAACATGAGTACTTTTACAGTAAAACATTTTGTATTCTCTCTCTGATGTTATCCAAGTTAAATTTTTTAATCACTTTACTTCTAGCTCTTGAGATAATAACTGGAATTACTGAATAAACCATTAGATTTTGAAATGTAAACAAATAGATTTCAAATGTTACATTATCACTATTCATAAAGTTAAAAATATAAAGCTCACTCTTTAATCTTATTTTCTCAAATTACTGTTTGTATGAGTCCCAGGAATTTCCAGAGTAGCTGATTTTAAGTTGAATGTGATTCATAAAAATTCTTGTTCTTTAATGACTCTTGATTACTTGTCAGTTGTTTGTGGTTGGAATCTGAAGCAAATGATGATCTCATTTCCTTTAGGTACAATTCAGCTACTCAGGTTTCTTTCTTTATTTTTTCTCCCCTTTTCCTTGCTGCCTACTGCTTTTCCTCTTATCTGTGTTATCTGTGTGCACAGAAGTAGCAGAGCATTCTCACTTGAGGGCTGCTGGACTCCCTCGGATGCCTGTGGGCACTACTTGTGTCTCTGCAGGCAGCGGGAGTAGCCAGGCTTTATCTCTGAGCTAAGCCAGTGTCACCTTGAGCGCCTGTGAAATCCCCGGGCCTCTTCCATTCATGCGTAGACAGCAGCTGCCACACGAGTGTTCTTGGTTTTGTATACAGTGATTTGTTGTTTCAGTGAGCTGTCCGGATACGGATATTTTTCAGAACAGCGATGATCACATCTGAGGGTTTCTTCATCAGCTTGATGTGCACCTGCTTTTAAACCGTGCTTTGTATCTCATTTAGCATTTATGAAAATTCATTGATTGTGAAAATCAGCCATCTCTTTGACATTTGATCAAATTGCTCATTTGAGACAGCTAATACCTAAAATTTAAAGATTAGTTGAGCTACAGATCTTGCATCCAGATCATAAATACTTTAAAACTATGTTTGTGTTTAGATCTAGGCCTGTCTTTAGTTGAAATCAAAGTGCTGATAGCACTGAGGGAAACAAAAAAGATTTCTGAGTCTGAAAGTAGAAGGCAGAAAACAAATAACAAGGGTTTTTAGGGATTCAGTTGTGCTTCATTTGGTGATCTTAAATCCTGAAGTAAAATATTTTTCGAAGGAATCCTTTTTGTACCCTACCAGTTACTGGTCTGGAATAGCACATTGAAATCCAACATTGGAAATGTACAGAAACAGCTAATTTTGGACTATTATTTCTGCAGTGCGTCAGTCAGTCAGATGCACATTCCACAGGGAACCCAACAAACTGAAAGCATGACAGCCTGTTTCTGGAGAAAAAAGATTTTCTAAAATCTTGGAAGAAAGCAAATTCTGGGGATTGGCCTCTGCAAGCTGTGTCCCAGTGATGGCGTATCCAAGGAAGCAGCATACCCTAAACCCCCTGTGCAATACAGCCCAGGTGAGAAAACTGGAACTGTTCATCTCTGTGAAAGCTGCTTGGGAAGATCATTTAGGATTTCACTCCCTCTAAAGCATTAATTATCTAAATAAATACAAGATATGGGAAAAATAACTCTTAAATCTTGACATTTATGACAGTAGTCATGGATTGTTCTGAAGAAGCTCTGAATAGAAAAAGGCAGCTCTGTGAATTTATAGTTGAAGGAAAAAGTTACTAAATGCAGAGAAATGATGAGCCCATAAAGCAGCACTGCCTGGTGTGTCAGGCAGTCTCAATAGACTTGCTAGTGAGCAGCTGTTGAACAATTCAGAGGATAAAGCATTTTAAGGAGAAAAAATAAGTTGCTTCCTGGGTGCTGTTGAATAACTTCTTCCTGCAGAAGCTCATAGAGAAACTGTGCTGAGAAGAAAGAAGAAGCAGAATTAACTTGGGTACTTTTGGGTAACAATAGTGTGTATATTGGGTGCTCTAAAAATAGTACTTATCTTCCCCACACCACCACTCCTTTGGATGTTTTGGCTGCATTCTTCCCTTTTTTTTAGTTCGCTTCCTGTAACTTATTCCTAGTATGGACACTGTGCTATTTTTCCTAATCTTTGTTTGCTGATAGTTGTTTCAAATTTATAGGCTTTAAGTAAATACATCTCTAAAGAAAACTGTGCTTGCTCCCCATATCCTGTCTATAGCAGTTGCAGATTTTATGGACAGACAAAATGGACAAAAAATAAAAAAAATAAACTAAGAAAAAGGGAGATTGCAGAGCCTTCTCATGTATCATAAGCCCAACAGAAAAACAAAACTTTAAAAAATACGTTTTGTTTGCAAATCAGGCCCTTTTTCTTTTTTGTGCAAAGCCTTCCAGAGGGAGGTTCTGGCACAGAGTGACCTATCATCAGTACCAGCAGGAATATCCTTGCCAGAAAACAGAAATACTTACTTTCTCTCCCTTCTGTCCCTCCCTTCTGTCTCCATGGATTTTTGGTGGCTGTACTCACTACTTATGCCATTCTGTGATTTTGGTTAGAATGGCTGGAAATTACAGTGTTTTCTTTCTTTTGAAACATAAGTGTTTTTTTGACCAAAATATCTCAAACTGAGATACAACAAAGTCTCCATCATGTGGAGTTTCTGGAATGTGTCTTCCCATTGCTCCCCAGGAGGTGCAAGGAGTATGCTCACTTCTTTCTATGGACCAAGCAGTGAGGGAGACAGTCATTTACAGGGGAGATGAAGGCAAGGGGGAGGGCAGACTCCGTGCTAATAAATCTGTGAGGATCAGAAGCGTGGGCTGCAAGCTGGTACTGTTGTAGTCATGATGAGAAAGGTAGGGAGGGAAGTGGGGAGATGGGGGAAGAGGCATTGTTAAATGTCACTTGCAGGGAGAAGGGTAAGAAAAAAGTGTTACTGTCAGAAACGGAAGAACACACTGCTGCAAAAAGTTGAAAGATACTTATCCATGGACGTAATATGAGAAAAATCACTCTGTGGACAATGTAGGTTGGTCACATGAGTTATTCAGGAGGACTCAGCATCCAAAGGATGAGTGTGAGAGGATAGGCCTAGAGGGCATAGGTCGTGAGGTGCTCTGAGAGTGAAAACAAATTATGTATAGTTGACTCAGTGAAGAACAGGCGTAAGGTACAGGGTGACTTGATCAAAGAGAATTCCACAAGAGATGCCTTTGCAGGAGCTTGTTTGAGTGCAGACAAAAGAAGCATAATTGCAATTTTCAAGGCTTCTGTCAGGCAGAAAAGTTTCATCGCTTTCAATGACAGCCAAAGATGGTTGTTTTGGACCCAAAAGGACTAAGAAAGATGGAGCTCTGTTATAACTGAGTTAGATCTTATGGAAGGTCTTCTGAAAAAGTAATACCAGAGAGATGTTTGAATTTACTCTCACAGAGTTTACAGAAAGTTTACAGTAGAGATATATCACCCACATAGAGATAGCTAATTAGTTTATGTTTCCAAGTGAAAAAAAGGAAACCAGAAGAGAGCCAGTTCAAAGTAAAAAATGTTGTGTTAGAAGAATATGAAGAGATTCAGTGAAGAAAAGAATTGTGGAATGTGGCCAGTGATGTGTAAAGGAAGGTTCCCAAGCCCACCAAAACAAGGACAGAACTACCTCTGAGCAGTTCTGTGAGAATAGTTTGAATTCTATGCAAAGGACAGAAGAAGACTGGAGGAAGCCTAAACTGGAGTTGGAGGAGAAACTTCACTGTTGAGTTTGTATTTGATAAGTTCTAAGGAGATGACCATGTGGAGGAGTTGCAAGTATACAGTGGGATATTGTTAAGGTAAGACTTAGTGTAGGAAAGAACTGGATTTTCCCTCGTGGCACCTGGTGATGAACATTCATGTTGCCATCCAATAGGAAAGCTTTTGTAGCCCATGTGAATTCCCCTGAGCTAAATGGAAATTTCTAACACAGTCTGTGTAATACAATTCATTATATGGAACTACTTCTATGAATAAGCATTACTCAGTGGGTGTAAGGAATATCAGGAAAAATCCTAGGCTACTGTATTATGCTATAATGAATATTACTTAAAATCACCTTGCACTGCACTGAATATTATTTAAAAGAAAAATAGCTTAGGTAGAGACTAATTTTCTGTTCATTCCAATGGAATAGGTCCAAAATACCTACTAAACCAGAGACAGAAACTCTTCTGAAACACATGTTTATAAGCTTAATTGCTCCATAGCATCTTTGTACTACTCTAACAAGGGTCAGCATTTGGCCTGTGATAACTCACTACTGTTTTCTTGTATCCACCAAATTATAGAAAAAGCCCACTGTAGAACATATATTCCAGTGGAACAGCTTTTCCTGAAAGCTGTCTGGTTATTCCATTGTCTCTTGGGCCTCAGATCTGTTTCTCTCTCTGAAGGATCTCATCAAAAAAAGGTGGAGACTGACTCCTGCCCTAGACCACCCTTTTCACAAAAGCTAGAAATCCGTGCCTTAGACTGACAAGAGCCTGGAATCCAAATCTTTCCTTTCAGGTAAGTGAAAAGGTGAGTGCTGCTACTGCTGGCTCTTCTGTGAAGCTCCTATCTTAGAAGGTAACTTCAAATGCCTCGAGAAGGAAGGGTGTTTCTAGTGCAGGCACTGAATGAAGTGATTCCACAAATATACCAAAGGACCTGTTTAATGTTTTCAGGGGATGCTCTCATGGGACATAAGGACATCAAATACCTACTTTAAGCGTTCTGAACCACGTCAAGCAACCTTTTTTTTTAATGTTTCCATGCCTAAGTTTGATACATATGGAAATTAGGCTGGTAAGAGTGATGATTTTCAAGCCAAATTCCAATAAAGGCAATGTAGGCTACTAGGTCACTTGCTTCAGATAGTTTTAGGTGATTAATTGCTATTCCTCTGCCTTTCATTCTTTCCCTGTGTGATTCATAATGAAAAAGGGATTTATCTTGTCTTTCATGTTATGGTGATATATTAGCAGATGATTCCACAATAGTATTCAGTGACAGGCAGAGGTGTTTCCTTTGATCCCCAAAGCATGTTACCACATTAACATGAGATCATTCCTCAAAGTGAGGTTCATTAAACTCACAGTGCTGCCCAGTTATGGTTTCACAGCTCGCACTTCTGGAGAAAGATAATTTGGCACACTTGGACCTCTGTGTTTCTGTGCATTGACATCTATAGGCATGTATGACATTTTCTCTCTAGCTGCAGAGACTTACTCTTAAAAAAAAAAAAAAAAAGAAAATACAAAAGAGGAAAGACACAATCATTTAAGGAACATAAGAAAACCGCAGTCTGAGCATGTGACATTCAAGTCTTTGCAAGCATATGTCAAGTACTAAAAATTGAAACAATTTGTATAAGTAACTTCAGACTAGACAATTGCAAACTTTACCTTCAGCATCTTCAAAAAAAACCCAAGTAAACTATTAGAACGTAAATATAAGCTCTGCTACATGTGTATGTAGTATTGACAATTCAAAAGGCAAGAGAAATAGTAGAAGCTGTTTTGGTTGTTAACAAATGACATGGACATTTTACAGCAATTTCATGAAGTGAAAAAAAGGGTACCTAAACATCTGGTGCGACTCATTTACAAGACGATTTCTACAGATGTTAACTGGACCAATGCTATTAGAGCCAGCAGAATCCAGGAGCTGTGACTCATCAGAAGTGCTGAGAAAGCTTTGATTTGACAGGTAGTTCTCTGAATCCTGGCATGAAAATCACCTTCTGAAACAACGGTAACACTTCTTTTAAATAAGTCTTTCTAGGAAAAGAAGGAGGCAAAAAGCTGAGCAGCTGGAAGTCAACATCATGTTTTCTTTTTAGCTCTTGATAAAAAAAAATATTTATAAACACTGCTTTTAGACAGGTGATTAATAATAGGAGTGTGTCCTTATCTGTTACTCTATTTCAAAGCCCTGGAATGGTAGATCTTATGAATGACTGAAGGAAACAGTGAACTCTTGAATTCCTGTAAAGTATGATTGTCATCTCATTTCTACTGAAACCTATATCTCACAGCAGGGCAATTATTTGTGGCACAACATTGGATTGTGGCTGTGGGAAATTCCACAGTAAATACTTAGAAGCTGCAATTTTAGATGTATAGGAATATTGGGAATGCTGTGATCTATTTGGGCTGCCTGTATAAGCTAAAATTATATTAAATGCAAAAGATTTGATTCAGCTCTTAGTGCCTGGCACATATGCAGCCTACCTTAGGTCATCTGAGAATTTCTGATTTGAATTTTTGAGTTTGCCAGTGGTTCTTACTTCATCGTTCAGGTATGGAATAGGGTGTCATTGCTGTTAATCTGCTGCAAAAATAATATCCTAATTCCTTGAGCACTAAATCTCAGAGAAATTTGAATGTTTTAGCAATTCATGGTTAAGCTTATACAATTGCCTTCTCATTCCACTACTCTCCTTTCGGTCAAGTTTCTTCAGAATTCTAGTAGTTAATTAAGGCTCAAGACTAGTAATAGCTTTCAGAAGGAAAAGTTACTTCCTGCCAGTTAAAGAAGATGTGAAATATTGGTTAATTTGGCAGACATGCAAGTAGTCAGATATATTTTAAATAAGCCTTCAAAGGAGAACTTACAAATGGGCTAACAATGAGAAATCTAAACAGAAGTATATATTACTTACTTAATCAGCCTGATTTCATGCATATTCCTAGGACTTGAAAACATCTAAGCACAGCTTACTAGAATCTTTGCTAATGGAAATCATATGAGAGTCACAAAACAGTAGGAGAGTGCCTAGGCTTGGTAGGGTTGCAGAAACAGCTCTGCTGTCCCATGTACAGCTGAGGTGGTTTGGACTGGCATGCAAGCATGACCTCATGATAAACTCACTGATCCTCACTAGGAATTAATCATTTGGCTACTTGCAGCTAGCAGTCTACCACCAAGGGGAAGAGACTGCTGTATTCCTTTTGCATATCATGAGGGCAAGTACATTTATCAGCACTGTTGACCAGAGACATCGCAATGAATTTATGAGCTGATTTCTGTAATTTCTGATAATAGTATCACGTAAAATTTCCCCACTAGTAATTTATTTGTTTTAAAGATTTGTAATATTACTGTGACCTAAGAGTTGCTTGTTTTGGTTTTGTCTCTTTCTAAAAAGTGTTGTTTGGCCAGATATGGAACTCTGACTCTCAGAAAGTTTGAGTTATCATGACTTCCTGATAAGGAAAAATTATCTTAATCAATAAGATATCCATTCTTATGAATTGTTATTCATTCTATCCATAACAAAATGCTTTGCCATGCCATTGAAGAAGGACATAAAGCAAGAGAAACATAAAGATAGACATGCTTTCTCAGTTTTCTTTTGAAATAAACCCTTTATTTTACCTTCCTAAGAAAAGATACAGTATAACACTTATGAAATGTTACACATTTGAATAACCTCATTCAAAGACTATGGGATGGAATAGTGAATTTTGAACAAACGTTACACAAACTGTGTGTGTTCTGAGATGTTATTGTCTTCAGTTGTGAGGCTGATTTTCAGCTAACCAGCCAAGCAGTCCTTGGAAATACTACAGGCAGCAAGAGTCCCGCAGGAAGTGGTATTTGTGATTCAGTCAGCGGCACCTTGCCCACTGAGTCAGTGTTGAGCCAGGGTCCAAGTGCGTTTCTAGAGTGTGGAATATAAAACTGAAGTCATGACTGCTGCAGCAACTGGGAAATTCACTGCACTATTGACGAGAACAGGGACATTAACCACAACATCCCAGATTCCAGACAGGGATAATTACAACTTTCCCCCACTTACTTCACTGGGAGAATAATTCTTCTAATTTTCTCTAAGCCTTGTACTTTTTTCCTGCACTTAACAGATCACCATCCTCTAGACAAGTTGGAAGGATGAGTGCCACAATTCAGATGTGCAGGCTGTCTTTCTGTGGACTATGCTGGAAGTGCCAGGTGTGGCACCTGCAGTTTTGCCATTCCATGACTTATCCCACTTGAAGATGTCAATGGACACCATCATTGTAGCCTAGCTGAGCTTTTCCAGCTAGTTCAGTTTTGCAGCTGAAGGGATGTGCTGAGGCATTTGCAGTACGTTTCCTCTCCAGGCTCATGACCCACTAGATGTGCACAGTGACTCAGAACAGTCTTTTCTAAACCAAGTCTTAATTCATGGGTAGGAATTAAACAAACCTGAGTTAAGTTTTAACCAAAGATGCTCTGCATATGTGATCTTTCCTACTGGCTTTCACATGTCCAGTACAGAATTGTTCTCTACTCATTAGGTTTTCTGGTGCTTTTTTTTTTTTAATCCAGTTGTTATATATACCTTAAAATTAACAAAGAAAGTCTTCAAAACAGATGTTTAATGTCATTCATCCATACACTAATTTATTTGAAGGTTTGTGGCAGTAAGTTTTGGCATCCAGATTTCCAAAATAATGCCAGAAGTTGCCAGTAGTTGTTGAAATAGTGCTTAGAATTGTAAATATTGTTCATGTCAATTGTTCACAGAAATATTTTTATCCTTTTCCCGATTTTAATTTTTTGTAATTATGAAATAATATCTACCTGCATTTGACTTAAATTTAGAGAAGAATTAGTAAGACTTTTGGTAATGCTGGTTTTGGACCTGCTAACATTTTGATTAGAGTCATTGCTAGCTACATATAAATGGATCAAATTTTGTAGCAGGTAGATGTGGTTTGGACCCTTTAGTTAGACTCTATAATCTGTATGTAATGGCTAAATGGTTTCTAGGGTTATGGAACATATTCAATATTAGGTAGCTCATTTAGCAGGGGGATAAGTTTGTCAACATGTTTCTCCATTAATATTGGGAATGCGTTTAAATGTTACACATATCACCTTGGCTAGAAGGGGCTCTAGCAGGTGGTGCAGTAGCTTCCAGAGCAGACCAAGGGACATAAGGATGCAAAAGTCACTTCCCTGGACACAACAGTACTACTTCTCAACACCTGCCAGATCTGGACTTGCAGGTCCAAGCCTCTTTGTTCTGCATTCCATTGGAGTGAGGAATAGAGGCTCATTCAGTGTGAGAAACAGTGACAAGATTTCACTCTGAAATGTATCAAGTTCTCGTGGTGTCATAGGAAGAACAAAGATTATGCACAGCACACCAATCAATCCTGGTCTTTCCCCTTCTCCTTCCTGTATCTTTCCTCCACCCTTCAATACAAAAGTTTCCGCTTGGTCATGAAGGAAGTGAGGGAGCCTGGATGCCACTGCAGGAGAGAAAGCTAGAGGAAGGGCTGGGTGACTTAGTCAAGCAAAGGGGAGGAGAAGGAAATGGTCATTGAAAAATAAGGTTCTAAATACAGGGCTTTGGATGAGAAATATGTGGAAACATTTCTTTAGAAGTGAGGAATGGGAATAATAGATGCAAAACAGTTTGATCATGTGCAGTTAGTAAATGGAGATTTCAAGGCCTGGGACTTGTGTGAGACCAACTGCCAGCAACATGAATTTAGAGTGTCAATTCTCACTATGTATTGTACCAGAAATGCCTTTTTTATGGAACTCCTGGTACCAGTTTACCCTGTAGTCTACCCACATGGCAGTCTGGTTGACCATAACTCCATTTTGATTGGAATCCTTGCTCATGCCTTCATCTGTCATATTCTGCCTGTTGCAGCACCTTCTTTGTGGCTTCTCTCTCTCAGATATGATGTTTTAGGCTGTCTGCATTCTAACACGTAAAAAAACCACAGCACAAGAAACTGATCGTGTTATACGCAGTTACCATATTGGTGTACTTTGTGTGTATCTATTAGTATCTGTTTAGTTAGAAAACCAAGTAATTGTTGGTATTTATGCTGAGCTAACATACACTAATGTATTTTGTGTTAGCCCATCCTAAGGTTTTTTCCCTCTTTTTCAGATCTTGCTTGGCTTAAGTGTTGTTTTTAATGTATGTCTTCACCTAGCACTTCTCCCGTAGTTCTGTGAGCATCTGTAGGAGCCAAGCAACCTTCTTGTGAACATGCTGCGGTTTTGTAAGTGTATTGCTCTCATTTTATAATGCTGAAAAGACTTGCACAGTGCAGAAAATGAAAAACTTTTAAAAGTTCTTCAGTCAGAAATGCTGGTATCCTACACCTGTATTGCCATAGCATGGAAGCTCACAGAGTGCAGGTGATGACCTGGGTCACTTGGCAAGAGCTGTGTGATTACAGACAGTGGAGCCCCTTTGCAAGCACACAGGCTTCCTGCAAATTTCTGCTTTAAGGGCTGGCAGAAAAGAATGGAAAAAATAGTAACAGTTTTAGGTTTTATGACTTGACTACCTCTTTCCTTTCCTGAGCTTCCTTTCGGATATTCTTTCACATCCTGGGCTGCATCAAAAGCAGTATGGGCAGGAAGTTGAGGGATGTGATTTCCCCCCTCTAGTCCGCTCTGGGGAGACTCCACCTGGAGTGCTGTGTCCAGCTCTGGGGCTCCAACAAAGGAAGGACATGGACCTGTTGGAGCAAGTCCAGAGGAGGGACACCAAGGTCATTAGAGGGATGAAGTGTCTATGAGGCAAGGCAAGAGAGATTTGGGATTTTTTAGCCTCAAAAAGAGAAGACTTTCGGGTGACCCAATTATGGCCTTCCAGTATCTGAAGGGGCTCCATAAGAAAGATGGAGAGAGACTTTTTCAAGAGCACATAGTGAGAGAAGAAGGAGGAATGGTTTCAAGCTGAAAGAGAGTAGCTTTAGATTAGGTAGTAGGAAGAAATTCTTTGCTGGGAGGGTGGTGAGGCACTGGCACAGGTTACCCAGAGAAGTTGTGGAGACCCCATCTCTGACAGTGTTCAAGGCCAGGTTGGATGAGGCTCTGAGCAACCTGATCTAGTGATGTGTGTCCCAGCCCATGAGACGTGGGGTTGGAACAAGATGATCTTTAAGGTCCTTTCCAACCCAAACCATTCTATGATTCCTAGCCTTTGGGGAACTGTGAAGATATCAATACATGCTGAAGTAGTTAGTTCAAGTTGCAAGGAAGAGTTAGTAGTTGAAGACTTAATGGAAATATCTTGCATTGCCAAGTAGCTGAGGCAGCTCAATTGCTTTAGTAAGATTTTTTACAGTGTATCAGTGAAAAGTCATTGAGTGAACAAAGTGATTGGCCTTTCCTGTACTAGGCCAGGTTCATGAACAGGATTTTTTGCCCCTTCCTGCACTCTGCTATTTCAGAGCCTCATGGTATCATGAACAGGCAAATGTTATCTGCTTAAGAATTGAAAGGGCAGAATTATTTCACCCTCTCCTTGGAGATGCAGGTTGAAGATAAAATGGTCAGAGTATATAAGATGAACAGTTGGCACCACTCCTTGGTGGCTGCTTACATTGTGCTTATATACCTCACTTGCTTAGAGTGGATCTCTTCGCTTTATTCAGCCTGATCAGCAAGAAAAAATTAGGTGCTGTCTCCCCTAACTGTAAGCTTATTAGCCAGGGTACACAGAGCTCTCTGGAATGAAGATTAAGAGACTAAATGTCAAAAATTGAAGAGAAACATGTCTCTTAACCACAGATTTTTTTTTTAGGTATATCAGGGCAACTTCCCCATTTCCTTCAGACACATAAACAAGAACACCATGTTTAGTGGCAGCAGGAAATTTCTGTTTCTTTCACTTCCTGGGAAAGTACTTTTCTTTATTCTTTTTTTCCTGTAGTAAAAAAAGCTCTGTTAGCAGATTCTTCCCCAGTAGTTCAGCCTGCTGACAAATGATTGTCAGTTCATTCCCTGAAAGCAGCTAATGGAGTTGTTTCCAGGTGCAGGAAGATGTTACATGTTCACAGGTCCCTTTCTAGGCATGAGATTTCTTTCTGCAGTGTGTGGCAGTAGGAATAGCCTCCAGATGAAGACCTCTGTCAGATGCAGGCCTCAATACACCTGCATATCACTTGTCAGCTGAAGGTGCTCATATAGGAGCATCTTGCCTGTCTCTGCCTCACATATTCATTTGCCTTAACTTCTTACCTATAAATGCAGGGGGAAAGTAAAGCAAGTTTTTCAGGGTCATAACCATTCAAATTGAAGAGTAGGACAGAGATCTGCCCATTATTCTAGTGCTTGAACTTTAAGCCTGAGGTGTCCTGAACTGCTGCCTGAAGAGATCTGGGTTATTATTTAGTATGAGTCTTCATCCTGGTATTTCCAATGATCTAAAAAAACCAAAACAAAACAAAACAAAAACCTAAAACTTTTTGTCACCTAGCAATGTAAAAACATACAGAGCAGTCAAAGAAAAAGATAAGCTCAACCATCTCCCCTCCAGCCTTCCAGGGAGAAGTAAATTAATTTTCAGGCCCACTTGGTCAATGTATCCATCAGCAAGTTTCAGGAGTATCACAGACAACAAAGACTGGTGCTGGAAACAATCATATCTTTAGCATTACAGACATTTATTCATACCAATGAGTGCACTTCTCTAGTACTTTTTTGAGTTTCAATGGCTTGCTAGGGAGGTTGTGAATGTAAATGAGAGGTTGGCATATGTTTGCAGCTATGAAAGAAAATAATGTAGGACAAGCTCCCCGTTGAGGTGTTATTCACTTGATCAGGATATTTCTCTAGAGTTTTTTGTCTGTTTAATGGACAAGAAGTCAAATACCTTAGAATGGATGATATTAAAAGTTAAGTTCATTTTCTCTGATGGAACTTCATACAAATTGAGTTCCTTTTCATTGTTCTTGTTTCAAAATAAAATGGTAGAAATGAAAGTCCAGGTTTAACTCTTTTTCTCTTACTTGGCAGAATTGAGTTCTGTTTCCAAGTTGTTTTTAAGTGCTTATGAACCATCAGCTTTAAAACATGAGAACAAAAAGTTGATAGTGTTGACCTTACAAGAACTAGGATATACCAGACATACTGAAACCCGTTCCATTTTTTGAGGTAATGAGACAGGAATGAGTTTCACATTGTGAAATTAGTCTGCTTCAATTCTCTCAACTAGTAAAGTTAATTATTTTGCCTGCACAATTAATAAATTTGATTCCTTTGATTAAAACATCATTAATCCTTTCATGGAAATAATTCCGTGAAAGCCTTCTAAGAAAAACAAGTATTTTTAATGCAACTGCTTTCCTCAAAAAGCAGCAGAATGTTCCACAAAGTGTTATTCCATGACGATCAAAAGTATCTGACACACCTGGAAAAGATGTAAAGAGAGAGTTTTGTGGAGGAAGGCTAGAGATCATCTTTCCACTGCACTGGTCTGGTAGGATAGGAACTAAACCTATTGCCAGTAGGATATTTTTGGGAGGAAGCATCTTTAACAGATGCTTTAACAGACAGATCAATAAACCAGTTCTCACCTGAAAGTAAGGTGTAGCTGGGTATTGGCACTCAAGCAGCAATAAATGAAAGACATTTATCTTTCCCATATTAATTCTAGAATTTATGTGACATGATAGAGTGATGGGTTGAAATGACATCATGTCCTCACAGGGAAGAAATTCTGTTACTCCAAAGATATGCAGAAAGCAGGGTTTCTGTAATATGTTTTAAAATAATCTGTGGTAACAGAATTAAAGAAATTGTCAAACTCTAAAGCAAGGGGCTTAATTACCTGATGTTGTATTAAAAAGCAAGGTGTACTGCATATTATTTTCTGTCCTGTTATGGAAACTGTTTATTTTCACTCTTCCAAATGAGCCAAAATTTGCAATTACAAAAATTGTTTCAGGGAATGCTCGCAGTATGAGTTTCTCAGTAAAAAGCCTCGTGTGTTCTCACTGCTAATCTGCGACATCTCAGAACTCCCCAGTGCATCCTGCTGCGTGACATTGCGTGGGCATTTGGTCACGTTGTATTTGAACTGATTTGGGATAAACAAGAGGAGGCTGTACAGTTTTGTTTAGTTTTTCAAGATTTTTAAAGTATGATAAGGATAGTCCAGTGTGTTGAAATAAATGCCTTGTGTAGCTTAAAGTCGTTGTTGGTTTATCTTGTAATCTAGAATTAATCCTGACAAGAAGTATGTAAACACAGCTGAAATTGATTAAGATATCTTCTTGGGTAAAAAAGAAAGAACAAGGTTTGGGCTGGCTTCTTTTTAATATATATTTTTGAAATAAAATAGTGGTGAACAAAAGAGTTCTTAAAATTATTTAATTATAACCAAAGTGAATAACCAAAATGACCATTTAAATATAGGAAGATTGAGGCAGGTAAATTCTTTACTGTTGTGAAATGTAATAAAACAAGCAGGCTTTGGAAGAAAGATTTGTAGCTGTCACACGCCATGTCCAGCTCTTTCCTTGCTAGATTTGACACACGTTAAGGAATACAGCTATTTTAGGACACAACCTGAAAAGAACTGGTTAACTCCCTGCAAACTATATCTGGAACTTCCTGCAAACCAGATGGGAAGCACACTTGGTGTAGGTATTCCTGAAGGAGCTTTACACTTGCCAGCTTGGCTCCATCCAGTAGAGCTGCAGGGGCATGGAGGTTCCAGTGTTAGGCCTGGAGTCCGTTCTGGCCATGCAGAGCTCAAGCTGCCCCAGCTATGCTGGCAGCAGTGAAGAACTTGTGCTTAAAGCTTTTGGGATATGTTTGCACAAATTGTATTGCCTCTGGATTTCCCAGTGGCAATACAACTTGTAGCAGATAGATCAAAAGCGTGAAGCCTGCTCAAATCTCTTCTGCACCACCAAGTTACAACCATTTCCAAACTGCTTTTCTGTGGAGTCCACCACTGTCTCAAATCCATAGAGCAAATCTCATTGATCTCCAGTTCTCTTGCAACTCTCTTTTGCCAAGCACACGGACAGATCCTCTGAGCAGCACTATCCTGCTGCCTGCTCAAGTGCCAACTCAGTGATTATCCAGCCTCCAGGCATAAAGACAGTGAGATAAATTATATTCTCACCTAAAGTATGTGTTTCCTTGTCCTATGTAATTTTTGTATCTCAGTTCTGAAATTAGTGAAGCTGTATGTGCTTCTGCCATTCAGTTTGCTGAGATGCGTCAAACATACTGTACTGAGGAGTTTTGTTATAAAATTGCTTGTTGACTTTAGAGTGCAGGAAGCTCTTCATTGAATCACTAACCTAGAAGAGGAAAAGCAAGGTAATATGAGCAAAATAGCTGACTGATGGAGGACTATGAATTAGTCATATTTACTGTAGAATGTCATATTTACAGTAGGATGTGTTCCTAAGATAGATGAGGGTACTCTGAGAAATTTGTGTGAAAGGTATCAATGACTTGTCCATTTTCCTCCTACCTCCGTCCTGTGCACTATCTTACCACGTTCAACTGTTTTCCCCAACTATCTCATGATGGGCAATCTTTCCCTGAGCAGGCCAGAATATCTTCCCACAAAGGTACCCTTGTGCCATCAGAGGGATGTCCTGTGGAAACCTTTAACCTAACTCTCCTTCCATCAGCTGCCCCCACCTCTTAGAGTTTTTACTTGCCTCCTCTCCTCACATTGTTTGCTGTTTGAGGCAGTAGTGTCGTTATTGAAATAGATTGTTTTTCTGGTCTGAGTGCTCTGTGGAGTTGTGACTGGAAAGTTGTGTCACTCCACAAAGATGGCAAAAAAAAGGGTATCCTTTACTTATTTTCTAGCTATATGTTAAGTGCTGCTGGACTGACTATGTGACCCACCAATTTATTCACAGTAGAGAGAGACTGCAGTAGTGAGGGGATCACAAATTGCAAGAGTAGTAGGCACCTTTCAGCCTGGTTTTTTAAGTCAGGTTACTATTTTCTCCAAAATTACAAAACTGTTTGGAAGTTAAGGCTTCCTATTCATCTTAGTTTCCATCTGTGTCTGAGTATTTCTATCTGATGATAACTCCAAAGTCAATAACCAGTGTAGTTCTCAAATATGTATCATAAGAACTCTTGCTGCTGTTTTTGAACTGCTGAGGTAGAGGTGGAACTCAGAAATGGCTCACATTACCAGCTAGGCTGAAAACTCAGGAACACCAAAGTACTGAGTCCCCAGATAGGATTTCAGTGAAAAATCAGTATTCACAGATGGACTAAAGAAACTGTCACAATGTCCTCACTCTCAAATTCTTTCAGGGACTCAACCAAAACTTGTGATTAGAAGTACATAAATAGCTTGCCATTTTAACTTTCAGATGTTTCAAAAAGAACTCAGGCTGTTATATCTGCAAGTTTCTGCTTATTGATTCCCATGGGCAAAGATATAGCCTAGGGCTGTGCAGTCGTGACAGCTGACAGCAATTTTGGAAAGGTACTGTGGCACTACCAGATATTGTGCTTGTCACACTGTGTTTTAAAAGTAAACTATTCAGTGCATATAGGAATAAAGCAGCCTTGCATTTTTGTTACTGATGTATGAATACTACTTAAATAATTAGAAAATTCTCTGAAAAATGGTAAACAGCTTACACTGTGATGAAGTAGCTCAGTTTCGGACTGGTCATTAGACTGATCATTTACAAATAGTGAGTCAAAATATGTCCCAAGCCACACCCTTACAATGCCACTGACGTCACAGATTGTGACCTTCGAACAGTTGTATTCACTGTTCTCAATGATGCAATTAGGAAATGTAATGGTGGTGGTATTGTATGCTACTTTTACAGAATCATTAGTTGTAATAGTGAGAGCTCTGGTACAGTTAGTAGGAGGAAGTAGCAGTAATAGTAACAGCAAGCAAATACTTCTCTGTGTTGCTTTTGGTCAACAGGGGCTCCATTTTTTTTTTTTTTTCCTGATAAGGAAGAGGACCAACTATTTTTAGTCACTTGAGATGAACCAGGAAGAAGGGCATCCAATTTTCAAGCCAGCTTTCCCTCAGTAAAAAATTCTTACTAAAAATAGAAGTGAAAGTAGAATTTTATTTGCCTTTCTCATTAAACAAAATTTAAAGTATTTAAATGCTTTCTTGCTAGCGGGTCAGCCCTTTTTAAGAACAAAAGGCAAAATTAAACCCATGTCCATAAAACTGGTATATACAGTTTAAAAATGGAAGACAGACCAACTTGCTGTTTTTTCCTGCTCTCCAGTGTAGGTGAGAGGTGGAACGAAAGCTGTGGCAGCTTTAGCTAAGGGTATATATTCCACTGATTACCAGCTGGAGCTGTCATCTCCCACACCCTGATCCTTCCTGTAAAGACAATCACAGGTGCACATTGGATTTCTTGCAGCTCTGGTCATTACTCATTTCCAGTTGTGCCCTGGAAATCACCTGCTCTATGCAGCTGCTGGCACTTTACCTGCACTGAAACCAATCCCACTCAAAAATGTAAAACAAAGTCTCCTTGCTAAGTTTTAAAGTTGTCCTGAATAGTCTCAGAGTTGAATTTCCATAACACGTGATCCAGACTAAAAGCCTTAATAAACATACTACCTTTCTGGGGAAGACCAGCTGCAAACTGCATCTGATATTCTGCATACATGAATGCATAAATAAATGGTTTAGCTGCAGCAGGAGGCACAAAAAGTTTTTAACTACATGGTTTATAGGTCAGTGGAAAAACAGGGTGCAATTTTAAGTCTTGAGTTCCATTCCAGTGCTTTATTTAGATATCTTCAGGGAAATCATGTGAACATTGAAGTGCCCTGAGGGCCGTGTGTGTAACTGTGCATGATATTTTTGGTTTTGTTATTTCCATTTTTAATGGCTCCACAGTGATTAATCTCCTCAACTATTATTTCTGTAAGAAAATATTAAGAAAAGTAGCTTCCTCTTCTAGAAAACACAAGGTAGTATGAAAAAAATCATTAGTAACAACAAAGCCCTTGGAAATAAGGACCTTTTCTGATGCCCATATTTCTCTGACAACTATATCAGACTTTCCTTGAAAATTTCAACTTTATAATTTAAAATAAATGATAAATATTTGTATTTTTATATTGTTGCATAGTTCACATTCTTTCTTAGCATTTAATGTGTTCCAGTTTATAAATACAAGCTATTACAGGAATCCTTAGTACTTACTAATTGGAACAGCTTTGTTTATTCATCAAGCTTGAAATCAAGTGGCCTGTCAGCCAAAGTATACAGTTCTTCCCCCACACTTGGGACATTGCATTTGCTCACACGCCTGCTGACTCTAATGGAGTCGAAGGAGCTCTGGGTCATTCATGGTACATTAGTTTAGTTTGGGTGTGGAGTAATTTTTAAGAATACACAAAAGACCTTGATATGTGCGTTCTATATTTAGAATTAAAAACCTAATGAAAGTCATGTGCCATGTCAACAGGAGGCTCACATCCATAAGGTGTATGGAATTACCTTGAGTACACTGAAGTGCTGAGCATTTTTTCAAAATGTTTTTTTAAATTCTTTACAATTCACCTCTTTAATGATTTTTTGGAGTTGGCACGTAAATGTGGTGTTCACTTAAGTATCTTAAGCTGATTGCCCCAAAACTTTGGTTTCAGGTATTTTTTGAAAGCTCTTGCAATCTACACATAATTTCTTTATTAGTCCTCCAAAAGCCTACAATAGAATAAGATTTCGTGGTTTTAAGCATTTTATAGATGCATAGGAAGTCATGCTCTAAAAGAATTCACAACTCAACTCATACACCATTATTTGGTAGGAAAGAAAATGAGAAACTCAGTTATGAGAAGTTTAGCTGGCAGAGCAAAGTAATAAAATTGAAATATAGAAAAAGGATCAATGACACTAAAATAAAGATTTCCCAAATAATTTCCTTCAGCTGCAAAGTAAATTCCTGTGTATCTCTGTCCTCTTAACTCAGACATCTAATAGATATCACCTAATAGATATCACCAAGTTGACAAATTGCAGTCTTCATTCTCAAAGATGATGTCTATCACAAGCAGTCTTTGCTATGGTATGATATGGAGGTAATTTTTGTGGAGATCAGAGGTTTGTGTTTGATTGAGTTCCTCCATTTGAGATAGTAAATCAAGAGTTGTTTACTTTCCACTGATACATGGTATTGGCATTCTAGCTGGAAAGTTTAATGGCTGCCAATAATCTGTTTATATGCTAGTTCTTTACAGCACACAACACTTGAGAACTGAAACTTCAGACTTTAAAAAAAATGTATGCATACTTAGCAGCAGCAGACCCATCTGCTTCTTCCCAGCTTTAGCACTATTATCAGCTGTTATCTGTCAAGTCCTGGAATTAGTTTCTGCACCAGAAGAAAATCTGGATTATTGTTCTTTAAACTACCATCAGTCAGTACTGATAATATTACACTTTTCTAAGTCTGATATTTTACAGATCCTGCATTTGTCAAGCAAAATGTTGTTCAATATAACTTGAAGTGTCCAAGAAAAGGAGCCCTGTTAGGAAAAACCGTTTCCTGTGTGGAAGACAGAGTCCAGCAGCTGGTAATGATAACAGTGTCTTAATCTGATCACTGTGAAATGATGAACAAATTTGAAATTGTAACTATTTGGAATAAAGATTGCCACAGAATGCAGGTGTTAGAGTAACCAAGGTCCATTTTTTTAAAAAGAAAATTACAAGTGACTTCATGTGTTTGTTTATGATGATAGATGTAGTGAGTCAGTAGCAAAAACCCCCAAACTTCTGTAGAATTCCAGCCCCTGAACTGGAAAGATGGTTAAAGAACTTTTTCCTGCATATGAATGTCTATCATTACACCCTTAAACCTCTATAAAGTTAATTCAGCAAAGATTTCTCATGTGCCGAATATCCAAAGGGATAGATAAATTTCAACAAATCTTCTGCCATCAGTACCTTATTTTCATTTTGATATGTCTTGGAAGGTAAGGCGGAAAGGCTGAGGATCTGCTTGTCTTTCTCTTGCCCTAAAAGTGTGAATGACTGAAGATTGCCCATTAGCTAATTTGATACTAATAGAAAATACTAAATTAACTTCAACGTGTTTTTCTTTGAGAAGAAAACACACTTCCCCAGGCACTTTACAAGGGTAACACAAGGATAATTAGGAGATATAAAGTGAGCAGTTCTCCTCTGCGCTACATACACAAAGACTTCTCAAAGTCAGTGGGGATTAAGATGGGCATGTTGGAAAAGGCAAATACCCTCCTGCTGGGACAAGTGGAGGTACAACAGAGATGCTAGTGCCCGCTAGAAAGAGTAGAGCAGTATGTTTTTGGGGCCTACTGGGAGGAAGTAGTTTAATTTTAATAAAAGCAGCATCATTCTGAAGTCTGGATGAATATTCAGACCTTTTGGACCATGGAGGTTAAGTACTAACTTCCAGAATCTTTATGGTTTTGCCAGGATTAAGTTAAATTCAAATTATGCTATCTACTTTCCTCACTGGTTAAAAGTGTACTTGCTCTTCTTCCAGAATGAACTGCTTGCTCTGGTACCATTCATTAAATCACAAAATCATAGAATCGTAAGATGGAAGGAACCTTAAAGAACATCTTCTTCCAACCCCATCTGCCATGGGCGAAGACACCTTCCACTAGACCAGGTTGCTCAGAGCCCGATCCAACCTGGCCTTGAACACTTCCATGGATGGGGCATCCACATCACCAGCATCTCTGGTCAGCTTTCTCTGGTACCTCACCATCTTCACAATAAATAATTTCTTTCTAATATCTAGTCTAAATCTACTCCCTTTCAGTCTGAAGCCATTCCCCCTTTTTCTGTTGCTACATGCCCTTGTAAAATGTCTCTGTCCAACTTTCTTGTGGGCTCCGTTCAAGTACTGGAAGGCCACAAATAGGTAACCCCAAAGTTTTCTCTTTTTCCAAGCTGAACAGTCCCAATTCTCTCATCTTTTCCTTGCAGCAGAGCTGCTCCATTCCTCTGACCATCTTGGTGGCCTCCTCTGGACTTGTTCTAACAGGTCCGTGTCCCTCCTGAGCTGGGCACTCCAGAGCTGGATGCAGTACTCCAGGTGGAATCACCTCCCTCGACTTCCTGCCCACGCTGCTTTGGATGCAGCCAGGATACGGTTGGTTTTCTGGGCTGTAAGTGCTCGTTGCCAGGTCTCCCACTGCCCCTTGTGTAAGTCCCCTTTCCCTTTTCTCTCAGTGTTCTGCTGTCCATCATTCTGTCCTTAGCCCTCTTCCATTCTAGCATAGTAATACCAGCACGAAGATTTACACTAGTAGAGAAATATTATAAAAAATTTCAACTTGCTTGTCATTGGTAAATCTTTCTAATGGAACCTGAAAATTTCTTCTAATCTGAAATTTTGAAAAGTTAAAATCTTTAAGTCTTACAGATATGTTCCTAGGTTGTACATAATACCGATCCTCTTGCAACTCTCAGGGAAGAGTAATGGACAGATGCTCTTAACTTGTGTATTTCATAGCTTTTCTTCACCAAGAACACAGGCTTTATGTATGTTAAAACTTCTTGGTTTCTGAGAACAATCAATGCTAGTTAAACTTGAACCACTTATTTGATGCCCCAGAAAGTTCTTACTGACAGACTTGAGCATAATGAATTCCTGTGTTGCTTGGAGCTCTGTGTTCTGCCCATGCAACAGACCTGTCTCTTCTCTTTAACAATAATGAAAGCCTGTGTGCCTTACTGTCCTCATCAGGAGCTAATCCATAGGATTATTTTGTTGTTGCTGACATGCACAAATAGAATCTGACACTTGCAGCCACATGGCCGTTTGAGGTTTACCCACCCAAAATCTTTCAAGGGATAGATTTTTGTTCTTAAATACATACATTAAAATCTACATTTGAGTTTATTATGTATAAAATACGCAGAACTAAGTTCTGAGATTCAGTCATATAAACTGGGGAAAGAAGAAAAGTATTTAGATGAACTTCTTGCATTAATTTCTTTTGATGTTTCATAGATATCGATATGTGATATCTAAATAGTGAAGGTATACCATGAATCATCTTTTAGTACCAGTATTTCTGTTGATGCCAAGAGACTTGTAAATCAGATCTTGAAGTGCCTATATTAGCAATAGACTTTATGATATGCCTGATCTGGATAAGAAAATTGGATATAACACCATGCAAGTACAGCTCTGTAAGCAACCTTCCCCATGTTTGTGGGCTGAGTGGCCCATGATAAAAATCAAGACAAAAATCAAGGTACAGAGATGTACCTCTTTTGGCAGTACTGGTGCCTAAACAAGCACTGACTGGGTTTTCCACTCAGTTATCAAAGAATTCAAAATCTGAGTCTTACAGGAATGAAATATTGATTTAGTTGTACTAAACACAGGGTCTGAAAAATAAGGCTCCCCTTGAAGTACTTCTCGACATTTCAAATATGTAGGAAACAGCACGGCTCTCCTGAAGCACGTTGGAGTTCCTCCTTAGAACCACACCATCTGGCTTCTTCTCAGGTGCCACCTTATCTGGACCTGGGGCCACACAGGAGTATAGGCCACCTGCTTGCAACCCATATGACTCATTCCTCAGGTCCAACATAAAACTGAGCTTTCTTTGCCTGTTTAGTGTTTCTGATGGCAAGGAACAATTTTTATATATACCTGCCCCCTTATGACTTTGCTGATCCCCTCAGGAGCAAAAGGATTCCAATAGCATGAGCAAGAGGACTGCCTAACATCAGTCAGGTTTTCAACATATTTGTCAGCTGCTTCCTTTATTTACGCTACTGTAAATAAGTTTATGCAATCGTGACTTGACGCTAAGTCTCTTTTGCTTTACATAACTGTGGGCTGCCTTTCCTAACAAAGTAGGATGTGACTTAAGTAGCCGTTTAGACTGAATAGACTGTCAGCCTTGTAGGGTCATCTTTATTCATTTCCTCTGCACAGATACTGCATTCCGTACATTGAGGCCTCTTTTGATCTGTTATGTGTCGTTTGTTAATGACAACTACCGTCAAATTGCATTTTTTCTTTCCTTTGAATTTACATCTCAGGTCTTGAGTGATCTGTCCACATTCCTTCACTAACTTTGGGATTTTGTTTCAGGTTTTTTTCCCTCTGGCCTGCCTTTTTTGTGCCACACTTCTATGGCATTGAAGCCTGATTCAATGTGCTGTTTCAAAGAGTAATTTGCATTGATGTGATGGATTGTGTTTAATCCTGTATCCATATGTGCCCAATTTCAGTTAATTTAAATTCCTTTAAAAGGAACTGGAGCAAAATACAGAATTTTGAAAAACCATTTGTTCCATTCGGTTCCAAAGAATTGTTTTGACTACATGGTGAGGTTTGAAAACCCACTAAAGCCACACAGAAGCCTTTGATGGATGAAATCAGTAAACTGAAACACAAATTTTTACAGGGATTAAGAGGTAAAATATTACAAATAATTCAGAAAGGGGTTAATGCTGTAAAATCAAACAAAAGAATCACATGCCAGCTTAAGTTTATTGGGAAAGAGAAGCCAGTGGCTGATTCGGTTAGCCTAGAGGATCACAAGATGTTAGGAAACATGAGGAAATGCAGACAATTGCTGTGAGCGCAAACCAACTTTCTGTATCTATCTTCTCTATTAATTTTGGAGATGTACCTCTCATAGACATGCTTTCTCCTTGTAATGTACATTTTAAAAAAGAGATATCAAAAAGAGGAGTGCCTGATCAAACCAGCAGTTCGGAAAGAAGTAGTGCTGTTAGGGGGTAAGCAGCATCTCAAAATTCTGAATTAACTTTGATATGAAATACAGGAATGTTAAAAACAATGCTGCTCCTCAATTAAAATTACTGCTGATGGGGATCAGAATTAGTAAGTAGTGCTCTTGTGTTGAAAAATATTCCAAGGTTAACTCAGTATTTTATACCACAAAACCTTATCTTTATCCTCAACAATTTTTTGAAACTGCAGCTCCAATAGAGAGTGTGTTGGAAAATGATGTTCTCAAAGTATGAAAGGAAACAGGTTTTGCAAGGGTAAAGCTTGCTTCTCTTATTTGACCATTCAGTAGTGTGAGGAACAAATATGAATGAGATTATATAGTTTTGAATTTTGATTTGAATTTATTTGTTTTAAAATTTTGATTTTAATATGCAAAAGAAATGGAATAATCTTGTGGCAAGAACAAAAAAAATTTGAAATGGAATAAAATAAATAACTTTTTGGACCTTCTGTTGTTTTTCCTGCATATTGGCATGGCTATTCTGATGGCATTGATGTGGAACTAAACCATGATTATACTGGTTTGTTCTGTAATGGAAATAGTCTTTCAGATCTGACTTGTTGGTTTTTCTGTTCATTGCTTATGGAATTCATGGCAAACCTGCATAATTCAGAGACGTGTTCAGAGACTTAGCCCAACCTAGAAAATAAAATAATCCTCCCATAAATTATGAGTATATGGAGAAAGCTGTTACATTGTTTTCTTGACTAATTTTAAAAGCTCAGTAGTATTGATCAGACAGGACTTTCTCTCTTTTGTATTAGATACAGTGTGATAGTTTGAAGTACCTTGAGTGCAGTTCTGACACTATGCAATGTAAATGTATTATTATAACAGTATGCTAGAGAAAAAACGTGTTGGAAAGGACAAATGGAGTTTGGTGAACCAACATTGCAAATACTGTAACACATAGAAGCTCAGTAGTTTGTGAGATCTCATTCAAACAATTTTCAGGTTCTTGTGAAAATGTTATATGTTCACATGACCCAGTGATTAGATATGAAGAAATCAGAAGTGACTCATGAAATATTTGCAAACCAAAAATGCCTTCAGTGTGAATGTTAAAACCAAACCCATTTACAGTGGAGTCTCTCCTTTAAGAGGCTATAACAGACTTTTTATTGTATGCAAAAGCATGGGATTTTTGGGGTAGCCATTGATACAGTTACTATGATAAACCACCCTGTAGCATCTTTTGTTCCCAGATAACAGTGATATACTGGAAAAATAGAAGTTTCAGACCTTTTCCTTTGAAAGGGACATTCAGGAATACTCTGTCAAAAGCTAAGGTATACTCTTAAAATTGTGAGACGAATCTGAGTTTTACTGGTTGAATTTCTGTGCAAGTGAAGCAACTTTTTCTTGCCTTTGTCAAATGAACCTGGGTTTGCTGAATCTCAAGAGGCATAAATGGCCTACTGGGAGGAAGCTGACATAAGTTACCTGTCTTCATCTTAGTTCAACCATGTTAACCAGTGGAGTTCTGTATTTCCTAAACTCAGTTACTTGTTGTCTGACATTGCCCAAGAATCATTTGAAGGGGTTTTATAAAAAGAAATTATAAAGTCTCCAAGTCTGTCTTTTCTCCAGGATATAATGCAGATGTGCAGTAGTTTACTCAGGATTTTAAAGAGCTCTCTATGAGTCAATGTCCCCGGTATTGTTCTTGGCCCTTTTTTCAGAGCTGAGGTTGCTGGATCCATCCTCTGTAACCTCTGGTTTTCTGGTTTTTATTACTTTGGAAGCCTCATTTGGAAAACCATTCCTGTTTGACAATATGTCTATTAATATGTTTGCCTTTAAGAACATAGCATATCTTTGAAATTTCTTGTATGTTAACAAATTCTGTCAGATTGGAAGAGGAAGATAGGAAAGTTCATTCTGTGTGGTTATTTCAGATGCAGAAAGGTGAGCAAAAGCCATTGTGTTACCACACCAGTATTTTGTGTCTTACAAGTGTCTTCATCAAATTGAATGAAGGATAACTGTCTTTTCCGAAAGATTTTTACAGGCAGTAAAACCTCTGTGCTGATTGTCTCTCTTATACAGCCAAGAGCTCAAGATTTCCCTGGCTGCAGGATTGTGTCCATGTTCCCTGCCAGAATCCAAGTTCTCCCACTGCTTGTAGTGCTTGCACTGTATAAATCCAGTTCCTTAGCAGATGGTGGGAATGTCTATTTTTTTCTCTTCTGCAACCTGCTCTTTGCAGGATTGTAATCAGGAAATGAGGTTCAATCCCTTGATCCCAGTATCCTGAACCCTGAGTATGGATGAGATTTATGTATACTTTATTTGTCTCTTATTTTGAATTCTCAGTCAGCATAAAAATGCTCTCATAAGGATTTTCATTATAGTAATACTTCCACCTGTGAAAATGAATCTTTAATTTCAGATGTTCTCATGAAGAAAAAATATTTATTGAATCTAAATCTCTCTTACCTTATGCAAGTCATTGAAGATCTTTTAGAAATTACAGAAGCCATTTTTAAAAATGAAAGAAATTGAGGACTGTGTTTTTCCTGGTTTTTGGATCTTTTTGAGATTTTATGGCTACTGGAGGCATCTTCCAAACAATACCAAAATAAAATACTGAGAAAATACTGTTAATTTTAAAAGCTGCATGTAATAAGATTAGCTTATATGCTTTCTAGACAACATACTACTTAACCAAGTCCCTATTTTTTCATGTATTGACAAGGAAAATAATATTTTGAATATATTGTGATGTACCTGTTTAGTGACTTTTCTTTGAAAGTCCTGGTTTTAAGCTTCAGTATTCCCAGGAAATAAGGACTGAGGTTCAGGGAAATTAAAATAAACCTGCAGTCATAGCAAATAAAATAGTTTAACTAATTCCTAGGTTTCTGAAGGCAGTGTGTCGCACTGAGGCTTTGGGCTGTGTAATGGATTATAATGTAAGGCAAGGAATTAATTTATGGAAGGAATAATTTTAGAAAGATTTGAGGTTAGTGTGTCAAAGACTTAACCATTTCCATAATAGGCATAAACCAGAGAATATTTTTTTTAGTGTTGGACAGAGAAGGAACCTGTGTTAAAGAGGAAGAGAATGATTTCCTTGAGGTTCTTTTTTCCCATGTTAGTATTTTTGTTTCTACATATCATAACAGGAATTGGTAACATTCACATCCCCATGGTCTTGTGAGAAGGATGTCATCTGAGAGGCAGAGTGTTGTACATAGATTTTCAGTTTTGTTTTCTTTTATAGTCTTAAGTTCAGGAATGATCCATCTGCAATAAATTATTAAATGATAAAAATTAATTCCATTAAATGATAAAAATCATATTCAAAGGAACCTTGGGTTCATCCCTTTGTCCAAAAGCAGGGTCATTCTATCTGTGACATTGTTTCACCTGCTTTAAAAAACCTATTATAATAGAGGCAATATATGTTCCCCATCAGTTTATTCTGATGAAAACAGGCACTGAAATCCATTTGTTGTCCTGTCTACCGTGGGCATTTAAACATTTTATTTCTAGACTCCTCATGTACTGTAAGACTTGTATGGTATCCCACCTCTTGCCTGTGCCTGTGACTGGTGCAGAGTGTCTGATCTCTGCCCACAGGCAGCATTTCCTGAACCTCTGAATGCGTTAATTGGGTTCCTTCTGTCTCCTACTGGTGTGTGCCCTTCTTGGCACTTAGAGCCACCCTCAGTGTTTCAGCTGAGGCTTTACAGGTGCCCAAGTGGATGGTGAAGTAGGATTATTTCCTGTGTTTTTCAGCCCATACTCCCATGTAGACAATCAGTACAATCCCTGCTGTTTTCACAACACCATGGTGTTGTTGACTCATCTGTGAATGATTATAACCCTGGGATCTCTTCCCGCAGACCTACTGCTGGGACAGTAGGATCCCAGCCAGTGCCATCTTCTCATTGAAGCTCATTTTCTTGTATTTGCCAAAAGACATTAGCTATTCTTAAAAATTGGTTTTCTAGTTTGCCAAATTTTCCAAAATTATACCCTGATCTTCAACAGTATTTGAGCCCTGCATGTTGAATAATGATAATATCTATTCTGCCCTTCTTGCTGTTTTGAAAATATTGAACAGTCCTGTGTCAAAGGCAAACTGGTTTTTAAAACCCCACCCAGTGAAACCCCAACCCATATCAACTCTATGGCAATTAAAACAAAAGCAAATAAAATCAGATTTCTCTGGTTTGCTCTGAAGAACATTTAGTGTGCCAGGATAAGAAATCTGGTACTTGTTGATCATGCAGGCCAGCCTGCAGAGGCTGTGCTATCTTGTGACCAAAAAAAGGAGTGTGAAGAGCAGCCTCCCTTGCGCAAAAGGAAATTGAGGTATGGCTCTAGATAGCCACTGTGGTGGCCCTTCTCTTCATGGTGGGCAGACTGAGTTACAAATGTTGAGACAGAGTCACATATTCTTTCACAAGTCTACAAGCACCACAAAGGAGTAAAACAAAGGTGGTCTCACATTCTCTATCCATAATCCCTATTAAAAAAGTAAGACTATTATTTTGTTACTATAGTTCATCTGATGTTCAGTACCATTAAGTTACCAGTCTTCACACTTAATATATGAGGGATAAAAAGGAGGAGGAAGCTGGGAGTTTCCCTGACAGTTTTGGGAATGTGTGCCAATTTGCTCAGTGCTGTGTGCATAGTGGGGATTTCTCTTATGGACAGAAATTGAAATCCAATGTTCTGTGTTCTCTGTTGGCTCTCTCTAGACTCTCTCAGTTTAGGGAAATTAATATTTCTGTGCTTGTTTTTCCCTATATGACTAAAATGATCCAGAGATGTGAAAATGAAAGGGAGGTTTGAGAGGTCATGTAACCTCCCTGCTGAGGTATCATTAGTTATACATTTCTGAGACATATTTGTCTTCAAACCTCTGGTGAATGGTACTTAAAACCTCCACAGCTAACTTCTTCCAGAGCTTTTTCCTTAGTAATGCAGTATTTGTACTAACCCTCAGTTTCCATATAGTATATTTACTTCTTGTTTTCCCTGCCATTAAAGATGGAGAAAAGTGCATCGCTATTCTTTTAATAACATCTTTTCTTGTCTTACAAACCTTAGACCTTGCTTTTTCCTCATATTCCTTCATGGTTGTGTCTTTTCCAGATGCTGTCACCCCAATTTCTTCAACCTTTTCTTTTAGGCCATGCTTTTTAGTTGAGTCAGCATTCATGTTGCCCTTCTCTGGTCTTTGTCCAGTTTGCCTTCATCTTTATTTTGCTTGTCTTCAAAGCAATGCATATTGTTCTTCACCAGGATTCAGAAGCACTATATTTTCACCTTGACTGTCTAACCCACAATGAAACTGTAAATTTAGAATAAGTTGAGATTTACATTTTTTGTAGCCATCTTGATGTAACTACTTTATAATCAGGTCAGTATGGTAGGAGAGCACTGTGTCATTAAAATGCAAATTGTCTTGATTCAAGAAATCATTTCTTTTCAGACCTGTCTATAAGTCACATATGTTGGAAATGAAAAATCTGCTTAAATGCATTTCTTAACCAGAGTTTATGCATTTGAAGTGTTTTAATTGGCAGGAAAAAAAACCTGTGGTGTTTATACTTCATCATGATACTGTGTAACCCTGGCAGTTTTTGGAACTTCTCCTCAAATTCTTGTTTATCACATATTGACTGTGGTAGACTGGAAATAATTTGTTTATTTTTAGCAGCTTGCCTACACAATCATGCAGTCTAGAGAATAAAGTTGTCAAAACTTCTAAACATAAATACCATGGAGTTGATTCTGCAACAGATGGAAAAGTGCAAGAACTGCCACTGACATGATGGCAGCCTGACATTTGGGGTGAAAGTAATTTACTGTAGAGTGGTTACAATATAGTGAACTGAGGGTTTGCATTTGAGGAAATTTGTGTTGCCTTCTTCCATAATTCCCTCTCACAGTCATGACAGCAAAGCAAAAACAGGAGGTGAGAAAATAAAACAGCTTAATGAAGGATGGATAAGATTTTTCTGGTTTATGTTCGTGTTCCAGTTGTTTTATTCATAGGTCACATTTTAAAAAACCACTTTTGACTTTCCTGCCACTCTTTCTTTTGAGAATAGACATTGTATCATCAATGACTTATTTCCAAATATTGCCCCACCACCTTTTCACAGTGGGCATTGTCTATTTCTTGATCTCCTTAGTCACAGGCTGTCACTTCTTTTCACAGAAATGGGGAGGAAGACATCAAATCATAACATATTTGAACCCCATCCCCCAAGGACATATTTTTACAGAAAGAGCTGGCAGCATTTCAGGGTTCAAAATTTTTCCTTTCCCTATGGGTTGAATCAGACCTTGGCCAAGAAAACCCAGTCATTAAAAACAAGGCATTGTAATAGCAGTGCAGCTGTCAGATGTAACATTAAGCTGTGAGTGGTATTGTAGGTGGTGCTTCTAAGTAATTGTTTTGTTACTTCATTGTTAGTGAAGAGCTTAGGGATAAGGCTGAGAGAACATGACCCTTAAGAGACCACATATCCTCCCATGTACAAGTCTGTTACATTCACCCAGAGAATGTGCCCAATTTGCTTGCCCTAAGTTTTGTCACCCAAACCGTGATGCAGGCACTGTTGGTCATTGGTAGTTCTGACATCAGTGTTACTGAGAGGAATCCACGTCCTGCAGACGTCGCGCCGGAGCTGGTGTGGAGATGTGTTAATGCTGCCCGCACCCCTCGGTAACAGCGTGCTGGAGCACAGGCTGATGAACAACCTGCTACCAACTCATGCAGACAAGCTCAGAGGAGCTCCAAAGGGGTGTTGCATTTTAATGGTTTGTGGGGCTTTGGTTTCTTCTTTCCAGAAGTGAATGTTACAGTGATGGACCTGTCTTAGTGTGGGTAATTTGCCTGGGAAGCACATACAGTGAAGAGTTCTGATGTCAAGAGTGTAGAAACAGACCACGATGGTTAGATGATATATCTCTGGAGACAGGGTTGCTCATGGAACACGTGCTTTGTTCTCAAGGGTCGTGGGTGGTAGGGTCTGCCATCAGCTGCCAGCCCAGCTGATGGCGTGGTTCCAAGAGGGTTCCAAGAGAAAGAATTTCCTGTTACAGTATGTTTTATCTTATTCTGTGTTGAATATTCTATTTACAATGACCAACTAGTGCGAGACACAAATCCTACAGAATTTACATACAGCCTATGAGAACTACTAGATTTGAATAAGGCACTACCTTCTTATGCCCATCTCTAGAATCCTTTCTTCCTGCCTGGCCTGCAGACCCCTTTTCTGCTTGGTCACAGGTATTGCCCAACATCCTGTCCCCTGGACTGGCTTACATTCCCATATCAAAAGTGACCGTCATTTCTACCTCACCCACCGGCCCGATGTTCTCCGAACCTACTGCCAAACTATCATATTTATAAGGTTTCCCTGTATCACCTTCCCCAACAAAGAGGAAGTGTTCCATCCCACAGTCTGCCCAAGTAGGCACTCCAAGCAAAGCATGACACCATTTCCTGGTGTTAATAAGTTAATAAGTGGAAGTGGTCTGCAGGGGAAGTGATGTGTCTGTCACAAGTTTGAAAGTCCAAGGATTTGATTAGCAGGGTTTGAGGGCAGCTGTCAGGGCTGCAGCTGCCAGTTCAGAACCGTTTTGTAAAATTCGATTTCTAATTCACCACATTCCTGAGAATGCCTTTTTTTAATTGTTGGGGTTTTTTTTTGTTTGGTTGATTTGTTTTGTTTTTGCTCTTTACCTTCTAAACATGTCATAATTCTTACTTGCATAAGAAAGTCAGAGGTGCAGAACCCAAACCCCCTTACAAGGCACTAGGTAAAGGAGTAAACAAATTAAATCAGCCACAATCAAGTCATGCAAGCCACTCCTTTCTCCTGGGGCTGAATATAAGGAATTTGAAGAATTCCTAAAGTTAGCTGCCCAGCAATGTTGCACCCACACCTCCACCCTAGCAGCACAGATTCAGCGAACACTACATGGAGGAAAAACCTATTTTCATTTCAGAAATTACGAAAGTTTCAATAAAGAAAGCAAAAAAAAAATCCAGAATTTTGAGTTCATGCTAGTCATATTTAATAAAGTCATGGAAACATTTGAGGTATTACATAGAGACCATGTCACAAAGTGGACCCAAAGGAGTCTGTAATAACTCGGTTTCCTTGCCTGGCTTGGTGCTCTTATGAGCTAATTATAAGGGAGGTGCACGTCACCCTTGTTTGTCAGCATTGCCAAATTTCACAATTTCATGGCAAGACATTCTACAGTTGCTTTAATACTTCAAGGTTGCTTGGTGTATCAAAGCAGTGGAGAACGTCATCTTTTTTTACCTTCCTGATTATTGGAAAAAAGAATTGAAGCACAGGAGCATGGATTTCATATAGGAAATCATAGGACCCACAAAATATTGTATTTTGAAAATGTCATTAGTCAAAGCAAAATCTTTCTTTAAAGCATTTGACGTGATAATTTTTCTTCTTGCAGTCACTATTGAGGTCTGCATTGATGCAGTATGTGATACTCTGTATTACAGCTGGGTAATGCCATGTCGTGATAACGTAATGATGCAAACTTTTGCCAACTGAAGATTGCAAGCTTGAGCTGGTGACTTGTCTTCCTTTCCTGGCCACTGATCTGTAGAGCCAAAGACTGAGTTGACAGGGATGAATCTGCTTTTCTATGGATTTTGGTTAATTTTTGTATATTCCATTTCAAATTCAAAATCACCAGCTTCATGTAACTATGTTGTGTGAAGTCCTGGCCTCTGCAGCGAAGTTTTTAAAGAACAGGCATCCAGCGAAATGTTTATAATCAGCAGGCACTGTAGTGAGTCACCAGTGTGAGTCACTGACCTAGTTATAGTGCACGGGATTGTGAAAATGGGGTCAGATTTCCCTCTGCCACACGGAGAGGGTACACTCAGACTGGCATCTGCACTGTGCCAGTGTGGCCCTGGATGGTGGGTACTAGTAGGATCAGAGTGTGTCCTCAGAAGTTTCTCCACAGGTTGACCTTAAATGAGATGCCATATGAACTTTTAGAGATTGCCACCAGCAGCAACAGAATCTTTACAATCCTGAGCACACTGACCAGTGCTCTGTCACCACCAGCAGTGTTATCCTGATGTTTTCCAAGTTAAGGACAGTTATGAGCACAGCCAGGAGGGGACTCTCAGTCAGGTTGTATGGTTGTGGTTCAACCAGCTGTCCATCTACTGAGCTTTTGTTAGTGTTACCATACAGTAAGGGAGAGACCCCTAGGTCAGCTATCAAAATGCCAGGCTTACCCTTATGTACAGGCCACTTTCTCCCTTAGCTATCACTTCTCCTTGTAAATATTTCTGAAATGATGGACAAATATTTTGTCTGTTGCAGACATATGTTTGGTGTTGGTAGAAGTTTGATGTACACCAGAAGGTTGTTATGAAGGGTTGATTACATTCTGTTTACTCATATCCAAGCTCATTTCCCACTGGGAACTGGGTGAAATGTATTTCACAAACACTGTGGAAAGATCACAGCATTTCAGGCATGCTTCCATGAAAATGTTAAATGAAAAAGAGCAGTGTGGAAACCTACAGTGAGAATGTATGCCCTGCACAGGCGATGTACCAGAAGCTGCACAGTACTCTGGTGAGGGAGAGACCATGAAAAGAGATGAGGCTGGCCAGTAGCAAGAGGCTTACAGAAAAGAAGAGACAGTAGAAAAGAAAGGGCTTAGTTGCAAAACCAGTCAAAGGGTGAATGTTATGGTGTGGTGCCCATTCACAGAGCAGCTGCCCTCAGCCTGACCACCAAATTGCTAGACAGTGAACTCAGGGAATCTCACAGATTGGACCAACCAGATGCCATAATAATTAATTCCAACTGTCCAGTAATTGAAAACAGCATAGAGACAGTAATTCCTTTTTGACAACATTAATACAAAATCGTCTTTAGTTGGAAAAGCTGCAGGTTTTATAGTTTTGAATAATGCAAAAAGAAATAAAATTCTGGATTCTAAGATAGGCTTTGCTAGTAGTGTTGCATCTCTCAGCAGCCATAATTCAAAAATTTCACTTTGAAAGCTGGTGTCTCTGTGTAAGGCAGGGCTTCTTCACAGGTATCTATCTGTCCATTAAGAAGCAATAATTTCAAATCATATTTCACAAAATACTTTGAAATTTTATAAAGGATTTCCAAAAACTTTACCATAGGAGTGCTTTGCTTCTTGTCTGTCAGTTCTAACTTTACTGCATAATGTAATTACCCTTGAGGTAAATCATTCTTAGCTGCTTTTTTCTTATTTAAACATGAATATTTTCATGTGTATTTTTGGCTGAGGATTTAAATGCCCAAATTGCATTGGAATGCTTTAGGGCCAGAGCACACAGTTCCTGTGAAAACTGTTGCCTCTATTAGTAACTCCAATCTTCAAAAGATCCAAAGTGAAGCTTCTTGTCTGCATATTCCTATTCTGTTTCTGATTTTATTTGAAGGATGTCAAAAATGAGGAAGGCAAAGATTGTGCTTGTTGATATGCATAACAGTGCATGAAGAGTGCTGGATCTTCCCATTTTTAGGATGAAAGCCTTTCTGTAAAGTAATATGGCAGTCATTTGCATCTGATCTATAATGTTCAGGTCTTTTAATTGACTAGCAAAGTATGGTCCTCAGGATACCACAGGAATTTAATTAAGCAGAGCTACTTTGTTTACATGGTGCAAATGGGAGCAAAATTTACCTGCAGGTGAGACACGATTGAGATTTATGTCTTTCTTCAGAAAAATAATACTATCACTTCTAAGATTTTATGTGTATATATTTAAGAACACTATCACTTCTAAGATTTTTAAGTCATTAATTGTAGATGGTTTAAGAAATTGTTCATTAAAGAATGCACATATAATTGGTGCAATTACACTCTTTTATCCTGCCCAGAACTTTAAATGGAAATCTCAGGACTTGGTTTTACAGTTCTTTGTTTGCCACAAGGAAGTAGGGAAATGAAACAGATAAATGATTAAGGCATTAGCTTTAATGGGGGCTTAGGAGTTTGGTTAATTGTTTGGGTTTTTTCAGTACAATTGACACATGGTATTATTAAAAAAAAACAACCCAAGAACAAACCAGCCAAAACCAACCAAAAAAATGCAAACAAGCATCTAGCACTTAGCGTCTTTAATGCAATAACAAACATTTCTACAGTTCAGCACTTGTGAGCAACCCTAGAATAGCAAACCTGTGCAAACAACTCAGATCTGAGAAACTTTGAAGTAAAAAGTTATTTTGTGCAAATCTCAGCACTTTGCAACCATTCAGATAATGGCAAACCAATGTTCTCATCTCAGCACTTGCCTGCTCTTCTGCAATAATATGCCAGCGTGAATGTATGACAGAAAAAAAAAACCCAAAAACCAAAAACCCAAACAGTTAAAGATTTCTTTTCCAAGTTCATACAGAGTGTGTAAAAATAGATTTGGTCATTTATAAATGCATTTTATTATATACAGAATCAACTGCAAAAGGTTATACCTGAGATTTTGATATGCTGCAATACTTGTAGTTAGTACAGGAAAACGTGATTTTTTTTTTTCCTCCTTGCCAGAATCCTGAGGCAACATTAAATAAAGAAGGGTGAGCTAGGTTGAGATAACTGACAAGCTGAGATTAAGAATTTGTTCCTTTTCACAGCAACTTCAAGGTGTAATTCTACTGTTCACCCTGATGCTTCCAGGGTGCCTTTCTGGCTTTTAGCTGCGTGCTGCAGGAAACCATTTCAGTGTGTGCTGCGGGTGTAGCAGGGTGGCAGGGACAGCTGGACAAACTGCTCCAGTCTACAGAGCTGGCTTCCATCCCCATTCTCTTCCTGGTCTGAAACATGACTGCCCTTTTCCCATATTCTCTCTCCCTGTTTCTGACTCATTCGCTGTTTCTTTTTATATACAGAAAGGAATTGTGCAGGAGAGGTCAGAGCTGCTTCTGCAACTTTGTGCTGCTCACACAAAGGCAGTATCTGGATACCTCTCACTCACAGTGCTCTGCAGACCTGGGGGACCAAAGTATCTGGCTCACAGCAGACTTTTTTCCTACAATATTCAGCTCCTCTGTATGTCTCATCTCCTGGTGGCACTGGAGGAGGGGAGGGAGAACAGAGCAGCTAGATCGGCATTTGTCACGTGGCAACAAAAATAGCAAATCACCATTATAATTTTGGCCTGAGTTATGTGAGATTAAAGGATTTTTTCATTATGCTCATGAAAGTGACCTTTAACAAATGTTTTGTGGTCAAATAAATATGAAACTTATGGGAAAGGAAAGTCCAATTCTGTACAGGATGTTCTCAGCTCTCACATAGAACTGGGAATCTAACAATTACATTTCTGATGAACCATTGTAGTCAGAACATGTTTCACAAACTGAAGTTAGTCTATGGAGTATTTATCAGGGATTTAATCAGAAAAAGCCTGGAAATTCATCTGTAGCACAAGCAGCCTTTGTTCAGCAAACTGCTGACATGTTCCTTCAGGCAAATTTTTCCTTTGGCTGGATTAGTTAAGCAATCAACTATGCAGAGTGCTTAGTCCTGGATTTGCAATTCTGAAGGAAATTTATCTCCTTTACAGGTGCACTGCATATATAAGTATGTCAAAGCAAGATCAAAGTCTCAGTCTTTGGGACTATGTCTTGATTCAGTGAAGCTCAGGTCCTTTGAAACAAAGGAGAGGTCTGGCTCTGAGTTATCAGCAGGACTGTTGGTGGTCATCACCAGGTGGTTAAGAAACACTTTCATACCGCTGAAGTCCTGTTCATATTTTTGTGCCCTTTTAAACAAGGAAACAAGATTGAAATCAGTTATTCTGTTTCAGACTCCTAAAGCAAGGTGCTAGCAAGCTAGAGGGCACTTGGCTGTACCAAGTAATTCATGAATACACATCAGTTGTCCCATAACTGTAAGACAATGACCAATTAAAAATATGGCTTTAGAGAGCCCTGTAATAGTAAAAGATAATTTATGATTTAGAAATCCTGTCGGAGAAAGAGGACTCTGTGTATGCAAGTGCTTGGTAGTGAGCTAGCTCCTGTACAGCCAGAGTTAAAAAAGCCAAACACTTTTCTTGGGGAAAATAATGTAATTCTCTCTGTATGACTTTTAGGAGTTCGCAAGGGAATGTCAACATTAGTGGAGATGATGTAAACATTCTCCTGAAATATCTTATTATGTTATTAGCACTACCTGAGAGATCAGTCTTGTCCAAAGGTGTCCAGTGGTATGTTAACCTAAGTTAAGTCTTAGTGTCAGTCCACAAGTATTTGGCAAATGGTTAAAATATGTTATTCTTTCTTGGCCAAAATCCATACTTTCATTTAACCCAAGATGCTGTATTAATTTTTTAATGACTGCCACTCTACTATAGAGACTTTTTCAATGATGTACCAACTGTGTATGCTTTTTCTGAAAGTGTCCTGCGTACTTGATTTTTTCTCACAATGTTTCACGGACTCATTAACTCAATCCCACCTCCTTTGCCATTAAGAAATTTGAATTGCAATTCTGTGACCACTACAGACTTGCCTGCAGCTGCTTTTGGACTTCGGCAACACCCAGTTGTTGTTCATAGGCCTGAGTGATGCTCTGACTTGACTGGGCCTGTGTCTTGTTCTGCAACGTGTAAGTTGTGCTTGTATTGTGCAGCTCATTGCCCCATTTACTTCCCCTGAATTCCCTTCCCCATTGCCTTTTGTGGCTCAGAGTGGCAGAGCTGAAGTCAGTGAGACTGTCTAAGGAAGGAACTGGTTACGTCTGCCTTTCCTGTTGAGCTTTTTCCCTTTTGCAGTTCTAGTAGCCCTGTTAACACATTAAGTAAAGCTGGGGAGTCGTTCGCTCCTACAGAATACTTGCATACACTGTGGTGGGGATGTCTCCTAACACCCCCTCCCTGCGGGACAATGAAATGTGAAACCATGCCTGGGTCTTATGAGCGGGTCTGAGCATCACAAGTCAAAGTCCACATTAAGGCAGGCAGGGGATAGAGATCCCAGATCTTTCAGAAACCACTTTGAAAACTATGAGCAAAACCGGAAAGCAAACAATAAGATAATGAGTACATACTAATGCACACATGCCCTGCACCCGGGTGAGAGGAGTTAACAAAAAGCCAGGGTGAGCTTCCAGGAAGGACTACTCAAAGGCTCTGTGTGAAGGCTGAAGAGGATTGGGAATCTGGAGACATCCTGAAAGTATGAACAAGGGAAAGTGTAGATCGTGTCTTCAGTTAAGGCTGGAAGGACTGGGAGCTCTTTGGAAAGTGAATGGGCTGCAATGGAAGCAGAGTTTGGTGTTGCATACATGAAATAGGACAGAGGTTTGCAGAAAGCTGCTCGAGCAATTTTGGATATAAACACACCAGCCAGCCCCCTAAGGAGAATGTGGAGAGACAGCGATCTGCCTCTCACACAGCTGGTAGGATTACCAATCAAAAAGAGAAATGGTCTCATCCTGTCTTGCTCTACAGACACTTCAATACATTTCTCATTGTACCTCATGTACTCTGCCTTTCAGGAGCTCCCATGTCCTTCTCAGTTGTGTGGAAGGATCATGCAAACAGACAAGGAATGGCTGAAGGGAAAACAACAAATGAGCTGGGATTCACAGCCAAGAGAGAGGAAGTTCACCTTCCTCTATTTCTATGTCCTATCTTACTCTTTTACACCTGCTCTTCAATGGTTTTGTTTCCTACTGAATGTTAGCTCTTCCCCAGCTGCAGCTGCCTTTTAGCAGATCTCTCTCAGTTGGCCACACTGCACAGTCTGTTTGGCCAAGCTGGTATTTGATAGTGGCAACATCCAAACCAGAACTTTTAATATAAATTACTCACTATCTTTAGCTGGATGAGAACTGAGATGACGGGGTTGTGGGAGAGAAGAAAATGGCAACACAATGGAAACTAGACAGAATTCCCACCTTCTTTCCAGAAACATCTTGACAACCTGTTGGGATTGTAGTTCTTCCAGCTCTGGCTGTCTGTGGAAGGCACCCCAGCAAAGAGAAGGTAGTTCTGACTTTTCTTGGCTGTCTGCCTTGTGTCCTGAAATCTTGCTAAAGGAGAAGCCTCATAATCTGCTTTCTCTTTGCAGTGTAGAGTATTGCAGCTCTTTGGAGAATATTTGTTTCTTTCCCTTGGTTATTGGAGGTTTATTGGCTGTTTGGTTGAGAAAAGCTCAAAGGAGCAGATGTGTTAAGGTGGGTGTAGTTCTTTCATTTAATGCACAGGTTTTTCTAACCAAAAAGAAAAACTATTGAGGACTGGCCTTCTTGTTAAATGTGTGAGACAGTGGAAGATGTCTGGCTTGACTCATGGGTTTGAAAGAGGAGTTAGTAAGTTTACCTGAGGACATTCTGAAACATCATGAAACTGGTAGTAGCTAAATATAGGGCAAGTCTGTTGGTGCCACCCTGGGAAACAGAACTTACGGGTGTGTGGCACAGAGACAGCAGAGCCTGCTGTGCAGAGGCAGACAGACTGTCCCACTGACCTCTTGCTAGGTGTCAAGGCAGTCAGACTCACTCACAGCTGTAGAGCTGTGGCTGGAGCTAATAATACCCAGTACCCGTAGGACATTAGAGAGGGAAGGAGAATATAAAAAGATACAATAATTAATAGGACAAGGAGTACAGATAGCTAAAAACTGAGAGTTTCAAGGGATTCCAGATTCTAGGATTTTGCATCTTTGAACCCAGAAAGATTCTCACCTAAACTAAACATACATCAAAATAGGCAGAAAACAGACATCTGCTGCTTTTCTTTTGGCTGCATACTGATTTGACTTGCCACCCTATAGCAACTATGCTGTAATACACATAGGCCCAGATGTTTTCTGATAATAAAAGTGTAGCTTGCTAATACTTAAGGAGGAAAGACGCTGGGTCTTCTTCAGGAAGAGAATGGTGTGTCCTGCTCAATGCAGCTGGACAGAGTTAACCAGCCAGAGTCTTTGCTGTACAGAAGAGGCCAGTCTCAGCACCAAAGAGCAGTCTCCAACCCCAGGTACTGTATTAAGCTTCTCTTTGTCACAGGTATAAGAGGTGTGTTCTGATTTTAACCTGCCTCACATCTGGCTTCTGGTTATGGATGTAGAAGGACTGTGTTTTGGAACTTGACTCTACCCACAGGTAGCTCTCTCTTACTGAATGGTTCAAGAATTTAACTAGACTGTTTACCTCTGAAGGTCTTGCCATGTGTGTGCACCTCTTGAAACTTAATGTCTTCTCAAAGTGATTCTCAGCTATCAAATCAGGCTACCAGTACTTCCTTTCACCCACTACTTTCTTTACTTTTTCTTTCTTACTCAGAACCTGAAATAGTTATGGTTTATATTCTTAGGACATAGCACTTCAGCTTCTCATTAGTCCTTTCAAAGCTTAAGGGAAGAAACAGAAACAGGAGCATGTGTGTGGGTACAAAGCCATCGTCAGTGAAGGGTCACGTAGCAAGGTTTCCTCTTTCAATGATTCCAGAAAAGGCATGACCATGACAGCTTGCAGGAGGGACTACCACCAAAAGAGAATAAGGATTCAATTGTGCCTTGTATTTCTAGCACCTGATCAGTGAGCTGTATGAAAAAGTCACACAGAAAGCAGCTACCATAGTGGAAGTCAAAGCATACTAACTTCCAAAATCTGAAAAACATGGGGTTTATTATCTTTGGGTCCAGACTTGAACTAGGGGAGAGATCTTGAAAAGAAGTTAAAAAATCAACTAGGTGTCTCAAGGATCATGTGACATATTTTCAGCAAGCAGCCAGAGGGTGGAGAAACTCCCAAGTTAGCAATCCCATGAAAATTACCATATTCAATGGCAGCACCCACAGAATGTCCATCTCCCTGTAGAAACTGGTTTTGCTGCTACAAGCACATTCATGTTTAGATCATTATCTACCCAACACTTCTGGATTCCTTGTACTTCAGAGGAAATCCTGTATCTGTTTTGAAGGTGGATGGCAGAGAATGTGAAGATTGACTTTATATACAGGTAATTTAAAACAATATTGCACATTTATTTTAAACTAGAACACCAGGAGATTTCATGTATACCATCTTACGCCAGAATCACACTCTCTAGCCCTTTGGGATTTAAAAGAATGTTACAGACATAGAAGATAAATGAAACTCTTCTATAACTTTTCTGTATTTCTATGATAGAAAGAAATATTTTAGAACAACTTATTCAGGACAAGTCATATCTCTGGACTTTTCTTTCTCTCCAGATCTTGTTATGTGAATAACAGTCCCAAGTCTTTCTGTTCTGGGTACAAACATGTTTCAAAGGTGTTTTCAGCCTGTAGTTCCAGGCATCATTGTTTTTCCAGCTTCATTCTGCCTGACCGCTTCCTAACAACTTGTTTAGAAGAGAGCTGTAATTTTCTACAAATACCCAGAAAAATTTACTTATTACTTACACATCTAGAGGACAGGAGTCACGAGGAAGGACATAACAATAAAAGGCCAGTATGCAAATTATTCTAATAAGTGCTTAGCACCTTTCTTTGCACTGAAGCAGACACACAAGTGTCACTACTCACAGGGAAGCAAAATTTCAACTCTTGCCTCTCCTAGTCTGGACAGATCCTAAAAAATTCTATTCACAGTTGCAGATCCTGTAGCACTGTTCCACTGAAAATATGTGAGGCCTTTGACACCTGTTTTCTACCAATTATGTGACATTTCTCACCTTTTTCCAGGTACATATATGAAATACCATTAGATGCAACTCAACCCTCTGCAAGCAATGCAGGAGCCATCAAATAAACAAGGCAGCCAGATAACGATCATTGATAGCATCCAGGTGCTTCCCTGCGAAGTTGCAGCAAAGTTTATTATCTCTTGCGTTATCTTTAAGGCTTTGCCTGGAGGCTGGTGCTGAAATCAGATCTCCAACCTGCCAGAAAATTTACAAGTACTTGCTAAGTCACCCTCCCTGCCCTGAAGACTTTCGCTTCTAAAAAGTCCCTTTTCTATAGATAGAAAGGTGATGCATAAACCAAATCGAGACTCTCATTTTGCAGCAGGTTGACACAGATTTTCTTGTTGTCTTACCGTGAGAGAATCAGGAGTGTTTTCTGGGAATGCCCTGAGTTTCAGCCCTGTGTCTTTCCTCACCAGCCTCCTTTACAGGACAGAAAGACACAGTATAGTGTGTGACTGAAGTATTTAAGTCACCCTATTCAGTGGGGGCATAATGGTTATGAAAAATATCCAAAATTGCAGATAAAATGGATATGCCAAACCCCACCCAGTTCCTATAAAAATGAATACTCTACCACACATCATGTTTTCAACAGAGATCAGATTGGGGCTAGTTCTGTGTTTTCATTATTTTCTCTTTTTTTTTTAGTTTTCGCATGGAAAATTGTACAGTTTATTTCATCTGTGTGAGAAAGGGCAGGATGTTTTGCTGGTTATTGCATCATGTGTGAAAAATAAAATGTTGCCCAAACCTACATTTAATATACTTCCTTAAGAAAAGCAGGTTAAATTACATTAAGCCTCAAGGGGTTTTAGTCACTGTAGAAAAGTCAATCTGTAGTTTCTACTGTACCAGCAGGTTGGAATGCCCATACTTGCCCAGAACATCCCTTCTCTATTATACTGCCTTCTGATTTTTGTTTAACATACTAATCTCTAATTACATTTTTTTTCTATATGTGAGATTTTGGAAACTCATATAAAATCCTTTGAGACAACATTTTATTTTTCTCTCTACATATATCAAAGCTTGAGCCAGAATTCCTTAAATCTGAAATATTTGTACGTGAAAGGAACAGATAATATTGAACTGGAAACATGCAGAAATCTGATTGCATCTCAATTAGTTCTCATATCTTTATGTTGCTGGGACATGAAACATGAAATGGCACTTAAAACAAAAAGTTGGGCAATTGAAGGTGATCTGTGTTTGCCACTGAAGTTGTTCAAAGCTTTTATCAGCTCTCTGAATACCTGTTTAAGAGATGTAACTTGCAGTCAATGATATGTTGTTCTCAGTAAATGTACTTAGCATAGAAGAACGGTGCTTCCTTCTTCACACATTTGTATGAATCATGCACGTGATTCACAGCAGATTTTCATGAAGCACCTGCATGAAGAAGGGTTGCTAGAATCAGTCTTTAATTCCTCGATGTATTTTCACAATTTTTAGGATTTTGTAGAGTGTAAAAGGCTCTAAAATGACCACTCTAAGTAAGTCATCAGCAGTGAAATGTGGCAGTTGCAAGTTTTATTATTTGAATGCTGACAGGTCATTTCCCCTTTGCCTCCTGCACAGACTGTAATATTATCACCAGTCAGCACCAGCCATCTGGTTTGTCAGCAGAAGGGCAAGGAAATCACACACGAGGCAGGGAAAGCTGCTTCTTTTCTTTCCCAGGGAAGTCCATGACAGGAAACAAAGGAAGAAATTATAAACTATGATCAAATAAGATAGAATCATCCACTCAGGAATTTTGTTCTCCTTTCATTGGGTGATGAGAACAAAAGGCTCAATGTTTAGCTGCTCTGACCTCGAGAAAGCCAAGTCAGTTCCCTGAGCACTGGGGCATTAATGGTGACTAAAAGCAAATGCAGAAAATGGTTATGTTCCAAGAGGAGGACAAGTGGAGTAGGTTAGGGATGGACTACACTTCTACCAGCTGTGAAAGACTGTTGAAGAATCCATCTTTGCAGAAAAATATATTGGCTAGAAATTTGGCGTTTTCCTTGGTGCATGTCAGTCTGACCTATGAAACAAGGTGCAGCACTGCAAGTACACAAATATGTCCCCAGACCTCAACTAAGCCCTTAATTATACAGTGGTTAAGGAATTACTCCATTGCTAGGAGCATGAAATGCTCAGTAATATCCCACAGCTGTCTGAAGAAACGTTTGTGCTGCTGCCAAATAGTTTGTGGGGACATTAAAACAAATAGTGAATTCTCAGCAAAAAATTTAGACCGAGCTCCTTTACTTACAGAGAACAGCAGTGTTTCTGGGCTCCAAATCTGGGCAATCCTGCCTTGATGCCTATGCCAGTGAGAAAAAAGGGCTCTTAAATCTTTTCTCTGTTCCAGCTTTTGAAGGGATGTTGGTACCTCTTTTATCCCTTCTTTTTATTGGTATATCTTGGCTGTTTATGGTGTTTCTTGTCAATTTGTCTCTTCTCCCGTTCAAATACTGTTAGCACACTTGAGTCCTTTTAGACAAACATCAACAGCTAGAATGCAGACCCTAAGGGAGTGATAAGTTACCAGATGCAAGGGGTACGTCCTCGTTTGATGTGATTTTACAGTTTTGTTAAAAGCTTGAAACTAGTGGAGACATGCAAACTTGTGACATGCAAACAATATTTTGAAACCTAAGTTTTTAATACCAGGAAGCCTGTTATTTCCAGCCTGGTCAGTGTAGAATGGGAAGATCTTACAGGTATGGAATGAAGAGAGTTATTTTTGGAAACAGAGTTGAAGAGTTCTGCTAGTTAACCTAAAAGAATAACATCAAACAAAGTAGAAAAGTGTCATTATGTAGATCTGAATTATTTGCTATCATCTTTTGTTGCTTTAGGTGAGTCAGAATTTTTCAGTTTCTTACTGACATATCCATGTAGTGGACTATAAACCTTAGTTACTGCCTAGACATGCTGTGCAATTTGACTAATGACTATGTGAGAAGCATGCTGCTGTCCAAGATAGAAGATCTCACAGATATGCAAAGCCAAAGTGTTTTTAACAGATGAGAGTCTGAACATCCACAGTACTATGGCTTGGTTTTGTTCACTTTGTAAATATTTTCGACAAATATGCAGATCTTCAGTCAGCCATTCTATGAAAAAATTCAGAACTAAATCTAGCAATTAAGGGGCCAAATTTTGTAATTAAATATCCTGACACTTGTGTAAATAGCACTGTCAATCGCTAAGCATCAGTCCTGGGAAAGGCAAGTAGTGTTTCCTCCAGGTTCCTGTTGCACAGGATTAAAAAAAAAAAAGGAACAAAAAAAGAAAAACAAAACAAAACAGCTCTGCAGGGCAGAACTGTTGTAGGAAGATAGGCTTTGATTATATGCTTCTATCCCATTTTGGCTCCATAAAGTCTTTTTCAGGCCTGCCACTCCTTGCTGACACATTACCAGGTCACCTCCGCTTCCGTCCTTTTGCTCCCTTTTTCCCAGGCAGGCCACCCGCCAGGTCTTTTTGGCCAAGTGCCATTCAGTGAACCTAAAGGAGGTCTCCTCTGCAGTCCAGAAATATTTTTCAGACCAGATAGAAATCTATGAAAGCTGATGGGTTTTTTTTAAACTGCTTTTATGGGCCATCAATACTACACTTGTTCATATCCTTTTGTGGAATGATACATGTGGCTTCTTGTGAGTCAGAATGAATTTTCTTGGCAACCCACAATGTTCAGGAGGTGAATTTGCCAAACCCTAAGTTATTCAGTGTCCTTCTGTCTCCGGGGCATTTTAATCTCTGCAACCATGAGGTTCTTGAAGTATTTGTGTCAGGCAGCACTCTCATTGCACAGGAAGATGGCTTTTCTGCCTGCCAGTTCTCAGTGCATTTCCTGCTCAATTCTCTGTCACTGCTTCCAGAGATAATTGGTGAAGTGCCCTTACCTTGCTTGCATAGGTTTCTGTTGTCTACAGCATGAGTACTGCTAAGAAAAGAAGTACCAAAATGCAGATGTATCTTTGGAAACTCTTCCAAGCTTTCAAATACCTTTGTCTTCAGTTTGTTTTCTATCAAGTTTTTGCATGAGTTCCCAAGGGAACAGTAGGAGTTGGTCTTACCTTATAATGTGATAGATAATGACACTCTCAGCAGCTGGGAATGAACAGCATGGTGAATGTGTGGTTTTAGGAGGAAATGGTTCTTTGTTTCCTTTCACACGGCTTTCCAACAGGATGATCTTACTTTCCTTCGTTGTATTTATTATTAATTACCAACATCCTTTATAGGATGGCTTATCTCCTTCCTTCCTTGAATAATGTTTAACATTCAAGGAGCTAGTTTCTTGCAAATTGGAAAGTTCACTCCTTTTCAGGACATCATGAATATAGAGTAGCACTATATCATAATACGCTGAATACCTTGGAGTTCTCATTCTGTTCTGTGGATGGAAACCAACCAGAAGAGCAGTTCTACTTCCACCTGCTGGAAAGAATGTTGGTGGGGCATATAATTGATTCTATTCCTGCAAACTGTTGATGGAGAAATTCAGACACATTACCACTCTTTGTGCTTTAGCGGGTCTGAAATTGAAATTTGACCCTGAATGCTACAAGGGACAGATATCTCTAATGAGAAAAGCAGTGAATTATTCCTTTTCTTCTGCAGAGACTAAGAAGCTGTGGCTGCAGGCCAAGCTAGCTCTGCTGGCACCTTTGTACACAACTGTCAGTGTAAAGGTGAACACGTTTGAAGGTGCTGATTCACATGCTATGTGATACTGCATTACAGTTTTGTTACTGACAATGGCTTGGGTAAGTGATTCTAGAGAAATCACAATCCCCTGTGCTCAATAGATCAGCTACTCCAAGCTTTATTTACTTAATTAATTTATCCTTACACTCGTTTTCAGACCTTGTGTTTGTGGTGAGGGTTAGTGCCTTCCTATAGAACTAATGAAAGGTTATGGGCTGCTGTAAAAAAGTTGCATTTAGAAGCCACTTTAGTATGATCAAGTAATTTTTCATACCATATCGGCCTTTGAGAAGGAATCCCTATTTATTTGACCAACCACACATGGGTCATATTCTTAAAACAAGTTAATAATTGAAATTCTTTAATGTGTAATGAGTTGTGAGGGATTTTCCAGTTCTATTCTCTTTTCCTAAGGCAGAAATGCCTTACAACATGAGCATGTGAAGAATGTGTTCGCTGCATTCAATCACTTGAAGTTTATGGTCCTTCACTTTACTGCAGAGTATCTGTATTGGAGAAGGTTGGTAACCAGAAAGGTACAATTAGCTTACCTTAATGATGAACCCACTGAATAAAGCTGCTGCAGCTGCAAGTGTAAATGGATTAAGCCACTTTAAATCTGATTTATACAAAATTAGCTTATACCTACAAGTAGCAGTTTAGCCTATAGTTAGACAAAACGGGGACATGGATCCTATTGGTAACCTCAGAGTGGACATTAAAAATTAGCCTTCAAGCTTCCTGCTTGAATCTATTCCTTGCTTACTTGATACATGATAATTGGAAAAGCAAGGCAAGTACCCACGCCCTAAGTGGTGCTGGGGGAAGGACCTTGTATGCAAAAAGCTACAAGACAAGTATTGTCATTCCTTTCCAAATTCATTAAGCAATGCTGTGCTTTTTGTTGTGTCTGCTTTCATGCTGTCTCATGTATCAGTGAGGGGTTTTCCTTCTCTTCAAGCTAAGACAAGACTGAGGGAATGCTGAGGAACTCATAAAAACATTGTTTTTGATCAACTGGGAAATTCATGGATACATAATTATAAAAGATCGCCTACTCGAGTTGCCCGGATACCAAGAGGTCTAGTCCACTACAGAATCTCTTAATGCAGTTATATATTTCACATGCTTTTAGCAGTGTCATCATAGATAGATATTTGATCTATCCAGTTTGGCATCCTGCCTTTTGACCTGGCTGTTAACTGAGAGTTCGGTGAGCAGCACAGTTTCCAGCCTCTTCTCTCACCCTGAAAATACACATAAACTGCTTCACTTCAGTAGCCAGTTTTGTGCCTTGGAGGGACCCTGGGTTCAGGAGCTGCAAAGCTAAGTTTTAGTAGCAACTCTGTCACTGACTCACACATTGGCTCTAAGAACCTTCACTGCTGTTGGATTATTTAAAATGACCAGCCCACTCATTTAAAGCTTGTCTTTTCTTAGGATTCTTGGGATCTTTTGTAGAGTTATTATTTATTTTCAGTTCTAATCAACCTATTCAAATACATTCAAATTAATTCCCTGAACAAACATCTTAAAACATGTTCTTTAACTGCAAGTGTCTGAAAATTTTGTTGATCATCAGAAAAGTTAGCTGTCTGTCAGGCTCAGGAAGTTTCAGTCTGTTAAGTTGAAGATCTGCTCCCTGGCTGAACTCTGCTCATGTGCCATGTCATCTGCAGCTTCACCTCTAGGAGATGAGGATGAAGGCCTAGCGTATCGGTGAAGGCTGGAAGGAGGCTGCTTTCCTTCCCTTGCACATGGCTGATGAATCTGCTAATGCTGTATGTTACACAGGCCAAAAGCTAAAAATACAGACACGAGACCAGAGGATCCAAGAAAACAAAAAGCAGTAAGCAATAGGTACATAGAGGTGAGCCTGTAGGAAGCTGGACAGCCAAGGAGTGGAGGGTATAATACTGTTTGAAGAGATTTGGAGAATTATTGAGGACACAGATGGCTGGATGAAAATGATCTATGTCTCCATTGGCATTTACGTGACAGAAGCTATTTATGAAAGAAGTGTCACTTCGGGGAATCCCTGGAACAGACTGTTCAGATTGTGTGGTTGTATGTTTAGGCTGGAAACTGAAATTCTCTGACCATCACAGCTATTGGTCTGGGACACCTTCCCAAATGATGAAATGAGGCAAAAAGCATGTTACTGTTTCACAGATAAGATCAGTCATTTGAAGAAACAGAATGTTTTGAAGTGGCTTCCTACAAAATCCAAGACTCAGCATGTCCCCTAATCTGATATTCTTAATATTTGTTCTCTAGCAAATTAAAGCATTACTTTTCTAAGGGTCTTTGTACTGGCGTTCTTATATGTTTGCTTTTGAGCATCTGTGTTTGGATAATTTAATCTTTGTTTTCATCTCTGTCACTGGACTTCTTCAAGGAAACCAAAATATTTTGTAGAAAGAAAAACAGTGCTATTAGGCACAGGCTGAAGGCATAAGGGAAATACACCATGCAGTGTACTCTGCTTTTAATTGGTCATATCATTCAACTATTGCTAGTTAGAGAAGACACTGGAAACAAAATGTTTGGCCTCAGAAAAACTAAAATGTGTTATAAAAAAATAAATACAGAAAATTGATAAATCAGAGTGAAACGAATCATATAGAAAATCCCAGCGAACAATCATTGTGCAATGTCTGGGATAATTTCAAGTGTATTTGAGGTACAAGTGGGCTTGAAATAACATGGGCTTTTTGCTTTGAGTTACAGCATTAATATGATAAAGCTTTGATTCTTTACTGCTGTATTTACCCAAAAGAAAGACTAGCTTTTTTTAAAGTTAAACTACTTGGAAAAAGTAATTCTAGATTCTGTCATTCTCCCTTTAGGTTAATGTAGTAGTTAATATCTGCTTTTTAAAACAAAGCAACTATTCAAAAGCTTTCTTTTTAAATTCAGATTATGTAGTGTTACGTAGTAGCCACAGCACAAAACTATTCTACCATTTTGCTTCTACTTTTCCTTCAAAGTTGTTTTCTTTGTCTTATCCTTAGTTTGTCCTGTGACAACCAGTTAGTCTACCTGCCAGTTGTGCTGGGCAGTTTTCTGACATCCCTTAAATGCCTCAGCTATTGAATAGCTGTAGAAATATCAATTATAGATCAAAGCCCCATTATGCTAAGGAACTGTACAAACACAAGGAGAGGACCCAATGCTTTGCCTTAAAAAGTACAGGCTAAGTGGAGGAACATTCTAAGTGCCTGTGTCTAATTGGTCAGCTGGTTGCACATTTGTTTTGAATCTTACCTCTGTGCAGGATGGTGACAATGAGTATCTCTTTAGTGAGCCAATGAAGAGGCTTTTCTGCCTGTCTTTTTTTCTTTAGGTAGTATATAATGTATTGGCTACAACAGTGAGCTACACTTTTGCTTTCTCCCCAGGCGTGATTACTGGGGTTATATGACACAAGGTGAATGTGGTTGGTGTTTGCTACCATTGCTCCATGCCCCTCAGCAAAGGCAGGCCAATGTGGCCCAGATGCCAGGGTGGTGTGCTCATCACCCCAAGCACTGCCAGTGTCACAGGCAAGGCAGGTTTGTTTCAGACGAGTTGGGCTCTCTGGGTGAGTCAGGGTTGTGCACACTGCACTTCCATAGACCTCTGCAGAATGGCAGCTGCCTGTGTGTGGCGAGGAGCTGTGATATGTGCATGTGCTGAAAGCACTCAGCAGTTTCCATTTTAGATTATACGAAGTTTTGGGGTGCATTTTCCAGATATAGTTGGTTCATTTGTGAGTCCCAGCTAGGCACTTGTCCTGTAAGAGCAGAGTTTCCAGGGAAGCTTTCCATCCAAACAGACTTTTTGATCAATTCTCAATGAAGATTAAAGCTAGGTCACCACAGGCACAGAAGTATGAAGGGGCTCCCGCTTACCCAAAGCAGTTAAATAAATTATAATTTTTTTGTCCAGTATAAAGAAATATAATAAGGAGACCCTTTTTTTTGCACCTTTGATCCCTATGTGAGAAGGGGAGAGGGGTTCCAGGGAGCAGCCGGGGTGGGTGCTCACCAGGTAAGGTGAGCTGTGCCCGCGCCAGCTGCAGCGCAGTCGGTGAGCGGGGCAGGTGCAGTGCCAGTATCCAGCCCCAGCCAGCTCAGCTGCCAGCTGAGCACGGACTGGCACGGCCCAGGTCAGGCCAGGAGGGCAGCGGGGCAGGGTGGCAGAGAGCAGGCATATCCACACACTCGACACAGCCTGCACAAGGATCGAGGCTGAGGGTCTTCACTTCAGCACCGCTCCTCAGCTGTTGCCTGGAATACAAGGGCAGGTCCCAGTTTCCTAATCTGAACCCTGATTACAGTCGAACACTATCAGGACAGACCTGTAGCACAGACACAGAAACCCTGGGGCAGGGGAGGTGCAGGCAGGGCTCTGGCAGGTAGAACTCGCACAGTCCCATGTTGCCCTGGCTCCAGGGACTGGATGGTGAAGGTACGGACTTGCCTTCAGTTGCTCAGGCCTGTTTCCAGTTGTTTATGCAAGAAAATCTGAAGTGCCTGTTTATTTGCAGATGTTCATATCAGTAAGGTGTATGGATTTGGCTTTGGCTTTGATTTTAACAAGGTATGTAAGTGCAAGTGTTTGCAGTTTTCACTTATTTGTCAAATTAACAGTTCAAAAGCCAAAATCTTTAGAAAAGGTTAGATTACCAATTTGCCTATTCCTGATGTGTGAGGTGGACAGCAATTAATCATATCTATTTGCATAGCATTGTTCAGACAAATTATAGAGAGAGATATGATTATTATGTATGTAATCCAGAGGAGGAAAACAGGTCTCAATGAGGTCAAACAAGAAGTGAGCCAGCATGTGTGAGGTCAGTCTTCCAAGAATTAATATTTGGCACATGAAAACAAATGAAAGTCTCTTAATTTTATTTTTCCCCAGAGATACTGAACATCCACAGCTTGCTTTGAAATTACCAGGACTTCAAGCATTTCTGAAAATCAGTTCATATTCGTCACCCACTTCTAAACAGACATGGTAACTTCTAGTGCTGCAGTTTGAGCCAAGCGACATACAGAGAATTCATACCTAGCTCTTCTGGAGGATTAGAAACTGCATGATTGAAAATCATGTTTACAACCAGGTTTATTGTGAAGTTTCTGGGTATCTGGGTGTGATGGGATGAGAGCAGTAACTTTGCTCCATTACTGTGTTTGAACCTGCCAGTTTATCCTAGTTGCCTTGCTGATGTTTTTTTTCCTCATTTTCTGATTTTTCCAGCTCACAGCTGCAAAAGAAAAGCTGTCTGTGGAGTCTGTACAATACAGCTTTGCTGAGGCAAATCTTAACTCTCTGACATGTCATTCTCATTTGGCTCATCTCTTGCTAGTGAAAAATGCACTCTGCATTTGGGGCTGAGACTCTACACAAGCCCCAGAAAGAAGTGCACACTCTTGGATTCCAAGGGGCTGGATGAAGCAGACTGCACCATTTCCCATCACACAAGAGCACCCAGCTGTAGCAGCACCCACACTGCACCTCCAACCCACTTCTAGGTGAGTCAGTGTCACAGAATACTAATTGCCTAGCAGAGTGAAGCAAAGAATTCCCTTCATACATCACCAGCTGAGACCAGGGGCTGAAACCTTTTGGGAACAGCCTCCAGACGGACATTAGCCTGGAACTGGAGTGTTCCCAAATATTTGAGGAAGCCCTCTAAGCCCTCAACCAAGGTGCCTTGTTGGCTACCCATTTCTAACCCAAGTACTATGTTACTGACTTCCAAGATGGTTCCGAATAACTTGTGTCAAATCTGCTGTTCAGTGTTGCTTTTACAATAAGAATTAATTAATTAGTGTCGCCATAGCTCCGTTGCTACAGCTGGTGGCTTTCTGTAGGGTCTTCTAAGGAAGGGCTTAGGCTTCTGTGGATACAGACCCAAGATAAGCAGTGAATCAGGCTCACTTCTTTAGCTGGGTAGGGCATCTCTAAGATCCTTTCCTTCCTCACTCCCCAGGATACTGACAGAATTTTGCAGAGAAGCCTGCAGAGCACACTGTGAACTAGATCTGCTGCACAACAGAGCTTATTAGTGCAGCTTGCCAGTCTCTTCCAAATATCACAGTTGTCTTCACATTTTGAAAAGCAATTAAGATCAACAGCACATAACAGATCACAGCTGTAGTAAACATTTCCCTTGGCCATGGCAAACAGCCCTGGGAACTCTAAACTGCAAACAACAGCCCCTCCTCCTGTTTGCACCGGGGATGCACATTTAGGTTCAACTGCAAAAACTGTTTAAATCCCAAATTTTTGTTTGTCCTTTGTAAGCCACTCAGGGAGCCATAACCTCCAGAGTATTACATTTAGAAAAATTAAGTTCCCTGAGCAAACTGGGGCTCATTATTCTGGAGTTTATGAAAAGCATAGAGTCTAGTAGAAACATGTATTAATCATGGATTGCTGAGAGGGATGCACACCCTGCATAGTATTCATTTCTCACTGGCTACAGGTTTGTCTGGTTAATCCCACACACTGATATTCATTAGCTAAATGAATACACCCACAGCCAAACAGCATGAGTTTGCGGGGTTGGTAGTTGGCATAACTTCAGTGACTGTTAACAAGCCTTCATTCTTTTTATACCAGTTGTCAGTCAGAGCCCTGTTTGTGATTTATAGGAGAGATAACTGCTATCACATTTTGCAAATAAAGATGTAAAAGGAAAAAGCATAGGGCTTGTCTGAGACTACTGTGGAGCCAGCAACTTAAAATATGACAGCTCAAGGTCTATATTTGCAAATGTAAATTGTCTGATGGCATTGACCTTTTCTTACTGGTCACAACTCCTGTGAGGTGCCTTAGGCCACAAACAGAGCCTGTATTTGAAAATAATTTTTCAAGAATAATGAACTCTCAGAGCCTGTGCTAATTTTAAGTTAGATGTTGCCACAGAAATGTGTCATGTTTCATGATGTATTATCCTTTCACTCTTTGATCAATTCCTGCTTCTTGTCGAGTTTACAATTAAGTGTCTTGCAGGAGATTCCCCATTTTGATTGGATTTGCTGATTACTTGTCGGGGCATTGCAGGAATTCGGCTGCAGGAGGGTGATTTGTTCGGGGAGGGCGAGCACCACACCCAGCCGTTCCCTCACACACCTCAGAGCCGAAGCAGCCCGTACAGTGGGGTAAGTGCTGAATTTCATCACCTGCACTGCGGTCTGTGCTTGCGGCTGAGCTGGGGCACAGCTTCCATTGTAAACTTACAGGAATCTTGGGTTGCTGTTCAGATAGCCGAAAATCCAAACAAAGGCAATTCCTACAGCCTGCATAAGCCCAGTGATTTATCTGAAATTCTTCTGTCAGTGTAAATTTTGAAGCATTTTGAACAGGTTATGTCTTTAAAATCTTTAAGTCAAATTTCAGAGACTACTAAGGGCACAACGTACGGCTCAAAAAAAAAAAAAATCTCATTCGTGTCACATTCTGAACACCTTACGGATAAAAGTAATCGCTGCTGTGACCTCGGCCTCAGCCGGCAGTGGGCAGCCCGCAGGCCAGTGCAGGCACCCGGCTGCACCGCCCGGTGGCGGCTGCGCGGCCGTGTCCCTCCCGGACCAGGATGCCCCGGGATACTCCGGAACACCCCGGGATACTCTGGGATACCGTGGGACGCTCCGGGATACTCCGGGATACCCAGGACAGCCCGGGACGCTCTGGGCTACCCGGGATACCCGCGTCCAGAGAGGGGCCGCGGCACTGTCCGGGGGCGCCCCCTGGCGTCCGCCGCCGCCCGTGCCGGCCGGGGGCCCCGCCGCGTTGTCCTCTGCGGTGTCAGGGGGTTCCGCATTCGCAAGCGTTTCCATCACTCTTCCCAGGTATATGGAATGTTCTTGCTGTCGCAAGTTGCAATATCCTGAGATTGCTCGAGTCTTCATCTCGCTCGGCTTGCCTGTGCCAGGCATCCCTCTGGGTCCTTCCCCTCTGCAGTTCCAGGAGTGCTGCTTGTGCTGTCACTGAACAGTTAATTTATGAAAGCATAAATTTCACGTTGTTTACAGCAAAGTGTCTTGTGGGACCAGAATTTAATATTTTAACCCTGTTAGGAAATGATAAGGGGAATTACATTACTGTGGTTGTGTGTGCGTGCATGGGTGTTGTTCTGCAAAGGGGAAGTTTGGAAAAGGCTTTAAAGCTCTTCCAGGCATTGGAGGAAAAGAGTATCTCAATAAATATAAACAAAGTGAGAAGACTGTGCAAAAAATTGCTCTTAAGGTGGCAGCCACTTAAATATCCTTGGCTCTCTCAAGGGCTGCATACCTCTGCTCAGGGTTGTGATCTATTTGTGCAGGCCCAGATGACAGCTGGAGGGACCATTCAGAACCTTGCTTGGGACTGAGAGATTTTACCCAACTCCTTCAGAAAGTATCAAATCAGTTCTGTCCAGTCTATGACAAGGCTCAGGCTGTTGGGTAGGAGGTTGTTTCTGACTGGCCCTGATGTACTTTTGGGGAGCCCAGGGTGGCAGCAGCAATGTGAGGAACTCTGGAGGACCATGTTTCCCTGTTGTTTTGAGGCCTGCTAGCCTGATACTCACCTAGCAAGCCTAAGGCTACCTGGTTTGGTGAATTCCAGGGGACAATACCAGGACTAGCTACATAATGGAAAGGATATGTTTATGGCACTTAGCAGTCCCCTTCCCTTCCCTTCCCTTCCCTTCCCTTCTTCTTTCCTTTCCTTTCCCTTCCCTCGCTTGTTATTTTATATGCAAGTTTCACATCACTTGAATTTGTTACCTTTCTAATTTGAAGAGTCCTAGTTTACTTAATGTTCTCTGTAAGAGTGGTGTTCCATGTATTTAACTATCCTTGGTGCCCTTTCTTGTTTATGAATAGCAGTGATCAGCTTAGAGTTCATAATTTCATACATGAAGTTGGAATTTTTTCTCCTCGAGCATCACTTGACATTTAACTGCAATAAATAGTGCAGGCAAATGAGAGGCAGCAGAAAAAAACCAACATGAGTAGAAAAGTGTGGGATGCTGCCTTCTGGGGGCAGTGTGCGCTTGTGTAATTACAGTAACCGTGACCAACTTCATTTCTCAAGTGCAAACACTCGGTGGTTCTTTCAAGAATTCCTCTTGTGCTGGAACTACCTCCCCATAGGGTCTAGTCTGGCTCTTTACAACTCCTGTACTCATTCACGGTGGAGATGAGTAACTGCCATTACTTGAGTAATTAAGTAAATCTTTCCCCTTCCTGCAACCTCCACTTCCCAAAGTTTTGTCTCTTTTTACTTTAACTATCTTTGGATAGTTAAATAAAATTCTCAATAGCTAGGCATGTTGATTTTTCCCTTATTACCTACTCCTAGTAGAGGGCTATTTAGGGGGTTCTACAGCGATACCCTTTGTGGAGGCCAGACTTTCAGTAAAGATTGTCTCAGCAAGCTGCTAAATCCAGTGATCAGAGGTTCTCCTGCCTGTTGTGTGACAGAATCAAGTGGTGTCTTCAGCCTGGAAAACTTTAATTCACATTAAACTGGGTGCTGAAAGGTAGACTTCGGGGGCTTTGATGTCTCCTGTTACAGTATATATGCAATATATAGCATCATTAATTTCTGAAAAGCACAAGAAATTAATAATTGACATAGATTTGGTTGTTGTAGAGCAATGCTTAGAAATGTCTTGCAGTAAGTGCTGTCTGAGGTGAATACAAAAGGAAGGAGTACCTCATAGCTAGCCCAGCCTCATGTTAAATTTTCAGTAATTTTCAGGGAAAATTACTTTAATTATGATGGCATCATGGGGTATGCTTCTTCATTTGTTCCTGTGCTTTTCCCATGCCTTTTTATGTGTAGTATTAAAAGGCTGTTTTAAATAGGTTCTTAGAAATTAAATTTGTGTCTATGTACTTGGCTATCTTGTATAAATCAGTTATTCTCCTCAAATATATTAGTGGATATTTGTAATTTCTCCTCTAAATAGTTAAAAAATACCAAGTGATAAAGATAATTTCCTAAGTGCCAAAAATCTTTTTAACCTGGTAAACTGAATGTAAATAATGTTTCCTGATTTCACCATTGAGGTAAATGACATAGGAAAAGGAGAGAGAAATTTCTTCTGAGTCCCTTCTCTAAACACTTTTTTGACTTGATTAGGAGTTCTGCCTCTGTAATGATGTCCAGTCATGACTTATTAATGCAACTCTCTTATTATCTCATTGTATTGTTGTACATCACTATGTAAATACTTGCTGACCTGTGCAAATAAGAAGCCCATCTCCAAAGAGCTCTGTTTGCTGCCAAGGCGGCACAAAAGCTGTTCAGTAGAGGAAATTGTTTATGGTAAGAAGGCAAGATCATCTACCTCAAGATCCTGTGGTAAGGTTTGATTTTAACAAGGGAACACTGGCAAGTGAACACAAAGAGTTCTACAGGAGCAGAGGACAGCAAAGGCAGAAGTTGTGGTGTCGAAAGCTGGACACACAGCTGAAGCTGACTGAAAGGAATGTAGTTTTGCCATGTGGGTAATTCATAACTCCTTAAACTGTACGTGTTTTCTTAGCTAATTAAACCGCAGGATTAAAATGACCGTCATAGATGTGGTTTTGATCCTCGGGCAGTTTAGGGATGTTGACGGCTGGGTCTTCACACCTGTGCGAGGTCTGTGTGTCGGTGCCGCAGCCCGCCCAGGGGCGCCGGTCGGGTCCCGTTGCCGTCGCTGTTGCCGCACTCGAGGCCAGGCTGGGCAGCAGCTCTGCGGGGCCGCTGCCGCGAGGTGTCTCCCGACGGTGCTTTCCTGAGGGCGTCTGAGCATCTCGAGCTCCTGCCTAGCGGTCAGAACTCCTCCAGCGCAGCACGCAGCTCAGCCTCCTCCCTTTCTACTAACTTTTTTGACTGTTGAGGAAGAAATTCGAAGCTATTTGGTTTGGACTGTCTTTCATGGCCTTATGTATGGTGATCTGCTGATGATTTTCACTGTCTGTAGGTCTTGAGACCTTGCCATACTTATGCATGTTCTATCAATGCTAAATTGCATTGGCAGTGGATTGCAATTTTTCCCACAGTGGCCTGTTTTTGCTTATGAGTCAGTAGTAGCAGGACTGTTCCAATAGTCACTGATACTTTTTCTCTTCCTCACCCTTCCTCACTCAGATGTCCCACATCTGTTTCAGCTGTATGCAGTTTGCATCTTTTCCCCTGCTGTATCTTAAATATTTACTGCTAGGAAATGTCCCTATACAATACATATGGAGTAAGAAATTAGCAGTGCTTCCCTTCCCTCTCGGTTGTGCTAGTGGATTTACATGAGGATGGGTCCCCACAAACACCATTCCCAAAGGGCATGCCTGCTTCCAAGGTGGAGCTGAAAGCTGCAGATGAGTCCTGAATGCCACTTGTCCTGTGCTCCTGTTCCTAAAACTGTTTCAGAAGCAAAAATAGTCCCAGAAGCAGCACAGATGGACAGAGTGGCACACAAGCCCAGCATGTGCAGCATATTATTGACTGAGCCAATGCTGGCAATTGGAGAAGTTATGCTGCAAACTTGAAACGTGAATGTGGCTGTTGCTGGGCCTTGTCTTTCTACCAGCCTAAGGCCAGAGCAACCACGTGTTGTGTGTTTGAGCAAAGCTTTATACTAATGTGTTGTGAAGGTAGACTTGCGGCAACCAAAAACCACTCATATATCCTTTTCACTTAATACAACATTTGCTATTTTTCTGGCTATACACTTTATAACTAACAAAGTTCTAGCTCGAGAATGGTGTTGGAAATACTGGAGGCTAGATTCTAATCTCCAACATTGAGATGATTTCTGTAAGGTTTGGCCTGTTAGCAGGCGGACAGAGACAAAGGAATAATAAATTTAATGCTCCAAGTGTGCATAGTGTCTGTAAGAAGGCCTCATCTCTAAATTAGCTGGTAAATCATAGCAGAAGACTGTGTCCATCACAATGTTTCACATACATAAAAGGCAGTCACCTCCAGGCTGTCACCTCTGTGATATCAGTCTTGGTAAATATGCTGTAGAAAATGATAAAGTTTCAGTTACTAAGAAATGCATACCATCCCAGGAAAACAAGAGTATTAAACCCTTGAGATAAAAGGATGAAGGTATAGATTTAAATAAATAGACAGTATTTAGGTTTAGAAAGCATCTAAGTTGTTGACAGAAAAGCATGATATGAAGCTCTTCTAAAGCAAGAGAAATGGAATCACATGGGAGGTTCGAACATTTTTTGTGTTCCTGTAAAACTGTTGAGTTTCACTCTGAAATGGTATTTCTAGTGACATGCAATACAACTGAGTTTTTAACTCCCCCATTCCCTCTTGCCAAAGGGAAGTGTGGGCTAGGAATGGGACTTTCAAATCCTCAACTGGCATCATTCATTCATCAAATTAATTACCCCAGCTCCTAGACGTGAGGACCATCCAGTGGAGTCAGAGACTGTGCTTTCATCTACCCCTGTGCATCTCTAGGAATAGAGACAGATGCCAAAGCTGAGACAGATGTCAGTTCTGTGAATTTTAGTTATAGCCAGCAGGTGTGATTTCCATGGGGAGCTTGCTCTTCCCATAAGAATGACAGCCAAATGTTACAGCTGTGTGGGATCACAGAGTGCACATCCTCTTCCAAACTCACTCAGAAGCAAAAGCTAAATGGAGTTTGGCTCTTAATTGTATTGACAGCATTTTTTTTCTCATGTAAACATAAAAAGCTTTGTCACTCTCTCTGATACACCCTAGCCTATCCTTTGCTGCATGGAGCTCACTCTAAGTCAGTTCCTCCCTATTGTTTCTGGATCCTTGGCCTTTACACGTGTGTCTTGGAATATATATGTAAAAACATATTCCATCTTTTCTTGCAGTTTATGGTATCTCTGTTCCCATTTGTGGGACTGCAGTACCTACATCCCCTTGGCCTGTGCACCATCCAGTCACAAGTACACGTGCACACCTCAGCATGAGTTGCCTTATCCACATCTTCGTGACCAGAAGCACAGTGCTGCTTTCTGCACTTGCACACACTTTTGTGATTTGCAAGTATTCAAGAAACAAACAGCCATGAGCTAGCATCTCATTCTCTTGCTGGGATGTATTTTTCTCACTGGTACTTCTCAAATGTAACATAAGGTCATTAAACAGGGAAATAACACCTTCCTCTGCAGTATAGAAATTAGATACTTGAGGGCTTCTGAATGTGTAAATATTTGAGTTTCCACACAGTCAGGTGTGTTTGCCTACTGCCCTTCAAAGGCAGGAAGTCTGTGTCACTGCAGACTCACAGTAGTGGATTCTTAATGGGGATCCCAACCCAAACTGACAGATGTTGGGTGTAATTTTTTTAGCCTGTCAAGAACCATCTTTTTTTCTTTTGCATTTTATTTTTATTAACAAGATACAAGGAACAAAGTGCACTCAGAGGAGGTGTAGAAAGCAGTAGCAGTCACAGCCACTCCATAGAAAAGGGACGCAGGAACATAAGAAAGGTTTAGTGAGTTATTAATTGTGAATGGCACTCCATGCTGAGGCATAATTTTGGGGAGAAATCTGATGAGAGCTGCACGTTTAATTCAGAGTGGCATCACTGCATTACCTTTACCCAAAATCAAGATCCACAGGAAAGCATCTGTATCTGTTCATGTTGGAGGGGCAACCTGAATTCTGCCTTCGCATGAGAGATGCACTCCCATGAGGTCATGAGAGAGTCACTGTCCCACTCTCTGGCTCATTTCTCTCATTGTAAAACATGATTTACTTCACTTATCCCCACAGGTTTTGTGGCTGTAACGGGGAGTGTAAATCATTATTTACTACTGCTCTGGCTGGAAAATCAGGCCTGTCTTTCTCACTGTGTGTTCCTTGTTTGTTACACACAGGCAGAACTGAAACCTGAAGAAAGCAGAGTCCAGCTGCTGGGTGGAGGTTTTGATGTGGTTCCCAAATACCCTCTTGCTGCTCTTGTTGGCTCAGGCTGTATTTGTAAACATTCACAGGCCCTCTCCTTTGGATTGTTCTTTGGAGCCAGATTTTCTTTTGATGTGAAACAGGATGTGTGTGTTAATTAATTTATTTTACTCAGGGTAGAAAATTACTGCCAATGTTCTTTAAAGAGTCCTTTGAGCCATCTCTCCCATGGTGTAAACATTCAGGCAATTTTGGTTAAAATGTTTATTTTTTTAATGATGCATAAATGTTAAACTGGCTGTTTTACAGTGGAGAGGTTTTACAGGCTCTTTTAAAAATGTCAAGGTCATCTTTAAACAGTTACTGTTTAAACTGAGGAGGTGAAACACTGGACCAAGAGGATTCAAAGAAGAAAAAAAGGAAAACCAGTATCTTCTGCTAACAGGTGTTATTTGAGAGTTTTGTGCTGGTGAAAGTGATGGTGAAATACTCTGGAGACATTGCTTCTGCATCTACTCCTTTGTACTTGTACTGTAGACATTGTTAGTGAAAATACACCCTTCCTGCTTTAGTCCTAAATTTGAAAGGACTTCTGCCTGGTGATGACAGGAAAGCACAGGCTCTGTAAACGTTGACTTCCTGAGATTGCCAGGAGGGGCCAGTTCATGCCAATTTTGGCAGTGACGTTTGTGCTGTGGAAGTACACTACTTCATGGCTTATAATGGACCAGGAGCTTTGATGATTAAATGTTGCTTGTAATGTCTCCCAGACTCGGAGTAATCTCTCAGGATAAAAAGGTTTGAGAATCCCAGTGCTGGATGATTCTGTCATGTTACATATTATAATTCAGCACTCCCATGAGGGCAAGGAACACAGGGTGTTCCTTGTCTAAACCAAAAACTTTCAAACTGCAAGTTTAACAAAATTAATAATAAACCCCTGCATTTTTAATAGCTTTCTATTCTTTTGTGTTAACATTAAATAACTCCATCATGGTTTGATGTTTAATTGGTAGGGTGCTATGATTTGAGAGTTTAAACCTGATCAGTTAATGACATGCTACCAGACATGCAGAGTATTTTACCAAACAAAACCAGACAGATGCCTTGTTCTGAACAGACTGCAGTTTGAGATTGATCAATCAATATACTATATGACAGCAAGTTTCCCAAGGGACTTATTTGGTGTCTTTGTAATCTCAGGAGTCTGCACACACTTCAGGGTATCTTTGGTGTTCAGCGCTTTTATTCTGGGACAATAATCCACAGCCATTTAAATCAAGATGTAACAGAAAACTCAATGGAAGAAGTTTAGCATCTCCCCAAGGACTGTGGCATAAATTCAACTGAGATGACAAGATGGCAAAATGGATAGTGTGAGATACATTAGTTTATCTTAATTTGAATTGAATTCAAATAGAGCTAATAATAGCCAAATGTTTTGATTCCTTTGGTTGTGAGAGTTAAACTGGAGGTTTTCTCAGTGATCTGTGCTCCATTTTAAAAAGCAAAGAAACAAAATTTGTTGCAGCTGGCACTAAATGGAAGTCTTTTCTTTCAGCAGTAGCAATAGATCGTGTTGACTGATCACCAGAAACCAAACTGCTCATTTCTCATTCCTTTTGGTTATGGGTGAACCCCAGCAATGAGGGAGTTACTTGTTCATATTCTTTTCAAAACTCTGAAAGGCAGCATTCAGCTCTTGTGGCCTGTACATCCATCATCTTTTTGGCAATATTAGTCTTTCCTTTGACAGGGACCTTATTTTAAAAAGAGGGTGGCTCCATTCCAGGATGTGGCATTAGTTTTAGTATTCATTCAGTAATCAATACCATTCAGCATGGTATATGTATAATTCCATGCAATATTTTAAGTTGGTGGAGATATCTGGGAGATAGGGAGAAATCTGTTTTCATCCTTTACGTAACAGTCATTGAGTCATGCCATCTTGTTTAAACAAACAGTGTGAATCTTAAAATAGCCCCTGAACATTCCACTGCGATGGCCATATTCAAATGAATGTTCAAGATGTTTCCCCACTATCGTATACCCACAGAGTAACCCTTCAGTGACAGCAGAGCTGCCTGGAGTCACTATTAAGCTAAACTGGGCACTGGTCATATGGATCTGTTCACTTCCTCTGGTGAAGCAGGAAAATCTGTTTCTCTGTCATCCATCCACCAAGGGAGGTAACAGAAATTAAATGTTTTGAGGCTAACCTCATCTGAGAGTGATTTTAGCATACCAGTTACTGTTATCAGATAGTTATTAAAGGAGCTTGTGAACATGACCTTGTTGCCATATAAGTGGTGGGAAACCCTGCTCTTCACCCGATGAACAATTGACATTGGCCAGTTTCAAGAAGATAGAAGTGAAAACTTGGGGGTTTTTAATGCATTACTAGTAATATTCTTATAGATACAGAACTAGAGGAAGTTCTTATTACTCACATTATTTGTCCGACTTTTATAATCCTTTCTGTTTTCTATAGGACCCTATGGATAAATTTTAAAGGATAATTTAGACGTGATAAAAACATAATACGTTGTAAATCTGATCAGTTAAGAGAGTAGCCAGTAGACATTGCAGCTCAGCATTCAGACATGGTTTAGTGATGTCACCCTAGCAAAGAAAGTTTCCAAGAGGAATCTGGAAAGGTGAGTCTTCTGGACCTCACTCAGTTTCTAACCTAGAGCACATGCTAGTATTGAAGGGACTTGGATTTTCATGAGATGAGAAACATAAAATCAGGCTGCTGTAGCCCCTTCTATATGGCTCTGTGGGTGAAGTACTCAGCTCTTCCAGACTATCCATGTGTCATCTTCCACTAGGCTTTCCCTATATCATATGTAGTTGTGCAGGAATCCAGAACAGCTTGTGAAATCAGTCAATAAACCTGATATTGATCCCTTACTAAGGTAGGATAAGACTCTAGAGAAAAGATAGAGTGAGCTTTTTTTTTTTTTATATGCTGAATGTGGACCAAATGCTTCCCCTTCCTAGCTGGGGACCTAGCACGTGCTTCTGAAATCCAAAGTTGCAAGCTCTTCAAGCTGAGAGGAAAATAGCTTGTGTCTAGATGACTTGGAAAAATCCCAATGAAAGGCATGTTCCCCCATGGCTCACTAGGGGGCTGGGGAAGCAGGCAGGCTGCCAGCAGGTACACAGAGCCTGCCCAGAGGCACCCAGGCACTGAGACCCTGCCAGACACAGCTGCACCCTCCTTGGTCTGAGCTCCTGGGCAGTGACCCACAGCACTAAAGAGCAGAGATGTACAGAACAGGGCTGGCCACTTGGTCACACTACCTACTGACCCTGTCTCGTAACAGTAGAAAGCACTCAGAGACATTAAAATAGAACAAATTTGCAATGAGATCAGGTTATATGTTTTATGAGCCATATAATTAACATGCGACACTCAGAGCCATGGGATATTATTGACTTAAATGGCTTAGTAACTATCAAAAAGGATTAGGCGTTGACATGAAACAGAATAGCATGTGCACTGACACAAGCTAGGATCAAAATTACAGGGGCTACCAATCCTGGTGCTTCAGGGCATATTTTGATCATCAGCTTGGGGTCAGGAGGAAAGCCACTCTCTAATCAAGAAGCACGCAATATGCACGAGTCATAGTTACACAGATTTCTTCATTGGCCTACTTTGATTCCTTTCCCTTTTTCTTCTCTGTCTTCCTTTCATACTCTTCTCTTCCCCCTCTCTTACATTTATCATCTGGAATAGGTCACTACTGAAGACAAGACACTAAACTAGATGGATGGCTGAAGAGTCCCTACTAATAGGGTAATTTAATATTTGCTTCTCTCCAGAACTCTATCGTTTATTTCAAATATAAATTTTATATTCATTCACTAAAAAGTTCCTCTCTTTCCAATCTTCTTTCTATGCATGCTACTTTTTATTTTTATCAGCCTCACTTATAAATCCTCAGAGGTAGCAAATGAATGTCAGTTTGGGAGAAGGAAGAGAACAACCAGACACATTAAAGAAAATTTATTTTCTTGGTAGATGAATGGCGTAAGTAAAGAAAAAAAGAGATTTTGTATAGCCAACATGAACAATCACCTATGAAAATACATGGGATTTCTTCTGTGAACATGAATGTGAGTCCGTGAACAGTAAGGATAAAATGATGCTTCATTTAGGTAACTCTGCATATTTCTTTGTAGATTCAGAAGCAAGATAATAGTTAAGAATTTCAAAACTTTTCCTTACCTGCCAAAAAAATCTCTCATTTTAAGATGATGGAATATTTCACACAATTTTAGATGTTTGGATATTTTGTTTTGCATTTTCATTTGTTACTATACTGAAGTAGTGTCAGGAAGCCCCACACAATAGCAGGGCAGGTTGAATTTTATGCGCTGTAATATCTCTGTGAGAGATAAGACCTACCTGGAGCTACTCACTTTAAAGAGGCAAGCTGGAGAGCAGAGGCATAGAGAGAAAAATTGGCTGATTCTTTGTGGGACCCCAAGTTAAAGAGGAAACCCAGAAATGTCTATTTAAAAAATATTCCTACTCATTTTCTTTACTGCATGTTTCTTTTTTTTTTTGCTTCTTGCTTTCAACCTCCCAGACTGACTTCTAACTCCATCCGTTTTCACCCTACCCTTTACTTCTGCTAAGACCCTTTCTTCCTATCTGGTACCAGCCAGCACTGTTCCATTCAGCACACTGATACATGCTGCCCTTGGGCTTGTTCAAGTTTGCTGGAAAGATGCTATCATGCATCTTCTCCAGCATCCTTCCCATTTTCCACAGTGGTTTGAATTTGTTAGTTTCTGTGAAATATTTTTTTAGTCCTTCACTCTGCTTCCCTAAAGACCCACGCTTTTGTGTTATGGCCTTCCCACAGACATCCTTCAACATACCAAAGCTGACCTTAGGCTCCACTGACAGATGGGGCCTGATCCGAAGTCCATTAACATCGGAGGAAATGTCCATTTACGCCCATGGGCTTTGCATTAAATCCTTTGCATATTACTTACTTTCTTTAGTGCCTCTTACTCAGCTCCAGTTATTAAAATCAGATTACCTTACAGACCTCTGACAGTTCAGAGTACTGTATAAGCCAAACTGTGCTGCTTCAAAGATAGAGGCCAAAACTGCCACTCTGCTAATGTGATATCTGCAGCTGGCTAGTACTAAAAGCAAAGCATTACTTCCAAATTTCAATCCTGCATATAACCCAGGTCAGAATCTCACTTACTATTCATTAGCTGAATCTCCCATTACTAGTGCACAGGCTCTCAAAACTATTTCTTACTGTTCAGATATTTTCTTGTCCCTGCAACAATCTTCTGACCAGGCACCATCCAGATTCACCTCTGTTTGCAGTTTTGCTCTCAGTACAAGTAGGCTGGAATGTCAGCCAGAACATCAATATTTCTTTCTGTTGACACAATACTCTTATCCATATTGCCACCCCTCCTCCTGCTTCATTTTGTCTACATTCTTTTTAAAAACTCTACTCCCATAATTTAGTCTCCCACTCAGTACTTGGTTTAATCAAGTCTGTCACTCAATTTATATCCCACTTCTCACTTAACACAAGTTTCTCAGTTAGCAATCTGTTTCTGTAGCACTTGCTATGCAGAACACATGGTTAGCTTTTCTTTACACACTTACTCCTCTGTTCCCTTTCTGATTTCCAGACCTCACTTTTCCTTGTAGCACTTGAAGATGAGAAATGTCCTCTTCTGTTTCCCTCTTTTTACATTCCTTGTATATTTTTATGACCACTGCTATCAGAGCTTCTTAAATATCATGGGGTGCTTTGTGTAGAGCACAGAATACTCCTTGAGTCCAGTTAAAACAGTTTTCAACTGCAGAACAGCTCTCAGTTTAATACATAGCTTTAGGTAAACCTCTCCTGTTGCTGAACTTTTTGGTCATCGCTCGGCTGCTTTCCTCTGCACAAAAGTAAGATTCACTCCCTCTGGCTGCTTATTCACTACAGTATGCTAAAGTTTGGTTCTAAACGTCCACTCTCAGTTTTGTGTTATTGGAACAACACAAACACCCTGTTCCAGTTGCTGTGTACATTTTAACATTGGGGACTGGGTTGCATATTTCCTGATGACATCGCCTAGCGCAACCACAGAACAAACTTAACAGCTCACTTTTCCTGCACAAAGGACATCTAATGTCATTTTGGGTGGTGGAAATGCAGTGCAGGTTGTGTATCAGCAACATTGCCCACCTCTGTATATATAATCTCCAACTTGAATTTCATGTAATCAGCCAATTCCCCTGGTAAGGACCATGGGTTGTCAAACTGCTTTCCTCCTTGGCTGCAACTGTTCTATTAAAGAAACTGGTGGACCACCAAATGAAGCTGTTGGAACAGTTTTATCTTGGCAGGAGCCTGATGAACTGATACCTGTTGGATAGATCATTTGTTGGTTCTCTGAATTATACAGCTGTGTCAGCAGGTTTCCAGGTTTAAGTGCTGGCATGGTGAAAGACGCAGAATGCTGTTGTTTCATAATCACCTTCTAGAGGTATTGCTTTGTTGTAATGCTACTGTTATGTTGTCCTACTTTTGCTATCTACTTTCTGCATAGGAGGAGGGAATTTTTGCCCACTGCATCACTTTGGTGTAGTCTTTGCAGCACTGGGCTGGCTGCGTTTAACCTGGAGACAGGGAGCAGGGGGGGGATATGCAGGTGGCTGCTGTCACTGCTTTTCATATGACTGAATAACATGATGATTTCATAGTCCAGACACGGCGCAGAAATATATGGTACTTATACAGTACTCTTAATTTTCAGAGCAGTTTAATGCTACTCCTGGCTTATGGTACACTCATCTGTCTCTCTGAATGTTCTTAACACAGCTTGCACTCCCAGTCACGCAGGAGAGGCCAGAGGAGCCCTTCCCTCTCTGGCTGGATCAGTGACTGCCCTATATAAATCTGCATATTAAGAAGATTTGGCAATTGTTCAGACAGAGACGGACTCACTCAAGTAAAAGGAGAAAACAAACTTGCTTATAAAGGCACTGCAGCAGCACTCTCAGACGCTGTGCTAGTAGAGATAGCACAGAGGCTGGTCTGTTTCCTTTTGTAGTTGGGAGACTGATGATTTCTGTTTGTCTTCTGCGTCCAAGTCCCATCACCATAAACTACGCGTGTGTGCGAATACCGGTTCTCACTCTCTAACAGTTTCAAGCCATTTCGCGTGTTACCGCTTTACCTCTGCACCAGATGGCTCATTTCCTCGGGGACTTCCACACGTGTCCCCAAGGTCGGGCGGCCTCACAACGCTCGGGAGCACAGGGCCCAACTTTGAGGTGGATCCGCAGACAGGCTTGAGGCCCCGCTTCCCCCGGTCGCGGGTGGCAGCGCAGCGGGCCAGGTTCCCTACGCTGTGCGCCGGGTTCTGACTGCGGTCGGGACGGGCGGCGGCGGCGGCCGGGAGCTGCCGCCTCTCCCCCTCCCCGCGCACGGAGCGGCCGGAGAGAGCCGGGCGGCTGCTGCCGGCGGGCCGCGACACGCAGGAACCGGGTGGCCCGGTGTTAGCCCCGCTGACGTGCGCCCGGGGGAGGGTGGTGGTGGCGGCGGCTCCCTCTTCCCTCCCCTGCCGCCGCACGCAGGAAGCTTATCCGGCCGCGGCTGGCCCGGCGCCCCTCGCGCGGGGAATTAAGAGAAACACCCGCGGTGGCCCCGGCCGGGGTCTGCTCCCGGCCGCCTGCGGAGCGCGTGGGGAGGGGGCGCGCCCGCCGCAGTCCGCCCGCCCTTGGCGCGGGGCGGGGGCGCTCACTGCAGTGCCCGCTCCGCGCCCGCGGGCGGGGGAGCGGCC
>WAAE01010808.1:139066-273454 GCA_013400495.1 Nicator chloris
GAGCCCGCGCCGCCCCGCCGAGCCAGGAGGAAGGCCGCCGAGCAGAGCGCCCGCCCGGCCCGTCCCCGCCGCCCTGCCCCATGCCCCAGCGACGCTGAGCCTCCCGCAGCCCGAACATGGCCACCACGGCAACGTGCACCCGCTTCACCGACGAGTACCAGCTCTACGAGGAGCTTGGCAAGTACGGAGCCTGCTGTGCGCCCCGCGCCGCGCCCCGCCGCCCGACCCGGCCCCGGGACCCACTGGCGCTGCCGGGACCACTGTGCCGGCGACCCGGCTCTCCCGGGAGCCGGAGGAGGATTAGCTGTCGCGCTGTAATCCTGTTCTCCAGCCCCCCGTCCACCCTAGCGGCAGAGCCGCCGGAGGGAAAGGTGTTCCTGCCCTCCTGGGTTGCCCCGCCGCAGCGGGTGTCCCTGCAGCCTGTCTCGGGCTGCGCGCTCCTGTTGCACCCCGAGATTTCCTCTCTTCCCTCCTTTCCTTCCTCAGGACCTGGCTGCCCCGTTCTCCTTCCCGCACCGTCTCCCAGCTACACGTTGCCGTTCCCTGCAACTGTTCCTGCGCTGGGACGCGACAGTGTTAAAGCCGCTCCGCGATGCTTCAGTCCCCACTTCCTTGTCCCTGTGAAAGGACCAGGTGCTGCTGCACCGCGCTTCTCCTCCCTCCCCGCTTCCTCGCTTCTTCCCTCCCTCTCTCTGCACTTGTCTCCGCATTGGCAGACTTGCTGCTGCACCCTAGGACAGGGCTTTGCAGGGGAGCGCAGTTGGGCAGGAAAGCGGCGCAGAAAGGGCCGGGGTAGGATTATGGGGACAGTGCTTTCGTGGGTGCTGCTGCTGCTCGCTCCCTCCCTTCCTGCACCAACTGCTGGGCTCTGCTGCGTCTCTTCTCTCCAGCCCGGTGTCCCTGTCCCTCCCCACACTGCTGCAGCTGTGTGTCACCAAGCCCGGGCCCCAGTGCTGGTGCTCACCTTGATGCTCATTGGTTTGTATGTAGAGGTTGAGGAAGGGGATAAAAGGCAGGACTCCACAGTATTGGAAGGACTCAAGCTGTTTTAGGCTCCCTGTAGGACTAACTGTATGTGGGGCCCTTGTGCAGCTTCTGTTCCCCTCTCTCATAGTTGAAATATGGACATTTGGCCCTAGACATGAGTTTGCATTCCTGATCTGAAGGACTTCAAATCTTTCCTGTAAAGCTAGTTGTTGGTCTTTGCCCGCCATGGTTTTTTGTTGTTTTAAAAAAATAAAGGGCTGTTTCCAAGTGCTAATTGTGTAGTCCTGTAGATTTTCAGTCTGTCTTTTCGCCTTGGTCTCTGTTGTATTCACTCCTTTTCCTCATAGAAATCCTTCTTCCCTCTCTCTCAGACCTCTTCTCCAAGTGTAATTCTCTTTGGAATAGTTGTAATAATATCAATAGCTTCAGCCTGAGAAAATGTACAAAGCCTTGTAGTTTTCTACTCACTTCATTAATAGGTACATGCTTATCCCCATTTTGCAGGTGGTCGAGGGATATAAGAGAACTAGTAACTTCTGGGAAGTGTTGCAGTGGTTTGGTGACTGAGCTTGCATTTGAGCATGAGAGACATGAGTCCTGGTTTTGTGCAGTGTTTGCCTGGGATGCTGTCTCTGGGAGATGGACTTACTAGCTAGTGTTTGCAGTGCCATTTGAGGCTGTTGATCTCCTGATTATCAACCCCTTCATGTCCTGTTTCTGTGCCTGTATGGTGTCTCTCTCCCCACACAGTGTGCTCTTCCTACTACGCTGTCTCTGAGGGGGCTTGAGGAGGCTTCAGTACCATACAGACTTAAGTTTTTTGCTGATTAGACAGTATGCATTGTTCCTCAGATTCTCAGGTGTTGTGTCCCTCCTCTGTATGTCTTCTGCCCTGTCCTTGATCTCGTTCACTCTGGTGACAGGAATTGTTGCTATTATATTCTCATTTTCAGTTTCATAGCACCTACCTTCTTTATTTTTCTTCCAGGGGAGCCTTCTCTGTGGTCCGCAGATGTGTAAAGAAAAATTCTTCACAGGAATATGCTGCAAAAATCATCAACACCAAAAAACTGTCAGCCAGAGGTTAGTGTCTCTATATACCTTTCTTCCCTATATTATTAGAAAAATACTTCACTGGAGTTGAGGCTGTAATAAATTTAAGGGATCTGGAATTGCTTGTTTCAGTCATTGTTTAGACCTTTCAGAATAATTGAGTTGTGTGGCAAAGAGGAGACTGAAAGAAGGTAGTGTGGGATGATAGAAAAATTCCTGGAAATCCTAGAAATGGATGCTCTGTTAAGTGATGTATTTTTTCTTCTTGAGATCTTTATTCTTTAGGCTGAGCTAGAGATAGATTAATATATGTGTGTACCAATCACTCATAATAAAGAGAAGTGTTGCAGACTTATTTCGCTGAATGTCTTTTTTACCTAGCAGATCTGTCTTACCAGAACAGATGTGATTATTTTTTTGAAAGATAGATGCTATATGCCCTGCTCCTTTTATGCTGTAGTTAAAGGGGATGTGTCTGGAAGCTAAAAAGTCTGCCTTCAAAGGCAGAAATAGGTTGGATGGAGACATCTTGCCAATTTGACTTCTCCGCATATTAGAACAAGGGGCTTGTGCTTTCGTTACTCCTGGAGCCTACAAAACCTGAAACTAGACTGTAGTGTTATGAAAAGAGAAAAAATCTTACTCTTCCAAGCTGTTAGTCTTCTGCTTTCTAGGGACATATGTATGCACAAAGGGTAGAAGACCATACAGTATGAAGGGAATGTGCATCTTCAGGTGTGTAGGGAACCACTACAGGGATTAAAGCTGCCGTGTGGGTGGGGTGGATGAGGGGGAGAATGAGAGGAACTGAACTGCAATGAGAGATGCTGAAAACAGGGACTGCAACAAGTTGAGATGCCAGAGGCAACTCTTTCTAGAAAAGGTGAACAAGAAGGGTTGTAAGTCTTTAGAGGCCTTTCAGATTTCACTAAATTAATATATGAATTAATGTATGACTATCTTGCTAGTTGAGTAGAGGGCTTAGTAGGGGACTTGACTGAGAAATGAAAGAGGAAGCATGAGGAGAAATCAAATGATCTTGAGAAATTATTTAGAAGTGAATAATGTTTTGCCTAATCCTTACAAAAAATAAAAATAGAATATGTATTTTCCTTTTTGCCAGAATATGAAATGTGATGATAAGAGCAGAAGACAGCTTGAAGAATAGTGAAAATTTTCCATTTACTGTAGTCTGTATGGTTTGTATGAAGAAGTAATGTCAGTGGTAGTGTGCTGTGAAGCAGTGATTTTTTTAAATTTTTTTTTTTTTTTTTACTTCTGGAAGCAAGTATATGTGCTAAGGTGTTTAGTATTTAGCCTGAGTGAGATTGTTTTGGGGGCCAGCCAGTGGAGCCCTGGACTGTTAATGAAGTGGCTGCAGATCTTTTGAGAATCAGTGTCCCCTCAATGGCCACGTGACAGTGCCTGCTGGTGTACGTGGGATATTCAATCTCTTGAGTTCAAAATTAGTTCAACTTAATATGGGAGAGGTTTGAAGAGTGGCTTTGCTTCGCTGGTGGCCATTAATGCTGTGTTTGCTCCACAGACTTCCCTGTCCATCCCGTAGCGAGGACTAAAGCTCAGGAGAGCCATTTCTCAGATGTTAGTGAACACCAGACTGCCTGGAGAGGGGAGGGGGCAGTTGGATAAACTGATCGTGAAGGGTAAACCGTTATCATACGAAGGACAGAGTATTGAAGTTGACTCTGGAGAGAAGAAAAATGGGAAAGTATGCAGGCTGAATATAGTTGAAAATTCAAAAATATATTAGCTGAAGTCCAAAACTCTCAGAAGAAGTGATTCAGTTTTTAAGTGTTTGCTCATTTAATGAGTTACAGAGGGAGAAATGTATAGATTCTAATTGTTTTTCATAGTAAGGTGGTGACAGTTTAATGACCCAACAAGGAGGAAAAGTAAGTATGGATGAATATAGGCCATGTTTTGATCTATACTTACTATTTAGATTTCATACCTTCTTATAAGTGAAATACTTTGAAGCTGCTAGCCTAGTCCTACTTAACTCAAGGCACCTAGCAATGATACACTTAGAAACATACTGGTTAGGTAGGATAAGTGTGAGGAGAACCAAGAAAGAAAATGTATGTTTCTGCTACTACAGAGGAGTATCAGAAACAAGGGACTGATCAGGTTGTGTTGAAGTTTTAAGTGAGGACTGAGGAATCTGTGAAAAGTGGATGGTGACTCCAGCTGAATATGTAGGTTCCTCAGTTACTCCAGCTGTGTTTGCTGAGAGCTCAAGGGGTAAGTACAGAAAGTACTTATAGTAAAAGACTTGAGTATTTTGATAGGAAGTTAGTGAATTCACCTTGGAAATAGGTCTTTAAAGCTTTGAAGGAAAATTGTGTGCTGTTTAGACATTGCAGCTGTAAATCAGTGATTAGGAAGATTCAATTCAGCAACCTGAAAATGAAAGTCTTGGGAAAAGGCGTTTTAGAAAGCTGTCTCCCTGAGGAGCAGAATTATGGTGTTAATACTGCAGCATCCTGGATATGTGTTGCCTGATGTGCCCTTTCCCCAAGCTGGCACTTCTCCTTGGGCTGTCCATCTCTTTGCCCATCAGTACCTCTGTCCAGGGCTCTCCTGTGCACCCAACTGCATGCTGCCCATTGTGCAGGGTAACCCTCCTGACCTGCTTCCCACACTGCTGGTTTTCTCTAGGCATGGTCATAGAGCTAGAATATTTCCTTATGTGGGGACAGCCAGCCCCTCTCCAACTTAAGCATAGCTACATTTAACATTTTTACTATCTCTAGCGGGATTTGAACCTGTATGGACACCTGATGCAGTTACTGCTACTTCAAGATTCAGCATCTTGCTGCTGCTGCAAAGTGTAGCCCATTGCTGCTTCACAGAAGTTTTGCCTGCTGTAGTGCTTTCCTGGAGTCTGTTCAAGGCAATAGTAACAGAGCCTTGCTCTCCTTCTGCAGTACTTCTTGTTACCTTTGTTTTTCAAGACTTGTGATGAAGAAACACTAGATAGCTAACTGGGAAGTGCTGAAAAGCTTACTGTATGTGGCTAAAAAGGAGGAAGAGGAATGGTTCAGGGTGAATTATATGCCATGAAAGGGTAAAGGCTTGAAGAGGCATGGTGTTTTACAAGGCTTCTCTGTGAAAGCAAGGACGATGGACAGGGTGCTAGTCCTAACAGCTTCAGTCTAGTAAACTTCACCCTTCATAAAATACCACGTCAGCTGTTGAGAGGAGAGTCTCTTTTTTATATTGTCTGTGATTTTTGGATGCCTGTTCTCTCTTTTAATAAATTTTGTCAGTAAGAGCTGGTCTAAATTAAAATTCATATTTTGGCTTTAGTGAAGTATTTGCTATTATTCATGTGGTGTTGATGCTTAAGACTGCCCAGTGAAGACCATGCCAAGAAATTTAATGATAAATAGGGTCCAAATGCTTGTGGAAAGGGAGAGGAAACAGACTTCACCTTAGTCAGCATTCAGCTGACATATAAAAGCAGTGGTTATTACACATGGAGGAAATACAATGCTTCAGTCATCTGAAATTCCTGTGGGATTGAATGGACAGACTTTTACCAGTGCTACGGGTAGAGGGAAGTAATAACTAATTTTTTGAAAGTTGTCTTGTGGCTTTTACCAGAATACTTTTTGAACATGAAAATTCATAGCAAGTGGTGCTACAGTGAAGTTCAAATAAAGTAAAATTACTTGCAGTGATCAAAAGATCAAGAGAGAAGCAGCAGCTTTAGCAGCAGTAGGGAGAGATCCCCAATTTAACTTGCCAGCATATACTTCAAGAGAGAATCTGGCTTTGGAAAGAGGTAGGCAGAGCTTTAGGATTTGATAATTTTTAGGATGTTTTTTATACCAAATACTATTTAGTGATCCTGCCACCATCTGTAGTATTTCTGCCCCTTTTTTAGGTGCAGAAGGAAAAATCTCTGTGTATTATATCTGTTGTTAATTTGCTGTTGAAAATCCATATCTTTTAACTCTTGCAAGGACATCTCTTAAAGAATTTAAACCAGCTGTCTTGTAAATTAGTCCACTTCACTGTGCTGTCCTTACTGTGGCTTTGTTTTTGACTGTGACGTAGAGGTGGCTTCTCTCCCTGCTTTTCATCTTGCCAAATTTGTAAACCAGATAAGAATTTGCAGTCTACCGAGTTATTTTGTTGTTGTTCCTGTAGGAGATTATGTGGATTGTGGGAGGAGCAGGGAATTACTTCTGTGTATCAAACCCCAACAGGAAAAAAGCAATTTTATACTTCTAACTCTGCTTTTTTTTTCCCACACCACAATTGTCCTGGCTTTTGGTTCTGTAGTGGTTGCTGATTTGGGCGTTACAATATGTTTTGTTGAAAGTGTCAGCAGTAGTTTGCCTGGACACTAAAACGTTGAGCTTGAATGCTGCAGAGGAAGTTTAGCAGCATCAGTCCCTAACATTTCTCTTGATCCGTTCTGTACGCGCTCATAGCTGCTGCTTGCATTAAGACTCCCTTGGACTGCTCTTGAGGCTGCCAGGTTTCGAGTCTCGGTGGGGCACCCACGCCGCTGGAACTGGCTGTGTGCAGGCTGCTGCACTGCAGCGGGGCCAGCGGCTCTGCGAGGGCAGGCCAGCCCAGCACCCGCTCACAGGGGGCTCAAGCGCCAAGCCAGACCCGCAGAGAAGTGTCCTGTGATAGGTGTCCTCTATGTGTTCCTGTGTTTGCAGGTTGAGGACAAATCTCCTTTCTTGCAGAGGATGGCAAATCAAACCGTGTCTGCTCAGCCGTACTCGCTGAGCAGCTAAATCAGGTCCAATCATTTGGTTTGGGAGAGAAGTTGCCCTTCCTGCAGCATGGGCTGAGTGAAGAGCTTCCCTGTGCCCCAGCTCCACCTCGTGCCTCCCCTTTGCTGCCTGCAGGAGTCTGAGAGATGCCGTGATTAGGGAGCATATATAGCAGACCAGCTGCAGTGGTCTTCCAGTGGGTTGGAAATTTTTCTGAGGTCTTTGCACACACGGAGGGAAGCAGGGAGCAGAGCAGAGTGCTGCACACCCCCCAGAGCAGTGTATGAGGCTGGGAGCTGCCTGGTGGAGTGACTGTAAGAGGCTGGGTGCTGCAGGATGGGGGCTCCAGGGGAGGAATCAGTCTGTGGAGTGGGCTGGTGGGTAGCAAGGGGCTGAACTCTTTACTCACACACCACAGCAGGGGCTGCTGGTGAGGCTGCTCAGCTGATGTCAGAAACAGCAGCCCTCTACCTGCCACCAGCAGTCTACCTCTCCCTCTTCTTCCTACCTGCCTCTGCTTGCAGTCCCCTGCATAGGGGAAGAGGGGTTCAAATACTATATATATACGAGTAGGGGAAATTTCATTGGAAGAGGTGTTTGGAGAAGAGGAGGGCTTGGGCAAAAGATTACACCTTGACCTTGGAGGAGAAGTTGGAGCTGGGAACTTAGTGGGGGGCTGCTGAGGGTCAGCTTGGATTTTTGCCTGCCCCAGCATGTCAGTACAGGCAGGAAAATGCCCTGGTGTGAGAGCCAGCAGAGATTGGCGGGGTGGCAAGTGGTGGAAGCCTTGCTTTACTGTGGCTCGCTATGGCCAGAAGTTCACTTCCTCCCACTGTGGATGTTGGTGAAGGTTGGGGTTACCCCAGGTTGCCTCTCAGTTTACTCTGTATATTTTATAAAGGAGCTGGAACAGAGCAGACAGGATTTCAGCTTGTGTCTGTCTTCTCAGTGGTCACATTGAGTATTAAATTTCCGGCATTAACAATGAGGGAGGGGGGGAAGTGGGCACACAGATTGGGCAGGAATTCCTACTGCCTCTGCACGAGGTTAGAGAAAGGAGCTTGGTGAGAGAGTCGGGTTTCTTTTTTTTCCCAATATAAACTGGATTTGTGTATGGCAGAAATGTGATTAGACTAACTCCTGCATGTGTCCCAAAGCCCTCGGTCTAGAGCATTCACTCTGATCAGCCAGCCGTGGTTGAAATATTTGTAGGTGTCCCTACGGTGAAGAGCAGGGTGTTGAGCAGCCTGTAGATATTTGGGGCAAGGAGAGCTACTTTGATTCTTCTAAGAGGGTTCCTTGTGAAAAAACTGTTTGCTCTTTTTTGTTGGTTTTGAGATGTAGCACAGAGATTTCACTGTCTCCAAATTTAATCCTTCTCTAGACAGTAGCAAAATCATCACTAGCACAGGAGCATTCATCTGTGGATCATAAAGAAATTTTTAGAGTGCCCTGCTCCCCAACAGTGGGTTAGCACCACTGTTTCACTGTTTTAAGAGAGGACTATGACAATATTTTTGTTCCTTTTGATGCCCTGCAAGTAGTCTAGTTGTTCTGGCCCTCCAGATCGGTTGAAGACAGTTTTTAAAAGGGAAGAATGCTAATACAAAAATTTCTCTCCACTGTGCTGTCTGTGAGCACAACCTTGACAATTAACGCTTCACCCCCTGCTTTTTCTGACCTGTCACCTGTTTTGGTATTCCAGGTGTTTCTTTTTTGTTTCTTCTGTTCTTGAAATCTTCTGATTTTTACCAACATAACAGATGTAAAAAAACCCACATTCATTTGCCAGCGTTTGATTATAAAGTGAGCTATTGCTGTTGGCTTGGTTGGGCAAAGAGGGTAATATTGCCTGGCACCAGGTCACCAGCACAGGAAGGAAGCCTTGAATGCTGTAATAAAGAAATGTGGAGTATCTCACATCATTGTGTGTTTGCCTGCAACTGAAGTGATGTCAGTGCTCAGAGTAGTCATCTTCGAGAAAACGGAGGTGCACTGATTTCTGATGGGCAAATGTATCCTTAAAATTCTGAGTTGCTCACTAGATGTTTTGAGGGTTTTTTTTAGTGTATGGTGGAAATGTGACCCTGTGACTTTAATTACTGTAGTTGCTGCTGATCCTTATGACAGTAAGCTTAATGCTTCAAAAGTTGGGGCCCTATGAATTAGGCTGACATCAGGTTCCTTTTTATACCTTATTAAATTTAAATACTACTTTATACGTTGTTAACATCTTCCCAAACATTCTGGTATTGCTGCCTGCATGATTTTTGGAGAACAGTTATAGAATACCTCTGAAGAAATGGGCTGGCAGTATCTTAGAAGTAAGCTCTCTGCACACTGAGGGTAGCCAGAGATAAGTGGGGCATGGACTTAACTTTCTACTGAAACGTAGTTGTTAGATTTGATTCCTTGTAGCTTTTTTCACCTTTTACTCTTCATCTGCCTTTCTTTCCTTTTTAATTTTGATTTTGTTTTGAATGCTTATTTGTTTCTCATGGATCAGTTATTTTAACCCATAATTATGTTAATTTATAATGCTTTGATTGAAAATAGCCCTTTAGTAATGCTGCTTTCTCTCCTTCCCTCCCAGAGAATATTGCACAATTTCTGTTGCTCCCACAATTTAGATGAGCAGACTGCGAAGTTGGTTGTGGTGCAAGTGGCTGATTACTGTTGTCTGATACTAATACAGAGATGCCAGGAGAGCTGGTTAATGTTGTTATCTTGCCTTTTTATGATGGAATCGGGAGAGGAGATGACCGTGGTGTCTTTACTCCTGGTGTCAGGATTTGTCTCACTCTGCTCCTGGCAGAGTGAGAGGGAGAATTCCCTGTCTCTGAGATGTGAGTTGAGTAAATGCGATGACCTTTTAGAGAATGTGTGTGTGCATATAACGTTCGTGTTATGTTCCTGAGAGCATGAGTTACATAACTCTCTGGTGACCCCCTGTCCTGCTGCTCCTGTCCAGAGTTCCCATCCTGAGTTAGCTGTTGTCCAAGCATCCACAGCCATGAGGCCTCGTCTTACCTGTGGCTGGAGTGTGCTTGCCTGTGACGCTGGGACAAGTCCAAGTTGGTGTGGTGCTTCAGAGAAGGTTGCTAGCTAATCTTTTCTCTTTGCTAGAAGCCACAGGTGATTTCACTGGTAAACACAAAACTTTTCTTTCTAATACAGCAAAGGTGGCATCTTTTTGCAGTGCTATTGTTTGTGTGATTCTGTCAGAGTCCCAAAAGTTGAGCTGAGAATTGTCTCAGTAGGCATTGTGGTAATGAAGACACAGTTAATTTTAAAGAAAAACAAACGCCATGTAAACTTATCTCTAAGGGAGGAATATGCTTGTGAAGATGAGCCTGGGAGTGGCCACAGCTCTTTGTAGGCCTACAAGCCAAAGGCTAAATGGCAGATCAGGCAGGAGTGGCAGCCTGCCTGCTGTGGCAGAGCTGCTGGGTTATCTCTGGGGGCTGCTGCCATGATGACAGTGGCAAACAAGGACTGAAAAATTTACCAGATGCGTGTGAGTCAAAGGATTAAACTTTCTCATAGGGGAGAAGGGAGGGGAGGAGGGTGGATGATGAGGTATCAACGAAGGACAGTATCCTAGTGAGAAATACCAGGCTCACTCTCCTATAGCTACTGGCATGGCAGGGGGGAATGCAAACTGGCATTCCTGCTCCCGTCAAAACTCTGAACAGCACTGCTCTGACTGATTTCCTCTTTGAATAGAGGGTGAATGCACCCTGCTTTCACTGCATAAGTCATCAGGATTTGCATTGCTTTGGCAGGTAGAGAGTAAGAAGTGGGAAAAGATGGTCTCTCTTTTTCAGTCTTTTTTTTCCTATTCCCTATACCTACAAATAACTCTATTTGCATAAACTCTATTGCAGGAAATCTCTAAGCACAAAGTAAAGAACTAAAGTCCCAGTGTTGTCTGCAGGTTGCAGACTATCAAACATGGTTCAACCAGCCTGCACTAATGTCATCAATAGCACAAGACTGTTGCCATTGAAAATGTCTGATGCAAAACCATCTCAGCACTAGTAGGGTTAGTAGTGGTGTTGACCCTGCATATGCTTTTGTTCTGTTCCCAGAGCTGGGGCAGTGTCCCTGCATATCAGAGTTGATAGCGTGGTGGGCAGGCAGGGCACTAGAGAGGCTAAGCTTGGCAGTTTTCCCTCCACTGGAGTCTGAGGAAGTCCTATTACTACGCTGTGCTGCAGCCTCCTTTGTGGAGGTTGACCACAACAACGACTGGTCCTAGGAGAATTAGTGATTTGCAGCTGGCTGGGGAGCAGGGAGCTGGTGAGGGGGGTCTCTGCACTCAGTGCCCAAAATCTCGGCGCTCCATAGCAAAAGGTGGTGTCAGTTGGTTGTTTGCAGTACTGCAAATTATGACAGTACCTTCTTGCAGGCAGCTTCAGGAAAGACCTGCCTGGTTGTGTCTGGGAAACTTCTGAACAGCAATACACTAGTATAAAATGTTTGTCTGAAGGCTTAGTAAGATAGATAGAATTTTGGTAATAAAAACTAGTTTCGTTCTAGAAGGGCTTCTTCAACTTACTAAATGAGACACTAATATCTATGGAAATTATTGATACAGGTGTTCCCACCAGGCCAAATCCCACTGGACTTTTTAAGCTCCTGTGAATACAGGCCATATGTGAGAACAAGGATTTTAAGCCTCCAAAGCCAGTTCCTGAAAGGCTATGGAACTGATTCTTTCCTTTCCTTTCCATCACTTCTTTTCTATGCACCTGAGTTAGCTGGTGTAGGCTGCAGCTCATCTTGTGGAGTAACTCAGTGTTTGGATGTGCTTTATCTTCTGCAGTTACTGTGTCATCTCCAATAAGTCAGTTGGTGTAGACTGTGGTAAGTGATAGCTATGGAGACAGAAATGTAATTTCATGATGTTGAAGACAACTCTTTTTTGAAAGAGGTTTTCTCAATCCCAGGGGTGCAGTGGGAAAAGGAGAAGTGGTCTGACATAGCCTGACGTCTGAGGTGAAAATAGGAGACTGAAGAGCTAAATCCTTAAACTTCAGTGTACTTCCTTTGTTCCCTGCTCTTTTACAGGGACGTCTGTTTCACAAGGTGTCTCCTTGCGTGTGCAGCAGAATATAGTCTGTGTAAGGTTTCCTGCAGCTCTGGGTGAGATGTGTGTGTGTTTATCCAGCTGTTTGCTGCTAGAGACCTGATCTCATACACCTGACTTGAAATGTGACTTCATAGGGGCAATCCAGTGCTTTCTCTGGGATGTACTTTCTAGATGCACATTTCAAATTACATGGGTACCCTGGAAGCTTTTTCAGTGAAAACATCTTGTTAAAACTCATCCTGTATTGGTCTCCACTGCCTGCCAAATAAACTTTGTGTTTCTACTGTATTAGAGCAGCTGCCATTCTGAAAATGTCCATGTATATCTTGGTTGGGTTTTTTTAAAAATTTTATTTATTTCCTCATATTCCTTTATGTCAAAGCATATAACATTTCATGAGTAATGGGCCAAGAAATTGCCCATTGGCTGGAGGAAAAAATAGATGTAGAAGGAGAACTTGTCTTTACTGGCCCCTGTAACCCACAGGGACTTGCTGGAACATTTTTCTTGGAGGCTATGAGAGAGTATAGCCTGGTGATGCCAAGCAGGACTTTTCTGTTGTTGGCCAAAAGAATTGGCGTGCTGTTAAGTTTAGTTTTGCCTGCCTCAGGGCCAGTCCATGTAAGCTTTGGGTATCAAATGTCCTCTGTTGAGATTGTGTCAGAGAGATTAGAAGCGTTGAAGTTGCACAGCTTTATTTTATAACTAGTGCCTGTGCAGAGTCAAAGCTTGATTGTAAGGATGTGTTTCTTCACTGCAAGTTAAAGTAGTGATTCATAGCTCCTGTGTTACTTTAAATATTCCTGATTTTTGGATTCCAGATTGAAAAGTGGCTTTCAGCTCTGCCCATTTTTGTTTGACTCGTGTGTCATCTGGCCTAGAATCTGCCAGCTCTGCAGATTAGGATATTGTGTTGTGTCTGCTGCTTGTTATGAAGTTGCCTGGATTAAAATTTTCAGTGCAGAGCAATGATCCACAGCCTTCTCTGTCTGTCTGAATTGCTCTTGCACTTAATAAGGATGATGTAGAGGAGTGAAGTGTTGGTCAGCTTGTCCTTTGTGTGGAAGCACTTCTACAATAGCAGACTGGGAGCTGAGCTCTCATAACACATTTGTCTTCTCCAGACAGCCAAGCTCAGCATTAGAGATATGAAAAAAGAGACACAAGGCTGTGTTGGCTTTTTTGATAATCATTATAAAATATTGCTAACAAGTTCAGGTGACTAGTTGCTGCTAGCAGTTTATGTTGCTGCAGACCTGGTTACAGTTTTAAGGAAGCACATTATGCCTTGTTAACTCTTTGTGGCTATGTACATTTAGTTTCTTCAGTAGTCCTGAAGCTGAGCTTAAAAAGCTTTCCCTTCCACCACATCACAAATAGTCAAGAAGTTTCTTATGTCCCTGATGAATTAGGAAATGTTAATTGCTGAAGTTTTTTCTCCTTTGAAAACACAGCCACGATTTCTTCCCTGCCTTGGAGACAAAACTTGGGTCTCATGGTTGCAGTTATCTTATCTAAAGGGGTGGCGGGGGTTGGCTCAGGAACAAGGCAACATGCAGCTCGACTGAGCCAGAGAAACTTTAATTCTTCCTTCTGCATCTTTGAATTCCTGGGTCCTGCATTGCAGTGGCTTGACACTGCTGAGATCTGCCTCCCTGTCGCACTGTTACCTTGTCTGCTATCCAGCTGTAGTCTGATACTTACTTAGCTGGATCATCTAAACCCACCAACACCTGATGTGATCAACTGATGGGGAGAAGAAGGGAACTTATGTCCAGAAATAAGCTCACTTGGTGTGGTTTCTCTTTGTTAGGCTGTGTTCTTCAGGATCCTCTGTGCCTAGCAGGTTTAAGCCAGAGCTGCTGGAGTTCTTGCACCAGTTACAGTTGCTGTGTATGCAGCAGAGAAGGGGCTGATATAGCTGTGCTGACTTTGGAGCAGCTCTGTGTCCTACTGTCTCACTTACTGCATGTCCACTTTAAGAGAGTTCATCTGCAATGCAGCTGTTAGCAGGGAAGTTCTGTAAATCAAGAGGGAGTGAGTGCAAGTGAGCCCAGTGTCTGCAGTTGTGGCTGGGTCATTCCCACGGCACAGGGAAACTTGTTCCGAAAAGATTTTTTGCAGGAGGAGAAAGGGATGGCAGCACAGTGCTGATGGTGGGAGCCCCTCCCTTCTGTGCCTGTGTATGCATCAGCTGCTCAGGAGCAGGAAAACATGGAAAAGCACGGTGGGCAGCAATCCTGGAACTGGAAAATCCTGTCATGCTTTTCCCCTCCTCACTCTGCCACAGAGTCTAACCAGGTGTTTGCTTAGGGCCAGTCCTGTCAGGATGTCTTTATAGCACACTCCCTTCTTACACAGGATGTCCTGTTAGAATTTGGAGCTTGTTGTGAGCTTCTGCATGTCACTCAGAATTGCACAGAGGCCCTATGGATTGCAGGTTTATGACTGTGTTGTCCTTTGTTGTGTGGCTGTCAGAGGCACCACGTGCTGATGCAAAGGGGTGATGCCAGGGAGAGAGCCCACAGCTGGAGTCAGTTGGAGTGCCCTGGCTGTTCAGGTGTGGCACCTGGCGGGCTGGGGACTGCTGCTGAGTGACTTGTGAGGAGGAGAAGAGCCATGTGTGCAGTAGCCCTGCTACAAGTGGGGTAGATGAGCCATATGAGGGGAAATCTGTGAGGATGGCAGCCCCTCCAGCACATGTCTGGGAGGGCGGCTGGGGAGCTTGTGTCTTTTAAGCACATGGCTGAGGAGTGGACGGCTTGTTGTTCTTCTCTTCCCCTGCCTCTCCTCTGCGTCTCCAGCAAGTCGAAGCTCCTTGAAAGGCTGCCTGGCTATCAGCCATGACAGGAGCACTTGTGCAAGTGCTTCCTGTTTCCCCATCCACAAGTTTCTGAGGATATTCTGGTGAAGAAATTCCTCTGTAGCTCACAGGGATCCCCAAGGACACCTAGGGCACCTTGGGCCGTTGCTGGAGAGGACCCCACAGGACCTTCCTTCAAGGTGTCTGCAGCTTATAGGGAGTGCATAATGCTTTTCATTCTGGTGCTTAGCAGGCAAGGCTTCCTCCTTCACTGTGTTTAAAAGTATTCTGGGCAGACTCTTTTCCAGATTTCTATTTGAATTTCTTTATTTCCACTTGGGAAAGCATTTCCAATTGACAGTCATTGGTGATGCAGAAAAAAATTATGTATGATTCACCACCCACTTTTCCTCCTCTGTTTCCTCTCTGCCTCTCCTGTTTGCTGGGCATTTGTTGTCCCTCTCGTAATAACCAAATTGTGCTAACTGTGTGTAAGCAATGTTCCCTCCCCTTTTGCTGGGGGACTGTCTGACTTGTTGTAAGAAGTTATTTTTAGTGTTTGCTTCCTGGGATATTCTACCCATGGCCAGTTATGGTGATGAAAATGTCACTGAGATGCAGAAAGGACTCCCAACTCATTGACAGCATGCCTGATCTTTCTCTTGTAAAGGTGCTCATGGAGATCATGAGTTCCTTACACCTACATTGCCAGCGCTCAGGGACACAGCCCCAGTGGCTGTGCAGCATAACTCCCTGTTAAAAGCATGATGGGCTTCTGAATTAGCCTAGGAGAAAAGAACAAGAAAAAATAAATGAAAAATAAGTAAAGTCTTTCTTTGGTTACAGTGGAGTTTGTTTCTGCCCTTTTTCTTTTTTTTGTGTGTGTATAGGGATGTCAGTGCTGCAGAGCTGTGTGTCAGTGTACAGGGCAGTCCCTCACAGGCAATTTGCTCCTTGTACTGGATGTATTATGTTGCACTGGGTTGCTGCCAAATGGCTGGTCTAGGCTAGAGGAGAAGGTGTGTGCTTATTCTTTTGAAACAGCTCTCCCACCCCAGGTCTATGGCTTGCAACACCCAAAAAAAGTTGGTCTTTATGGCAACTATAGCTAACAAAGCATGAACAAAATACAGGCAAATTACAAAGCTCAATTGACCAAGGCCATGGGCTGACAAAATACAGTCTCTGGTGTCAGTTTTGGCTTAAGGAGCACCTGTGTCTTCCTCTGAAGGTGTCTGTTGCCTCTGTATTGCAGCACATTTCTTTTCCTTTTCAGTGTCATGCCTTGGATCAGGAAAACAAGTTCAGCCGAAGCATTCAGTAAGGAATTATTGAAGTGGTGGGGATGGGCAGTTATTTGTTCTCCAGGTAGCTTGGAGATCTATTTACATCTTCATATTTCTTGAAGCAGCCGTAGAAGGGGTTGCCTTAGTGTAGCCCTGGAAACCAGGATCATCTGCAGCTGGGTCTGAGAAAAGTGCATGGGGACTCTTATGTTAGTGATGTGGAGATGTGGAAATAGCTTTTGTGTGCCTGTATCATACTCCTGGAAGAGAGCATAGGAAGCAGAGCCCCTTGAGTGGCTTTGGATCAAGGTAACGGAGAAGTTTAACTTGGTTTTCAGGCCTGATGCTGTTGGGGTGGGGAAGCCGTGTGGCTGCAGTGCCAGGATGGTGGCAGCAGTCTCGAGTGGGTGAGTGCTGGGCCTGTGCAACACTTGTGAGCTGCCCACAAGAAAACCCAGTTCCAGAAACACTGGGGGAGACTCCTCCCTGATCAGATAGCATCTTCACCGTTATCAGTGCTTAGAAACTCCTCTTACGCTTTTACATACAAAGAGTTTCTTTCTGTGTGTAACGTACACCCATAACCCTGTGCAAGTTTGTAAGTAATCCTGACATTTGAAGTTGTTTTAGTGAGTAACTTTTATTATGTCTTCTTGCTGTCTTGCTTCCATACAATACATTGAAGTGCCTGAGCACTTTATATGCACAGGATGAAGTTGTTGGACTCTTCAGGAGCAGAGGCAACCACGCTGTCTCTTTCCCTGCTGCCCCGTGTTCCTAGCTGCCACGTGGATTTACTGAGACGTGGTGCGCTTTGCTCTTTGGTACAGAAGTGTTTTGGTGGCTCTGCTACAGGTGCTATCTGGTGTGGCACATGTGTGCATTTTAAGCCTTCTCTCATTGAAATGTCTGGTTAGCTGCTCTGTATTTACAGCTTGCTCTGCTTAATTTAAAGTTCTCCTAGCATCGCTGGGGGAACTTAGCCTTAAAATAGATGGTTTGACCTTTTTTTTTTTTTAATTATTCTAATCCCCTGAGGCTTGATGTTCCTTCTTGTCAGAAGAGTGTATTTTGACAGAGGTATTATCTCATTTGGAGAGAAGTCATTCAGCACTAGGGTGCAGTGCTATTCATCTGTGCCTTTAAGAAGATTTTCTATTTAGTTTACTTCTCTCATTCATGTCTCTCAAATATCACATCAAGGCAGCATTTCCAGCATCCTTCCTTTTCCAAAGTGGTTGGAATAGCTAAAAAAGAAGCAATGGATATAGACTTGGTGTTGCATGGACACAGGCCCCACAACATCTCCTGCAGTGAAGGATGATGTTCTGCTGAATACCAGTATTAGGAGTATGCAGAAATTCAGAGGTTTTGTTTCCCTCCTGAGAGCCTCTCATTTTCGTTTAAGCATAAATTGCCTTGGTTCATTCAAAAGAAATCCAGCTGTTTGATGACCACTGGCTGCTTTATTATGTAGCATTGTATTCAAGAGCCACATTGTACAGATGTGTTATGGGAAAACTGGGGCTTGATGCAGTAGGTCTGCAGGCTGGGACAGCCCTGACAGTGATGGCTGAATTGGAGCACATGGGGTTTGAGAAGGAGCTTGTGTAGCCCCTTGTGCACAGGGGGAGCATTATGGTTTCTGCTCATGTGTTGGTAAAGGTGTGGTCAATGCCAGGAACAACTTCTTCCATGTAGGGTTTTTCCTTGAGTTTTGTTAATGTGCTTTCACCTGTGGGTGTTTAGTCTCGTTTTCCAGGAGCTTGGTTCTCTTTGCCGCCACTGCTTTGTCCTTCCAAAATTTGTATACCCCTATCTGAAAGAATGCCATCCTTCCACTCCAATGTCTCCTCTGCACCACCAGAAAAGTGTTCCTGCAGCTTTTTTTTTTTAACCTTTTTTTAAAGACCCTCAGTCTTACTTTGTTGTTCTCCCTGTCAACTGTGTCATGCATCAACAGGTTTCATTAAGCATCCTTTATTCTCCCAGTCCTGCTACTGGGCAGGGAAGTATTAGCTCTGTTTTACACTTGAAAATACTGAGAAAGATGCAAATTTTCAAGTGCTTTTCAGAACACTTGGCAATGAGCCATGATGAGTTAGGAAAAGAGTCCAAGTCATATTCTTTGCTGTAACAGTGATAGGAAGAGTGTAGGTAGAAAAAAAATGTGGGCATTTGGCACAAAATAACGTGGGCTAAAGCATGTAGTAGTACAAGGAGTTGTGGTCTAGTTTGCTGGTTATAGGAATAATATTTTGATGTGTTTTCTGTACTACTTTTCACCCTAATTTGCTTACTGTTTGTGTAATACAGCTCCAAAATATGTTCCATTTGGTATGCCTTTGGACTCTCTCCCTTTCTGTGATTTTTCCAGGTGAAGAGGATTGAAAACTCAATCAGAAGTAACTACTGTTGGTACAGAAGGCTCTTACATGACAATAAACACACAATAGTCTCTGGGGGGGGGTGTTTGAAGACCAATCAGAAAAATTAAAGGAGGTCACCTAGATGTAAAATTATTTCCTTGTATTAGTCATAACTACAGGGATAGTAACATCTGCAATAGTTTATTTTCTGAAGTGTGTAAAAGTATAGTGGCAAAAATGAAAACTTAAATCTCTAAGATAAGCAACTGTACCTAAGAGTTAAGAAAACCCCAATTTCATTACAAGAATTTACGTAAACACTAAAATTGTCTGCCTTTTGAGATCTAAGTAATTGATTCAGTTGTGGAAATTCGGATTATGGGATGCCATCAGGAAACTGCTCCTGCCCCGCTCTTGCTGTGTCTCTTTGGCTAATAATCTGTCTGTTAGTGCAAAGATTTCTGCTTTCATGGAGAATTTGGGAACATCCATATTAATGCATGGTTAAGGCATTTGAAGTCTTTCCCCAGGAAACAGCTGTAGGTGCACAAGGTATACTGCTGCAAGCCCTCTTGACCATATGATAATGTCATACTAATATGAAGTCTTCAAGAGCAGAACATCCTTTACCACCCAGGAGGAATAAAATCTTGTGTGTGTTTAAGAAGATTACTGTTAGCTCATCGGAAGGAATAAGTTATGGGAAGTTATGGGACAGAGCTGAAGACCTGTCATTAACTGAAAGCCAGTCCAGGGGAAGGAATAAAAACCATGAGGGAATGACCAGAAATCTATTCTACACTTAATAATGTGCATGCTGGGGATACTGCTTACTTTGCTTACTTTAGCGTGGTTGAGGTTTTATTTAGAAGGCAGTTAGAAACCATACTGTGGCAGTGCTGCAAGGAATAGCCATATATAAGAGGGAGAGTAGAGGGAAAAGGAAAATAGTAGGGAGAGGTGGAATGTGATTAAGGTTAATTAAAGTGGACTGTGAAAACTAGTTAGATGCTCTGGTCTGCCCACAAACACGTGGTTATGCAACAAATTGAAAGTTTATCTTTTTAACAATTCAATTCAAACTTGTTGCCTTTAGACAAATATTGTAGATTACAAAAAAAAAAAGAATTAAATACTTGTGTGTAATTTAAGTCAGCATATTTGAAGAGGAATGCTTTTAAAAAAGTAAAAGGCTTACAGACTTATTTCTTCAGGTTTTTTGTGTTTTGCATTGCGAAATTAATCTTTCCTTTGGACAGGGTGACTGGGATCATCCTGAAACACAGATATGTGCCTTTTTTTTTTTTTTCTTTTAATTGGCGGTTGTTCTCTTCCTAACTTCAGCAAAGAATACAGGCTTCCCTTTGGAGAGGGAGGTGCTCTCCTAGCACCAGAGCATGAGAGTAGAATATGGAGGAAGGGGTGGATATTTGACTCCAGCACTGGGAATGATTCATCCTATGTCTTGATACAAAAAAACCCAAACAAGCAAGCGAGAAAAACCATGAAAACCAAACAAAATAAAACAACAACAACAAAAAAAGCGGCAAAGGACATCCAGACACTGTCCTTTTTCAGTCTGTCTTTTCTGCCATCTGGCTGTCCTAATGTTCCAGCATGTTGCAAGTCAAATTGTTGCTATTCTACCTGAATGAGCAGGTTTCAGACACCATTGGTTACAGAATGTAGAGGCAAAATGAATCTGAGGTCTGGCAATGAGTGTATATTAAATTTAGGAGCCGACAGTACTGCCCATCATGACTTGATTTTCTCCACTTTTGGAAATTGTATTTGTCTTTTTGTGCTTGAGCTTTGTTTTCATCTTTAGTGGGTTTGCATAGTGTGTAATGCTGCTGAGGACTAATGCTCATGCGTGGACCTATGCTAGCACTATTGCACATAATGTTTTGGCCTCCAGGTTGCAAAGAATTCTGCTAGTTTGTTGGGGTTTTTTTGATGGGGGACAGAGGAGAAAAGGAAAGCCTCAAGAAAATGTAGCATCCCATGATGCTGTTTTTAGAAATTGTGTGGTGCAGGTTTATATAAAAGACACTTAATAAGCATTTCCCTGCCACACACAGTTTTTTACCTCCTATGAATAAAAGAATGTTAATACTGTGAAGGAGGATGTGAAGCACTATTCTTCCTAGCTCAGTCCTGTGAACAACCTCAATGTCGTGCATGGTTGAAATTAACTTTTTACACTGGAGCTATAAACATTGTTCTGCTTCTCTCTGTGGGTGATATGCTGGTCACCTCCAAACAAACGGGGTGTCTGTTCATGACTAGAAATCCACTTTGAGTTAAGCAATATTTGAACTGAAAGCGTGAAGAGTATGATGTCAAGCCTTCTCCATGGAAAATTATATTAAAAGTTGCTAGCTGTTTCAATGCACAAGTTGTAGTGGTGTCAGCTGTATTACTGACTGAAAGCCCTGATGATTGTACAAGTTTTGTGAAGCACTGAAATGCCACAACAAGCGGGAAAGGTACTTCCCTGAGTCTTGAGTGGATTTTAATTTCCACGGACTCACAGAATCATTGAATGGTCTCGGTTTGAAAGGACCTTAAAGATCATCCAGTTCTAGCCCCCCTGCTAGATAGAGATGTCTTTCAGAAGTCTGGGTTTCTCAGAGCCCCATCCAACCTGGCCTGGAACACTCCTTGAGATGGGGCAGGCACAGCTTCTCTGGGCAGCCTGTGCCAATGCCTCACCACCCTTACAGGGAACAACTTCTTCATAAATCTAATCTAAACCTCTTTCCGTTTGAAGACATTCCCCCTTGTCCTGTTGCTACATGCCCTTGTAAATAGTCCCTCTCTGTCTTTCTTGTTGGCTTCCTTCAGGTACTAGAAGGCTGCAACTAGGTCACCCTGAAGCCTTCTGTTCTCTAGGCTGAGCAATCTCAGTCCTCTCAGCCTTTTTCCGTAGGAGAAGTTGATTAGATCCCTTTTAATCAACTTGGTGGCCCTCCTATGGACTTGTTCCAACAGATCGATGTCCTTCCTGTGCTGGGGATCCAGAGCTGAAGGCAGCGCTCCAGGTGCACGTTGTTGGCTCGTGTCCAGCGTCTCATCCACCAGCACCCCCAAGTTCTCGGCAGGGCTGCTCTGGATTGGTTCATGCCCCTGCCTGGATTGATACCTGGGGTTGCCCCAGCCAGGCCCAGCACCTTGCACTTGGTCTTATTAAACGTAATGAGACTCCCATGGGCCCGCTTTTTGAACTTGTCCACATCCCTCTGAATGTCAGCCTGGGCTGACTCTTCCAGGAAGAAGCCAACTTTCCCTATGCTCAGTAGTTCTGTAGCTTCATAAAAGTGCAATTCTTGTCCAGGCTTCTTTTTGAGCTTCCAAATACACACATTATTTCAGACTTTCAGCAGAAGTGAGAGTTTGCTGTTCAGTCTGTATGTGTGAGGTGGGGCAGGGGAGAAATATGTATTTGTTTCTTTAAGTTGCTTATGTGCCTGAAATTTTAGGGTGTGGTTGCATATCTTTATAAATCCATGATATGATCACTAACTCCGGAAGGGTTTGAAGGTTTGGGCTTGAGTAAAACTTCTGTTTTAAAATGAAGTGTTGTCTGTTTGTAAGTCATGAAGTATAGCTTAATTGCAAACTGGAGATCTTTAAAACCATCGTTCTCTTAACTGTCTACTAGTTTGAAGTAACTGTGAACCCAAATGAAGGGCAAATAGTGCTTGGTTTTGAATTATTGGTATTTATGGAAAGGCAAACTGTTTCCTTCCCTCCTGCCCTTGCCACAATAAGGACATTGCTTTTGTGCAGTGTAAACTGCATTTAGTAATGGTCTTGTGCTTAAGAGCTTCTAGTTAATGAGACCTATTAACAATAATGAAAAATGGCATCCTTAAAGTGCAGAGCTAGTCAGAAAAATAATTCTCGAAGAATGACTGGATGGCTGTGTACTCTTTCTTGGCTTATTTAATTTAATGGGTGGGGGATGAGCACAGTCTTGGTTCTGAAACTAATTATTCTCCCACAATGTGCCCGTGATCTGCAGTTCCCATTGGGGATTTGCAGAGCTGGGGCTTTCTAGAGCTAAAGAGCTTCTGAGACTGAGCCTAGCTGAGACTGGGGTGTGTAGGCTTGGCTTTGCTTTCCCAAGCCTCAGTGGGAGCCACAGTAGTAAAACCCTTTTTTTTGTCTGTTCAAATGAACACATCTGAGTCAACAGCACAGAGCAGTTGCATGGAGTAGAAAAGTGATTTTTTTTACATAATTATTCATCTGGCTATGTTTGTATTTTAGTGTGTTGCCACCTCCACATCATGTGCTGTTTTAGTTAGACAGGATATGCACTGCTTTTCAATATGTGAATAATCCTGCTTAAGGAGAAGGGAGGATTGGCAATGATTTTATTGAAATACAAAAACCTCCTACATTCCTGCTTAGGAAAGGACACAAGGAAACTGCCTGGATGGTGGCTGTTCTTATGAATAAATAGTAAGGCATTACAGGGAAAATCTAGAGAAGTGAAAGCTACCTATATCTCTGTCTTGGTGTCCTCTCACTCAGTACTGCACTCCCATTTAGTGGGACATTTTAGTAATTTCCTTTTCAGCTAGGACAGCCTGTCATGCCAGCCAGCACACTTGGAACAGCTTCACTTCACACGGGACCACCTTGTCCATCTTCATTGAAAAGGATTTCTGTGGTTCTGTTACTGCTCTGTTTGTGCTAAGAATTACAGCCTTTTGTGGTTATAGGTGTTCTGTATATTGGGAGAACTTCCATGCTGTGGGACAAAGTGGGCACATTTTAGGACAAAGGAGAGATTTTCACGTAACGGGGATGTTTCCTCTCCCACTTTGGGGGCAGCATTGATTGGTGAAGACAGACTTAATTTCTGGATTCTGTACCCTGGCTGCCAACTCCAGCTAATGGTGCCACACCCTTCAGGGTTTTAATTGAACTTCATCTTCTAAGAAGGCACCATCCTATTAACTGCCATCTGTGGCAGGATCACGTGCTTGAAGCAGTCCTACATGGATGGACAGTGTCCAGCTCAGTGGCAATTCTTCTGTCTCTTTATCCTCCGGTGCTAAGCAGAAAGGTGTCAGTGTCTGCTCACAGAGGAGCTGTTTCTGTGCTTTAAAGAAAGCATTTCAAACCACTTTGTCCTTGCCTCTAGCAGGTTTTGGGAGGTTCATGTAATTTTATGCTAATGTGTGTGTCCTTTGTGAAAGAGAAGAGTTCGAGTGTTTGCCACTGAGCACTCAACCCCTACTGTAGGGCCTGTTGAGCCATCTGTGGGAGACAATCACCTTCTTGAAAAGAAAACAGGTTTCTGAAGCAGTTTCTGTGTGGAAATTGGAATCCAGTGGATACCTAGGGCATGCAGGAGCATTGGCTAGCAGCTTCCTTTAAAATGGAGCCGAGAAAGATGCTGCATGGTGAGCTGCTGCACTGGCAGTGGAGCTGCAAGATTGTTAGTCAGGAAGCAGGCCAGTGCATGGAGCAGGAGGTGGCTGGCAGTGAAGAGGGGAGCAGAGCACTGAGGGGGGTGTGCAGAGCGCTGCTCTCTGTAGGTGAGAGGAGAAATTAGTTCTTGATGCAAAGTGCTTTGTGGCCTGACGGCCAAAGCAGCTCACCAGTGCCAGCTTTGCGTGCACATTTGGCCAGATGTTCTTTTCCAGTTCTTGCTCTCTCCTACTGTACACTGCCGCAAGTCCAAGATTTGTGAGTTTGACCCCGAATTGCAAGGATATGGCTCTGCTCTGTTTTCTTAGACTGCTGTGTTTGAAAAGATTGGGATTTCCTTACTGAAAAATCAAAACAGATGATTTCACCTGGAATTTCTTATCTTCTAGTAAGGTGTTAACAGAAGGAAGGAAAGAAGTAATTCAGCAAACCTGCATACCACGATTTAAGCATATGCTAAAACTTGGACTTTATTGACTGCCTCTTGCTCTCCCTAGCTTGTCTGTTTCTGAGGTGGAAACACTGAGCACCCATGCCTCTACTGGGCATAATTTATCTTGACATTCCCATTGTTGAGCATTCCTTGGGATCAAACATCTAATCGTGTGTTCTCTAATCACATCTATGATGTGGCATCACTACCAATTTGCATAGACAATGTTAATTCTGCTATTTTTTTAACTTCTAGGTATTTTGAAACAAAACTTAGGAATTCCATTTTTTAAAATATGTGTTATGCCTACTGGATCTATATAAATGTTCTTCCTCTTTCTCTTCATTGACTTGGTCATTCAGTGCTGCAATCCAGTGTTTTATTATTCACACTCCTGGGTTAACTGTTGGCTGGTAGGGAAGGAAGGCTTTTACATCTATGAACCCTTTGCTAAGAGATGATGTCTTTTGCAGTAGCTGCCACTTCTCCTTCTATCTCCCTTTCTATGACTTGTCAAAAGTATGCAAAAGAGCATGGTGAACAAAGATACAGTTTGTCACAATCTGCCATCACTTCCAAGATGTCTACAATGTCTGTTGACTAGAGTGAATCGGGATAAATGGCTGGGTGCCACTTCAAAGTGCTTTTAATGTTTGGATATGAGAGCATGGTTTCTGTATAGCTGGTATGGAAGAGGGGACACCAAGAAGTGCCCTTTGTTAGAAGCACCTATAGCAAACAGGTATCTCTGGGGCAATATTGCCCTTTTCCTTAAAAACCTTACTCATAGCTTGTGTAATAAGGTGATAAGGAAGTCATTGCATTTCGGTGTTTGCTGAGGTTTGGTACGAAATTCAGACAGAGAGCCCAGTACCCCCTCTTTTTTTCTTTTTTTTTTTCCTTTTCCTCCTTTCTGTCTCCATTCTTTCAGAAGTAGCTAATGTCTGGTCAAAGCAAGTCAGATTGTTGGGCAGGCATCATCTGTGGAAAAGCAGAGAGTCATACTGGGCCTCAACCTTTTAGAATGAGACAATTTTGAGTCTTGGATTGTGTTTCTGTAAAATGGTGTATTCTGTTATGGCTGAAGCTATTAGGCTAAATTAATTGTTGTTTAAAGCATCTGAAAATCCAGTGCTAGTTGTTGTCTTAGGAAATGCTAGATCTCTTTGCAGCCAGTATGAAATGCTAGATCTGTATTTTGTTTGAAGGGTGTTTCAAATTGTTCTTGATGCTTAGTCATGACCTGTCTGTATGTTAACATGCATTTTCTGCATAGTAAATTCAGACTTTATGTGCTGAGCAGAAGGATCTTTCCTATAACATGAAATACTTGCTACTAAGCTGTCATGTTTTGGGTCACTCTGTCTACTGAGGTAGGTGATTAGAGCTGGTCTAGTAGCTGCCCTTAGAGCTTTGCTAATCAGAATCTTATGAACTGAACCAAGAGCAAATACCTTATCTTTGTAATAAAATTTCACCAGCTGAGGGATCTCAAAGTGCATTCCAAGCTTACAGTGGTAATGGGACCACTGAATTGCAGAAGCAGGCTGGGGAATCACAGAACGAAGCTGGATCTTAAATTAGAGCTGAATCTGAGTCTCTTATTGCATAACTCAGACATGATGAAAACAGTTAACATGTTGGGAATATGATGGTTCAGCATAAAATCAGAAGAAGTAATAAAGCTTTTTTCTTGGAGGGAGGGAGTGGTGATAGTTATTGCTCCTTTAGAAGTGTGAGAAGCAGAGGGAAGCAGCCTTGCACTGATGAACACAGGAAGATGCAAAATAAAGATCTGGTGTATTTTTGCCAAAATATGACTCATTGTTTCACTTGCCCAAATTATATTCCTGGAGCATCTGATCACCATAGAGTTGGAAACTGATTTTGCCCAGTGGATAAGACTAAAGGATGCATCCTGTTATCATGAAGGCAACCAAAAGTTCCTAAGGACAGTCTCATGTCAGAATAGCTGGGTAGGGCAAAATACTTTTACTCAGCAGGAGGCAGAGAAGACTGGAAAAACACTTTAGAGCAGCAGACATTTGGTTTTCTGAGATATGTTGCCCTCTTTCACCTCCAATGTCAAAAAGCAAACTGCCCCAAGTCATCCTGTATGACGAACTGCTTATTTGATAAACAAAGCAAACTCTTCAAAATCCTCTCTTTTCCTGGTAAAATGGGTGTTTTCCCTCTCTGGACTCTGCTTATCTTGTCTTCCCTGTGCTGCAGATCAGAGAGGCCAAGATGGGTTTATCTCAGCCCACAGCAGTGCAGCCTGCCACCAGTGTGAGTCTGGCACAGCGCTTCCTGCCAGCCACGGCTCTTGGTGGTGTTCCCTGGCTCTTCCTTCTGAAACACCTTCCTCCCACACCTGCCTGGGCAATTTGGTAGCTGCTTTCCCCAGACATGTCTTCACTTCCTTTGTTCCTGTGGAGCCATCTTCGTGATTTTCCTCTTAGCGTGCAGAATTATGTATAGGCTGTAATAAAGAAGAGCTTCTCACATAAGCAGTCACTGATGTACTTTCTGGATAAGTTGCTGTCCCTTGAAGCTGACATTTCTTTTAGTTGCAGAGTTAAGTGTCCTATTTCTCTAATATTTGAATAATTCTTGATGTGTGGCTCCATTCTGTTCTTGTAGGGCAAACTGGGAAGCTTTAGCTGTCTCCAGTTTTAGCTTCGGATGGTGTAAATTCCTCAGTGCTCTGACATGGTGGTTTCCTAACCAGCTAGAGCTAGAGATAGAATTGCTCTATATGCTTGTAGACATAAAAGGAGATGCTACTCCTTGCAAGTTCTCCAGTATATTGAATGAATGAGAGGGAGCTAAGTGCAGATTTAGGAGGTGGTACACTAGTTCTGGCTGTTCTTGTTAAAGAGCAGTAGGCAACCTGGGGGATATCAGGCAGTGTCTGTTCTCATGGGAGAGGTCTTTGGTTCTGGCTGTAAGCAGCCAACTGCATAATTGCTTCTTGGGAAATCGCTGTGTTTCACTGACTGCTGAACAGCCCACCTCTATCTAAGCACTTCTGTCTCAATAGCAATGTCCTATTTGCCTTGATACAATCCAGATCACATGTGATGTCCTGGTGTTGTATGGATGGGGTTTTAGTTCTTTCTTTTAGGCACAGGATCTGACTCCTTGCAAATTTCAAATAAATTGCTGTATTCTCACTCTACTTTTTTGATCTCCAGAACTGAGTATTTTTCTTCACTACATGATGAGGAGATGGTAAAGATAGATATTCTCTATGTACTTATAAAAATGATGGCCTCTTTATGAGTGCCAGAAGTTATGAAGGGAGAATATTAGGGGAGCTCTGAACAATTTTCTCTTATGATGGGTCAGAGACTAGGGGTAATTCAGTCAGAAGACTAGAGCATCTTATGGTTTGACATGAACTGTGTGTGAGCAGTATCTTGGAGTATCACAGCAAAGGGTAGTTGAATTGTCCCCCATACCAACATGAGCAGTCTCAGCCAGTATGAACTCTGCTGCTGCTGCAAGAGGCAGCCTTTCTCTGACTGTTCCCTCCTTGCACTAGCACAAATTCTTTCTATAGGTGTGTGGTGAACCAGGTTAATGATGGATCAGTTCAGTTATCCAGTTCAGTACACTGCTGCACAAGTGCTTGCGTCAGCGTCAGAAGTAAAGAGGATACAGGGCCATTAGCAAGAGGCAGGGGAAGGATGTGACTGCAGTGACTGCCAGCTTTGCAACAAGGGGATCTCCTGTACCTGCTGTTGGACAAATCTGCACCACAGACAGTGCCGGAAGAGTGATTTCTTTTCCTAGAGATACTCAAAAAAAAATCTGGCTTTATCTTAGCTGTGACCTTTCAGGGGAGGAAGTTGGGGTCCTACATCAGTGCTGTAGTGGGATGTTAATTCCTACAGCTGTGCCACTGAAATCCTCAATTCCAGTAGCTTACCTAAGGAATCAGAGATGCTGTTGCATCTCTATGCAGCTGAATTACTAAAATACTATCTAATGGGTATATGGGCTTTTCTGAAGGAAGCATGAGGTTCTTTAGGCTAAACACTCTCTTGCTGTGGTGCTAGCTTTGCTGATGTGCACTAGCCTTTGCTGAAAGAACTCTTCTAATGCAACATCCCTGGAATTGCTATGCCTATGAAATTTATTTACTGGTAGACATGATCCAGACAGAAAGGAAGACCAGCAGTGGTTAGTATCACCTCTAGCAGGGAATTTTAATATTCTGGAAATGTAATCTTGATGGTGTTTTCTATCCCCTCAAGCCTGCATGTCAGGTGCTGAACCCAAAATTTGGGTCTGAGATTGGTCTGATTATTGATTTAAAGCTACTGCATGGTTGAAGAGGATGTCATACATTCTTAAGATCACTTGAATGAAGAGATCTCTATGCAGTGTCTCCTTTGTCCCTGTGGGAAGTCATTTCACACAGTTGAAGAGCTAGGCTCCAGGAGTGGGAGCGGTTATCTACGTGATCCCTCGCAGTGTCATTGCCCGCACGGTGAGTCACTGGTAATGCCCGAGTTCTTATTTTTAGTCCTATTGCTGCCATCGCGCTGAAACCATTGGCCGGTAAGAGACTTAAGCGAGGAGATAAACATGTTAATCTCCCTAGACCTTCCCCCTCAGCTGCTGCCTCTCTGCCTTTGCGCATCTCAAGATGTAGCCTTTCCTGGACCGTTGGGCAGAACGATGTCCCCTGTGTACCCTGGTGGGATGTCACTCAAACGTTTTCACGATTAAGCGCTGGAGCTGGGAGGAATGCCTTCCATGCACGTGGGTTTGCGTGTGCAGACAGGGCAGTGTGCTTTGTCAGCAAGGAAAGCAAGCTGGGCAGGCTGTCACTGTTCAGCCAAGCACTTTTGCCATCAGGGCTTTACAGGGAACATCCACTCTTTCCTTGGGTCCTGTCAACCAAGTGCCTTTCCCTCAGTTCCCTGGGGAAGAGTTCTGAAACAAACTAACAGGATTCTCTTGTACAAGCTTGCTGTAACAATTAAGCAAGTCTGTCCCTTTTGGTGAGTTTTTAAAGTATCCTGTTGAATTCTTGGGCGAGGCCACTGGTCTCTCTGATATATTATTTTACTCTAATAACTGTTTTTGCATTTATTCTTAGGCTTCCTATTTTACTTGCTTTCTTGACAAGGCAAGAGAGAGGACATGGGAGTACTAGTGAGTGCTTCTTTGCCCAGTAGTGGGCTGGTAGTGATGCAGACTGAATAGAGGGGTTTTTTTCTGCCCTGTCCTTCTTATGCTCTCTTTCCTAGATACTTCTGATCCTGCAAAATTAACTCGTTTGCAGATCCCTAGGGTTCCAGCTAGTTGTTTTCTGTGGTTAATTTTGTTAGCATGTGCGTCTCCAACTTCGGCGACTCTTAAACAGATTTAAACTGTGTGAATTTTAAGGGAAGAAAGGAGTGTGTTCAGCTGTTCTATGGTTTTGTTAGCAGGGTTGATTGTTTTCTTAAGTTATGTCTTTTGAGGGTTTTGCTTGGTGAAGCAAAATGAAGGAAATACAATCAGCTGGTGGGTGCTTGCTCTTGTTCCAACAATAACCTGAGCCCTCATGGACCTCATTGTTCCAGAAGTCCCAAAACACACATCCATAGCTAGTAGCCCTGTGTGTTTATGGGTGATCTGCTTTTCAGTTTCTTTGGCTCAGTGGCCTCGGGTAGCCAGCTGTAGCTCGTAATTTGAGTATGGTTCAGGCTCCTGAGCTCCTGGCAGCATGCTGGTGGGACAGCAAGCACATGCTTAACTGGGATGGAGTTCAGTCCTGTTGATGATGGCTCAGTTGGTGTCATTCTTCTGCCCTTCCTGGTCCAAAGCCTCATTCAGTTCTGTACCCTCATTTTTGTTCCTGTCCATGTGCCTTGGAGGGTGGCCCAATGTTTTTAAAATTCAGAATGATAATTTTTAAAACCTCTTTTCTTTCTGATGCCTACCTTTTGGAGGGAAAAGAATGAAGTGCTGGGTGATTGAAGCCTGCCCTTGTTTGTTTGTTTGTTTGTTTGTTTGCAATCTCTTCTGACTGTCAGACCTGGGAGAACATTAACTCAACCTAAGAATAGCACGCTCAAGTACAGAGTTGAGCCATAGGTTGAACACAGTAACTACCAGTACTGCCCCATCCTGCTGGGTGATGTGATGTAAAAAGGCAAGTGAAGGGAGTGATCACAGTTTTGAATGAGGAAGTAGTGCTGCCAGCATGCTGAGGTGGGGGACCAGTCCTGTGTGTGGCTGAACTCACCTGCAGCTTCTCTGGAGGCTGCTCATTGCACTGAAAATGAAATTGACTGTGGACAGTGGAGTTGTAAGAGAGGAAGTGTAATCACTTTACATATATGTGGTGTGAGTTCCTGTAGCTAGGCTTCTTATGTCTCTCCCTTTTGATGTGTTTTTCTGTTATTATTAATATTTATATAATTATTATTATTATAATTTTTTTCTGGATGTATTTAGTTTTTGAGAGTGAAAATGCACAGGCCTGGACAAGCAAAGCATAATTACTAATATCTCACTGTGTCTGTATTCTCCCTCTGTCCCTCTCTCCATTCCTTTTACTGTGCTACTTCTAGTCTAAACACAAGTACTCAGCATCTGAAGCTGATGAAGAGAGAGCTGTGTCTCTGCTGGTAGTGTAGCAGAAAGTGTGATTGCAGCATGAAGGATATAGTTCACTAACTTTATTCTCAGTGGTGTAGAGATAATAGCATTGAAGTCCCAGTGATGTGGGTTTCAGTGGAAGCCAGCAGCTTAGGCACATATGTAAGTCCCCAGCAGGCCTGTACAATTTGTGTTCAAGTCTATGAATCCCACTATTACTATTCCTGCTAGTGAGGTGCAGTGCTAACATGGATATGTCTGTTCATGCTGCGGTTAAACGTTTGATTGTGGAGTAGACATCTCCATAAAGATTTGAGCTCTTTTGCAAGGACAGGAGGTGCCCAGCAGGAAGAATATTAGAAGCTGGGTGTCTGTCTCCTGCTCATGAGTGCCAGTTCCAGAGGAAATTGTTATACAGTTTGCTTATCACTTCAGTTTTACACCTCTCTCTCTCTGCTGCTGTACTTTTAAAGTGAAGGTCTTGGTTTCTCAGAGGACATCTGCTCATGATATCCCTTTGCACAGGGTCTCATTCGCTAAAGCCCAGCCTCCTGGAACCTTTCCTCTCTCTAACCCTATGGAGAAAAATCTGTGTGATCACTGTAGTCCTTATAGGCAACAGCTTGTCCACAATGCTGGATTCATCATCATCAGATCCAAGGAATGGCTGATTTCTGTCCCCTTAGTTGAGGTGAGGAGGCAGATGGATAAAGACACTTTGAGAGCCATCCATCTGTCCATTCATGGCTGAGTAGCAAAGAGAGGGCTCTAGAAAGCTAAAGGATTTTAGCCTGTGTCAGTGCTAGCTGTGGTGTGTTAGGGGTGCTGGTGTTTTTAACGTACTGGAGGTCATGAAAGTTAGTACTATGGCTGTACTGTGCATGGGGAATTATCATGACTCTCATGGCTTATGAAATGTGAAAAAGGGATCTAAAAACTAGCAAAGTGACCACAAAGCCATGTAACCCTTGTGTGCTGTAGTATACCTTGCTTTGCTCCTCCACCCACCTTTGCTGCCAAAGGAATGAAAATGCAACTGTGGGAACTATTAGTTATGTTGGTGTCTAAGTTTCAGCAGTGGGATTGTTAGGTTGTGGTTTTTCTGTGGATTGTTGGGATTTTGGTTTGAAGAGGCCTTGGTTTTTGTTGTTTGTTTGGGTTTTTTTTTTTTTCCCGCCCCACAAAGCTCCAGAGAGAAAACTGTGTTCTTGGAAAGACACAACTCTGTCTCGTGGATATATTAGCCCTGCAGCTCCCCAGGGCAGATGCCTTGAGCACTGAAAATAGGGGGGGACTGTGGGGATGGCAATGCTGAGACCATCACCTGATTCTTGAAATCAAAATAAGAGATAGTTGCTGGTTCCCTGCATGCACTGGGTCATCTGTCAGATCTGGTGACAGGTTCTGAGAATTTTGTTTTTCTGGTGCTTGGCTCTTGACACAAAGTTCACCAGCAGCATTGATTGTGATCATTGCAGTCATGGCCTTGCAGAAGTTACCCTCTGGTCCCTGCCAGAGACCTTTCCCTGCCACCTGGTCCTCTGTCTGCTTCCTCCAGCTTGCCAAGCAATTTTCAGAATCTTTCCTCCTGTTCACTTTGAATCTCCCCAGCTGCAGATCTGTCAAGATCCTGTTCTGAATCAAGGGTGTTTCCCCACTCTAGATATCACTGTGGATTCATGTATTTATTCAAGGCTGCTGTTAGCATCTCGGGCTCTGTGAAGCAGGAAGTGGACAGTGAAGGTCATTTATCATTGCTGGATGGGGTGCAGCTTTGCTATGTCCGTAAGTGTGGTCAAGTAATCACTGTGAAAATCCTTGCTGACTTGTTCTTCAGGACTTGTGCAGCCTCTTTTTCTGGATTAGACAGAGACTCACCCAGGAGAAGGAAACAGCTCGCATGCAAACTGATGGCTCAACCACCTTCTGTTACTCCTTTCCAGTAGCCTTAGCTACATTTAAACAGCTGCTTCTGCTGGGCACTAGAGTGAAATCCTGTCCCTCACAGTGCAGTTTCCTCCCCCACTTACTCTTCCCCAGGCAGACATCCATAGATGCTCTGTGCTGGCCGTGCCATGGAGTGCCTCTCTGAGCATTCAGGTTTTCAGTGTTCCTGCTGCCCCTCAGTTGAATACACTGCCTGTGTTGTCCTTCTTTGTTGTGCTTTACAACTAGTGCTGTGCTCTGAACCTCAGTTGTAGTGATGCAGGGAGTTCCTGTCTCTGTTCCTGTGAAGCTCTGTAGCAGGGGATGAGAATTATCATCCAGCTTCTGAATGAGGATACAGCCAGAAGGGAATTAGCCTCTGACGTATGGTTGAAGGGACAGTGAACGCACATCACTGATGGCATGTGGGCATAGGTTAAGAAGGTCAGGATAGCAAAGCAACATCTGCATAATCCCTTTGCTACTTTGTGTGAAGATGAATGAGTGGCTGGGCAGGGGAGGGACGTATCAAAATCACTGTTTGCAAGGCAGACTAGAGTGTGGTTACAGGTTTGATTTTTGTGGGGGTTTTTTGTTTTTTGGGTTTTTTGGGGTTTTTTTGGTTTTTTTTTTTGGTTTTTTTTTTTTTTTTAACAGGAATTAACAGGTTTTTAGTATAGTAGCAGTAAAACATGCACTAAGCTGGCAGCCCTCTTCTCAGGAATCTGAGAACTTCCTAGAATTAGTCATATGAACTGGAGGCAGATTCCCCACAGCTCAGAAACTCTTGAAGAGTTGATAACAACTCAGCATTTTAAGGGACAGCATACTTTGTGACTACTCTTGCATTCCTCAGCCTGCCTGACCCTCCAGCCCTCTGGAACGTGAACCTCCTGCAGGTGCTGGTGGAAGCACAGCAGCAGCATTTCCTTGGTGCTCCCTTCATACTGAGGGGCAGGTCCTTCTTGCTGCAGCCTTCCCTGTTGTCTGTAGCCAGCGCAGAACAAGGAGGAGTGCGGGGAGAGCTGATTCCTGTCTGATTGCTGGGATGCCGTGTGCTTGGAAAGCTGGAGCAGGTACAGAAGCCATGCAGAAGTACAGTGCAGTCCCAACACTTCAAACTACCCTGGCTAGGGGAGAGTCTCTGTGTACTTTGGGCTTTCTGCAGCATGCTGCAACTTTAGGGAGGAAAAGAGGAGTGGCTGTCTTTTCAAAACCTCTGAATTGCTTGCCTTGCACTCCTCCTTTGAGGATGAGCTTTCAGGAGAACAGTGACAGCTACTAGAGAAGCTGCAGCCTCAGGATTTTCCTGCATCTTCCTCCCACCAGGCTGGCTGTTTTGATGTATGTTTAATAGACCAAGCCTTGAGACAGTGTGGGCCAGTGCCAATTGGAAGGATCCATTTTCCAGCTGCATCTTCCTAGTCAATGTCTGTCAGAGAGCAGCAGGCAGTGCCTAAGTGGAGGGGTGTGAAGACCTTGTGCCATTATGAGCATTTTCTAGAAGGAAATGTGCAGCTGCTGCACTTTGGCACATGGAGACCTTGTCTCCCATGGAAGCTGGGAAGATAGAGCCCTCCTCAGCTTCCTTTGGAAAAAAAACAGTGGATGACTAATGCACTCTTGGTAAATACAACTTATCCTATCAGTCCTATCAGTGACTAATGAAGGCTTTTTTCTCCATTCCTCTCCTGTCTCACTAATATAAATGCAATTGCTCAGAGCTCTCTTTCCTCTTGTTTTATTTTATTCTTATCAGTGGTGTAGCAGGTGATGCAGGTCTTTTACACAAGGCAGCTTATTGTCCCTTTTTCTCATGTGAAACTTAATTCTAGATGATAATTTGTGTTTTCATTTTTTTATGAGTGTCGTGGTGCACTCCTAAAGTGATTTTCTGTTCCATGTGCTGATCTTTGTTTGTCATATTGGAACCTGTGTCATGTCTACAATGCAGGAGAATCAATGCTTGATTTAATTTTTTTGGTTAGACGTGACAGCATGCAGTTAGTCCTGAACATTTGGACTGTGCTCAGACACTTGCTCCTGATTGCACACCCTTGTGAAGGGGCATCCTATTTTTTCCCTGGCATTGTACTAACAGACAGCTGCCAGCCTGCAGGTTAGGAAGCCTGGGGGCTTGCTAAAAGCTCTTGGAGAAAGCTCACTGTGCTAGTGCCATGCTGTCTGGTCCCTGCAGATACACACAGTATGCTAACAAGCTACCCTAAAGAACCAGAAACAATATTCACCAAGATGTCTGGGGAGACACGACTCATGTGGTAAGTGCATTATTAAGAAGAAGGACTTGTAATTCAATAGAAAGCTTAGTTTTAGGTGGAAATGGTATATCAAATAAAAAAATTGCACACAGAAATTCTCTGAACCCTGCTCTGAATTGTCTCCACGGTTTCAAACGTTATTCATCATTGGAGACAGATCTGTAAGGGACTTGGAACAATAATGTTCGTGAGTGCTGTCTTGGATTTGGCAAGCAGATTCCATAAAAGCCTATCTGACCTTCTCACATTGACCTTTTCTGGAAAGAAATCCAGAAAACTGCTTGTAAGTTGGGTCAGGTTGTTTTGCGCTCAGATATATTTCTATTTTCAAGGCGAATCACCGAGGAAAATGCTGTCAAATACAGCATAGTGCTGTCAAATACTGTCCTTCCAGCTCTGCCTTGTGAACCTTCTGGAGAGAGCAAAGAAGAGCAGCACTCAGTAAGACCATGCATCTTCTTTTGAGGAGGCCATCAAGTGCATATTCTTCCTTCCCACTCTGTGCAAACCAGCCTGTGTAACATTCCTCTGGCGGTTCTATGTTGCTAGAGCAGTAGTTTACATGTCACTGCAATGTTACAAAGGAGAATCTTTCAGAATATTTTTTCTTTTTTTATTTTTTGTCCTTTGTCAGGCAGGATCATGCCTCATTTTCTCTCTGTTTTGCTCTGCAGCTCCCATCCTGCCCTTCCCTCTGCCAAATCATGACTTGTTCACTTTGGTTGCTCTCTCTGCCTGTCCTGGTATGACACCAAGCCTTCACTGCAGCCTTTCCCCACCCCCTCTTTATATCCAGCTTATAACTGACCTTAGTTGCCTCTCCTGTGGCAGGATAGCTGCTTGCTCTTGTCCACACCTGTACTCACAGGTCTCTGGGGTGCTTGTAGAACTGAATCATAGAATCACCGAGTATCCTGAGTCTAATCATATCCTTTCAGTATCCTGAAAGGGACCCACAAGGATCACTGAAGTCCAGCTCCTGGCACTGAACAGGAGCATCCCCAACAGTCTCACCAGGTACCTGAGAGCATTGTCCAAACACTCCTTGAACTTTGTCAGGCTAATGTTGTGACCACTTCCCTGGGGAACCTGTTCCAGGGTCCTATCACCTGCTGGATGCAGAACCTTTTCCTATCCAACATAAACCTCCCCTCAGCTTTGGGTCATTTCCTCGGTTCCTGTCACTGGTCACCAGAGAGAAGATCGGCACCTGCCCCTTTGCTCCCCCTCACGAGGAAGTTGTGGGTTGCAATGAGGTCTATCCTTAGTCTCCTTTTCTCCAGGCTGAACAGACCAAGTGACCTCAGCCATTCCTCATAAGCCTTCCCCTCAAGGCCCTTTGCCATCTTCATAGTGCTTCTTTGGATGCTCTTGATATGTTTCTTAAATTGTGGTGCCCAAAACTGCCCCCAGCAGTTGAGGTGAGGCTGCCCCAGCTCAGAGCAGAGCAGGACAATCCCCTCCCTTGCCCGGCTGGCCATGCTGTCCCTGATGCCCCCAAGGACATGCTTGGCCCTCCTGGCAGCCAGGGCACTGCTGGCTCGTGTTCGACTTGGTTTGACCAGGACCCTCAGATCTCTTTCTGCAGGGCTGCTCTCCAGCATCTCGTTACCCAGCCTGTACACACAAGTGGAGATGGCCAAGTGTTATGGTCCTGCCTGGCTTTCAGAGGTCACCAGCAGTGGCCCGCAGCTGTTTTTTGGGTACCTTCTAAATTAAGATCTATAAGAAGTTACTTGCTGACTTTAAAAAAAGTATGCATTTTCTTCTGTAGGCCTTTTGAGTTTGTTGTTTGTATTTCAAAATGAAAAATAGTTTTATTTATAAGCACAAATCTATTGGTTAAAATGTGAAGTAAGGAAAGAGTCCACAATTATGGTGAGATGGAAGGAAAATTACAGGGGAAACGGACTCCAAAAGCAAGAAATCCATGCTGGAATCGCGCATTAATTCAAACTCTGGTCACGAAATGGAAACAAATTTGCCCTTTAAAGGGTAGCATAATTGCTGGTAGCAGCAAGCTGTTTCTCCTGAAAATGTTTCTTTCTCCAGAGAACAGGGACCCCTGCTCTGTCCCACACAGGTTCAACAATCCCAGTGACTTCCCACAGACCTTCTACCTCTGAGTTGTTGGTCTCCTTGACAGCTCAGTGAGCAGTCTCTTGCCCTAGGCTTCAGAGTTAGTCTAAAGATATGCCACTCTTAAATGTGACCAAGTGTGATTGATTGCACAAGCAGGACCTGAGCTAGTTGATACGAATCTGCCTCTGTCACAGATGTATAAGCAGTGGGGCACATGACTTAGGTTCTGTGCTCAGGAGCCAGATGCTTAGGGAAGTTAAGCAGAGATTACTTTAGGGTGGTATTGGATGGACCAAGCTGACCAATAAAGGGAAATAAAGAAGTCTTCCCAGGTCTCCAAGTCCACTTCATTTATCCATTGCTGTATTTTTACATGAGCTCAGCATAATGGGAAGATGCTTTCCTCTACCTCTCCACAGTTCATTTAGTCCCTGGACCATTTTCTTCTGAAGCAGGGATTTGCTGTTTTAGGATACCTTTGCTAGAGCTGGGTGGAAGACAGAACTTTTTAAGGCAGGACATCTTTGCATGTTCAGGAGACTTTAGAAGCCTCATGAATACATCATTATCTTGGGCTAGCCTGTTTTTTGGCACATTGGCATTACTAGCCAGATGTTTTCTTGGAACAGGCAGCAGCATTGGGTGCTTTAGAAGAACCAGTGCATGGGAGTACTCAGCTGGAGGCTGGACAGAGTGCTTGTGACTAGTGTAAGTCAGTTTGCTTTGCCTGTCTTAGGGTGTGATAGGCAGCACTTCGTGTCTTGGCCACTCTTGTTTCATTCATTCTCTTGCTGTTTCTCAGTGTGCGCTGTGTTGGTCTGAAGGCTGTAGAAATTATCTCTTTTCACTTTTTAGTAATGCAGTAAAGGAGCTCAGATAGGCTTGTTTTGGCTGCAGTTTCGTTATAGAAACCTGTAATCAAAGCTTTCAAGCAATTCCACCTGCATAGGGAGCTGTAGAACGACTGCACAAGTAGTTTAATCCATTGACCTTTTGTCAATAGTTATATCAGTGACCCTGTATGAAGCTATTGCATATACTTGGCAGGATTTGTTGTTAAAATGCTCTGGGTTGAGGCAGGTGCCCTATGCAGCACCTTACTTGCTGCCTTGTGCTGCTCTCTCTTCTTCATATATTCCTTGCTTTTAACTATGTGTGGCAACACTGTAATCCTCCCATCATGTGTTATAAGTTACGAGCTAGGAAGTTTTACAGGTGCATCTAAAATCATTGGGGGTTTTTTGTGGTAAGGAGTGGGAAAATCACTGTAAGATATATCTTCAGGGCAGAGGGAAAGATGGATTAGATGAAGGATGAGCTGTTCTTTTATTTCTTTGGATTCTCTGAAATACTTTTGATAATGATTTGGAGGAGGCACCAGTGCAATCTTGGTCAGTTTTAATTGTGAGTGCAAATGTGTTTTGCCATGGGTTCCATTTGTAATTTCACAAACAAGAGTCGTGAGGGTAACTTCCAGGACTGTGACATAGAAAGCAGAACTTAGAAAATTGCAAAATGTAGCATCATTAGCCTGAAACGTGGAGTTTGTGGCCTTACCTTTTCTTCTTGGTATGAATATCAGCTAGCCAGCTTCTGTTTCTGAAATCCTTAGCATCCAGCGTATACACCAGTGTTGTAGATGCAGCTAATTGAAACTGTGTTCCTTCGAGGTTCTTTTCCTTTTCTTGCCCTTCTGGTATATTTGTCCACTTGGGAAACCAGGGTAAAGAAATCTGTCACATTCTTAGGGGGTGAGGACAGTCAAAACTTCAATAGCTCTCCCACATTGTGCATTGGGCACAGGACTTACTTAAACTCCTTCATTCTTAAAACAATGCATGACTTGGCTGCAGGATTTGCCTCAGTGGTGCCTCAGTATTACAGCGTTTGAGGCTTTGTCTTACAGAGATCTAACTCGCTGGAGTGTCTGTTTTAGACCAGTTCCCTATCCTTGGTGCACCTGTAGTGGAGACGTTACACTTGGTGTAGACTTGATATGATTTGCTCTTAATTCTGATGCATTTTGTGCTTTGGGTAATTCTGCCTTCATCCTAAACTTCTGCATCAAGATAAGGCAGTTCTGATGTCATCTGCCAGGACTTGCTGCTTAGATGGCACAAGTGAGCAGCCTGCATTGTAAACAAACTAATGCCAGTGCAGGGACTCTGAGCAACTTCCTACACTGTGTCTTTATTACTGTTTTTATTATTATCTATTTGCTTTCACACTTTTTGCAGTGTTTTCCTTGTCTGAACGGGCAGGATTTTTAATGCATCCTCACCTGCCTGAGATCTCAGCCCTTGAGGGATGATTCCTGAAAGCAGGAGCAAGGGCAAGAAGAGACATACAAGTCGATCATAGCCAGATGGGACTACCTCTCTTGCTTGCCCACTTGCACAAAGATGGTGTTGTTCAGTGCAGGCTTTGTGCCACCGGGAGATGAGCAGCAGGGATGCTGCGGGCTTAAGAGTTGGTTTGCAGCACCCATCATCGACTGGCAGCAGCATCTATCTAGGCCAGCAGGGATGCAGGGAGTGAGTGACTCACTCGAGGATTCATGCGCGCTTTCCCCCTCTCTGCCCCCCCTCCCCGGCACAGCTGTGGCTTGGTCATCAGCCATTTGGGAACTAGCAGCTTTATTTGGTTGCTGTTTGCAGTGGGCAGTTTCTGTTAGGGTTGTTAATTTTATCGACTGCTTTCAAAGCTAACTGACTTCAGAGAAGACTTAAAATTGCCTTTGCTGCTCTCTTCTCCTTCCTTGCTCGTAGGGCTGTCACCCAAACAGCTGATCTGGCACTGAACTTGGCTGAGGAGGTGAGAACAAGCAAATGGGCTGGAGGCAGAAACTTCCTAAGCTGATCCGCCAACAGCATGGTCATTGTTTTGGATGGTGGCTGTTGTGGTTAGGCTGAGTGCCCTCTCCAGGCACCTCCTTGGCTTTGAGGACTGGAGGGTCTTATGGCTTTCCTTCAGCTGAACAGAGAAACATGTTTCAGTGTGTGGTGGAGCAGTGAATATGGGTACAGTGTGAAGAACAGGAAATCGTTTAAATAATTGTAAAATGAAAAACTGATTAGTTTGTGATGATAACAGTTGCTAAACTGATCAGAAGTTGCCAGAGTTACTTTCTGTTGCACTGTGGGTGACATGGTCAGTAAGGCTACTGAAGGTTATGGCCCATGAAGGAGAGCAGCCTGCCTGGGGCAGCCACTGTGCTGCCCTTTGCTCCCGTTCACCGAAGCCAACAAGTCTCATCTCTGAGCTGGGCTTTCTTATCTCACATGATCCGATTTTCCTTATGCTGCCCCTTTTGGTGGGTTCTCTGTCCTTCCCATGCTCCATACATGTGGCTTTGTCTTCCCTCTGGACACTTCTTTAGTTGTCCTTGTCTCCTGTCTCTCTTCCTGTCTACAAGTGCCGTTAATGTTTTTCTTTTAGAAGCACGTTTTATGCTTGCATTTCCCAGGGCCTGGAGGACACGCTTTCTAGGCCTTCCTGCCCGCTGGCTGCTGTCACTTTGGATCCTGGCTGTGTTAGATGTAAGCAGCTTGGGAGACTTGCTGTCCCTAAGTCCTGAACAGTGCTGCTTGCTCTGCCACTGCTCCCCTCCTCTGCTGGGTCACAGAACCCAGGAACCTCTTTTTCTTCAGAGACCAGTCCTGCAGCACAGGTGAATATTTAGTTAGTTATTTATTTTAGGTAATGGGCCATACTGCTTTTTTCCATGTCCCTCAGCTGTGTGTGAGCTATCTATTTCTGTGCTGGGGCTGCAGCAGTATCTTCACAGTAGACACCTGTGGTTGTCCTCTGCCTGCTGTGCTGAAGGACTGCACTGTTTGGATACGCTGCTTGACAGAAGAACTGAAGAAAAGGAGCGAGGCTTAGGAAGGGGCAGGGATCACCTTTGCTAGCATTCCCCTTGAAATGAAAATAGCAGTTTTAATGATAGGATGAGCAAGGTCCCAAGTCTTATTTTGCTAGACCAGCTGTCCAGGTAAAGATAGCAAAAAAGTAAGCATAAGGACACATTTTTTTACTGTGTTGTCTGCTGTGAATGGTGCCTGCTCAGAAGCTTCTTCTACCAAGGAGTGCTGCAGTCTACAGCCCACCTTTGTGCTCCACACAGCTCATATTGGACTGTGAAGGCTCCTCAGGCACTGGCCATAGGCGAGACCATGCTCTGCTGTCTTTTTTGGATTTGAAATTTAACCTCCTTGTTGAAATAATATTCATAGGGCAGAAGTGTTCCTTTTAGGTCAAAGCTGAGGCTGCCTGGTGGGTAGTGTGGAGAAGTTTTTTCTGCCACTCTTCTCACTTATGTGTTCTGTAGACAGAGGAGAGTTCAGTCTTCAGACATGTTGGCTCGACATCTTAACTGCCACCTCATTTAAAACAGAATCTCAACAGAGAAAGTTCCTTTGTAGCTGTCAGTGTTAGTGTTTTAATAACTGCTTCACTGCATTTTCTTTCTCCATCTGACACATCAACCTTTCCCCTCTCATTTTTTTGCCTCAGATAGGCAGCAATTTACGGAACTGTGTGCTCTGAGATAACACGAGGGCTACGGTTTCAACCTCTCATCTTCAGTCTTTCTTTGTGGCGGGGTGGACTTTATCAGTGAGAATGTTCTGCCTGTGTTGTCTGTTAATCAGCAAATCTGACCATCTCTTGAGATTTGCTAAGTGTCTGTTGACTTGATACGGTGCTGTGCAATTCAATGCCAAAAGGTACCATATAATTTAGATCCAAATCACAGCAAAAGACTTGGTGGGGGGGAGCTGTAGATGACCTTAAAATTAGTATTATGATAATGTAGCAGCATTAAATGCCTCCAGACAAACAAGATCTAAACTGATCTAGCCAGGAGCTTTAAACATTGATCAAAACAAGAAATTAACTTAGCCAGAGAATAAATAAAACAGTAGCATAACAGCTGCTTTTTTGGAAAAAGATGCAAGTCAGGTGCATCATTCCCTGAGAATCTGAAAGTAAGCATGGTGATGGAACAGGGTGACCACTTTAAAGCTGTTGTGCACACCAGATTGTCCAAATCTGGAGCTTTCATTTGAAGGAAGCTATTTTCAGGCTGTGTTCTTGTCAAGTGCAATGCAGTCTTTGTTGGGTGGCAGTTCCCAAAGAGACTAAATGTGGGGTTTTTTAAAAGAAAAAATATTTTTTCCAATTCTGAACACCAGACTTCATAACAAAAATTTCTTAGGTCCTAGCATGCCATTGAAGTCAGATTTCATGCTTCCCAGAGTGAGACATGATGAGGTATCACGGCAGTACTAATGCTACCCCTATCAGTTTTTGCTTTGAGTGTTCATAATCCATTAGATCTGAACTGCATTGTTTCTGTTCATTTCTCTTCCTGCAGAGGGATAAAAATCAGGGTAGTGAAGGCTCAAACTCGAAAGATCTGAGTTTGTTCACAGACTTGTCACTGTGTTCTCTAGTTTCAGTATCTCTACTTTTCTTCTTCTGCTCTTTAAAGTTAGGGAAAGAAACATTGTGCATCAATGATTTTCTGGCCTTTGAGGTAAATACGTGTTAGAAACCTAGAGATTCTCCAAAAAAAGATACTATGGAAGTAGTTGTTCATTTATGAGTATATTTTGTTTGTTTTCTAACATATTTTTCCACCATTTAATTATCTGTCTTTTAGAATTTGTCAGAATTTCTATTTTCCCAAATCTCTGCTTGTGCTGTATAGATCTAGGGGCAATTCAAGAGAGGTCTCCAAAGGGCACCTAAGGAAATACATTATTTTACAGCTCTGTGTGAGCTAAGAGATGCTGCCATGCATATTTTCCTGTCCATCTCATTGCAGAAAGCATGTGGAACCCATCTAAAATTTAGACTATGTATTTTTTTAAAAAATCACTTGTCCCCTCCTCATGTCTCTCTGAGAGCATGGTGGGATGCTCTTTATTTAAGCATGTATCCTACAGCTAGCCTCTTGGATCTGAAACATCCCCCTCAACTTTCTAAGCAAAGTATTGTGTGTTAGTGTAAGTTAGCATTGCTACTGCAGCCTCCTGCCTCAGTATCTCCTAACCCACAAGTGCTCCCTTTCTCTGTGGGGGAGCCATAGCCTTTGGAGGAGAGATCAGCTCCTTGAATGTGTGCCTTCAGTGCATACGCTGGGATGCAAAGCTGGTGTCCCACCTCCTTTTGGACTTGATGGTTGGCTGTGAGTTTCCAGATTCTCCTGTTGTGCCTTTGCCCCCTGCTGTGAGAGTGGCTGGGGGAAGGGGCTGTAGTGAAGGAGGGGTGTGCGTGGAGGGTCTGCTCTTGGTCTCAGTGAAGTTTCTGGTAAGCTGGTCACATGCAACAAAAAATACATCAGCTCCCTTCCCCCATACACCGGAGTGTTTCTTGGCTCTGCACCCAAACGAGCAGCTGAGCACGTGATTTACTTGTAAAATGCAGTTTTAAAGAAATGGTGCCCTTGCAGATGGGTAACTAGGGATGGGAGAGCTGGACTGGGGCTGCTGTATGTGCAGCTGGGGCTGCCAGCAAAGGGAAGGGAGAGGTCTCCCTGCCGAGTTGCTGAAACTGGGGAGATGTGGGGCTGCAGAGGAAAGTGCAAGCTGTGGGAGGCAAAATGGAGGAGAACGTGCCGAACCACAGCCTTACCGGGGGAAGGAGGTGGGTGTGCTGCATGTGGGGCAGGGACAAGGAAAGGGAGGGCTCTGCTGCGCGTGGTGTGGGGGGCTGTGCTTTCAGAGTTGGGCTACACAGGGGATCTGAACTGAAGGTCTCCTTCCAGGGTACACAGTCTGAAATGACCGTGACAGAGAGTTGTAGTCATTTTTGCTCAGGTTTGGAGCACGAAAGGGGAAGTTGTTTGACCATTCATAGCTGGGGAGCTCAGCATCTTCTGTTTTGAGCACTTCATTCATTTTGCTAGTTGTGTTTGTACCCCACAGTTCTTCTTTTGTCTGGGATGTAGGCTTTCCAAAGCTTCTTAAATTACACCAAGCTAATATGCCCAAGAAGAGCTAAAATAAGCTGTTACGCTCACCACACACTTAGTGGGGACCTTCAAGCAAATGCCCCCAATGTGCCAGGCTGGCCAGCAGGGCAATTGCACCATTCTTAGGGGTTGTGGCATTGCACCACCTTTCTTCCTGTGTCAGAGCTGTGATGGGTGCACCAATGCCTCCTGGCCACAGCAGATAAAAGAATTTGTGCCCTTTGCTGTGCTTCTATCAGCCTGACAGCATTTGTGGTTGGTGATCTCCATTGCTTCAGATTAAGAGGAAGGTGGCTGCATTTTTGTTCTTGTCAGCTAGAGGATGTATTCCTTCAGAGGGGAGCTACAATCTGCTGCTGCAGGAATGGTTGCCAGTACCTCCCAATGCAGCACTGATTTTCCTTATGTTCCATCCCACCTTGAGCAAGGAAGAAGTTTGTAAAGCAAGAAATGGCATTCTTTGCAGTGGCCAATGGAGCAGGTGGAGTTGGTGAATTATGGGTAATTTTAATGATCAGTTTGTAGAATTATTAATTATTGCAGCAGACTGTAGGTGTCAGCTTCGTGGCTGTAGGTGATCATCTAGCACAGAGCTTTGTAGGCAACCTCTGAGATGAAACATTTCCTTCCCACCCATTCACCACCAAACCTGGAAGGGTACTTCCTTCTATGGCTTGCCTCCATCATGGTGGCATGAAATAAACTGATGGTTAGCATGGAAAAAGAGGAGGAATGAAATTCAAGTCAGAGGCTCTTGGAAATTCTTCATTGGTTTTTAGCAACTAAAGTAAATATTTGATGAGAAAAGCAGATAATAAAGCAGATTAAAGGAGAATTGGCACAGGCCTTGTATATCCCACTGGCAGCATGGGAAAAATGACTGGCAAGATGAAGAGATGTTTATCTGGCCAGCAAGAGGGATTGATATGCCCTGAGAAATGTGGACCACAAACAGGGCTCACACATGAGATGGCAGGTATGTCATGTCAGATTTTATTGAAATAAATAACTAACTCGGTGCTTTGGCCTCTGTCAGTTGTTCTGTAGGCAGGTATCCTCCTCTCCTAATGCAGTCTTGCTGCTGGCTCATTTGTCAGTGCCTGCATTGACACCAGGGCTTCCAGCTGAATCCACTGGGCTCTACTTGGCTCATTGCACTTTGCTGAGTAAGACTAAGAGCAGTAAAGCTTTTAAAACAGCCTGAAGAGCAGGGGCTGCAGGACCCTGTGGCTCGTGGGGAGGTGGCAGTGTATGTTGTGGAGGGATGTCTCATGAAGGGGTTTACAAAAGGCTTCTCTGAGTGCTGTAGCAAGGTCAGAAGCAGTTCCCTTGCCCAGATTCTGAGTTTATCTCGAGTTTGAAGCCAAGGACTGTGTCTGCAATGGATGGCTGTGGTGCTTGCTCCTTCTCCTTCCTGAATGCCCATGCAGTTGTATTTCATATTGCAGTGCAGTGCTGGCTTTAGTCAAACTGTGGCATCTTCCGCAGGCAAGAACCTAATCAAATGGTTACCATTCTGTCTGAGAGAGTGAAAACACACAATATGGCTTTATCTGTGCCTTTGTAGGCAAAGAATGGCGTGTTAGGCTTGAGCAGACTTAGTCTGCTCACGTCATTAACGGCGACAGAGATCACTCTCACCTATAGCAGCAAGCCCGTGCTGATTCACTAATTTGACCTCCTTTGACTCTTAAAGTTCCTGGAAAGTTGCCAGTAGCTATGAGAGCCCAGGCTCCCCACTTCCTCTTACTGTGCACATCAGTGTGCTGCTGGTTTGCTTTATAATGTGTACAGTGGGTAATACTCAGGGTATGTGTTCCTGTTGAAAACAAGTGGATAGGAATTCTCTTTCCCTTACCAGGTCCACCTGCTGGATAATTCAAAGAAAATTTTTGCACAAGTTGTTAGCTAATAAACTGAAAAATATAAATATGAATAGAAAAGGCAGCTTTGAGTGACACCAAGGGTAGAAAGTGCAATGCCAAAGGTGCACATTATGACTTTTTTTTTAAGATTCCTCTCTTCTAGGTATTTTTAGTAGCTTTTTTGCTTTTGCCACTGTTGTATAACCTTCAATTAGATTATCTTTCCAAGGTAAATACAAGGTAATGAAATGCAGGAAAAGAGAATAAATTGCCTTGGCCCACTCTTCAGGGTGCTCATTTGAGATACAAATAGAATTCCTTAAACCATCTTGACTTCTACTCTGTGGTATTCAAAGTCTAATTTCTGCGTTACTTGAACAGAAAAGTGGAGACAGTGCTAAGTTTATGTAGGTTGTTCCTTTTAATTTGTTTGTTTTGTTTTTCCAGTTTTTTAATGCCAGGGGTTCACAGATACTAGTGTGTGTGAACAGAGCTTGTGATCAACTGTGTGGACTTGGGTTGTCTTTAAGATCTGTGTGTATATGTACTGTTAGGGGTTGTGTTACACTTTTACACATGGAGTTGTTTCTTTCTGGGAAGTTGTGAGAGCATGGGAAAAGGCTGTTACAAGGTGTTAATGTTAGTGGTTTTACTGGAGGAAAGGCTTTCAGAAAATATGTTTGCCAGCATTTCTTGAAAGAAATCTTAGATTTGTTTGTTGTGTCATATTGGCACTTGAACCTCCTCCTTCTGTCTGTAGCTGAAGGCAAGTGATGAGGATTTTGCTGCTGTCTTGTTTCTCTAGCTTTCACTGGCTGAGGAAAGTGGAGCTTGACTCTTTCATCTTCACATGGTGGCTCCAGATGTGTCTTCCCCTCCGTGACTTTGTGACTCTTGGGAGTCACAAGGTGTGGGAGCCCCTCTGCCCTCGCACTTGGGACATCGTGGTACTGGGATCATTCTGCACTGAGAGGCTGGAAAACAGACTCTGGCTTACAGAAATTTCACCTGCAATGGCAGTAGTATGCTGCTACAGATTTATTAATTTTAACTGGTCTTTGGAATGGCAATGTAGAAACACTGAAATGGAAACAAGGGAGGGAGGGAGGGGTCATTATATGCTTATTTTCTTTGCATTTTTCCTTAGGCATCTGTTCTTAGCTCTTGTCAGAAATGATATACTGAATTGATGTGGGCCTCTGGTCATTCCTAAGGCCTAGGATGATTTTTTACAGTTGTTTCTACTAATTCTGCAGATGGAGAAGTGGTGTCAGTCTGAGACTTGCTGGTATCCCTGTTTAAGGTAGTGGTATGGCATGGCATACTGTCCTCTGCTACCCTATTGCAAATGCTGAGACATCTCAGTTGTTCTGTAGTACAGTCTTGCTGGAAAAAATAAGAAATATGGGCAAAAGTCTGTGTCTTGAAGTGCAGGATGAGGGAACTAACTCTCTTTTGCTTCAGAGAGGAAGTTTAAATTTAAACAAGCTTGAAGGAACCTAAGGTTCACACTAGTCTCGCACTACAAAACGTATTTGATGTAAATTCGATTTCTGTCTTGAAGCAACTCAAATGATATCTTAGCAGCTGGCACCAATTGACTATCTCCCGGAATTGGCATGATGACAGCAATCAAACTGAATTTATTGCTTTGAGTTTGATTCTTTTTCCGGGCTCTTCCCATTCTCAGAAATGTAATCTAGAATGTGTCCCCACAGGAATGATAGCTGCAAACCTCCTTTAACAGCGAGGACAGAGCATGGTCCTAATGCAGGATGAGGACAGGTGGACTGCAGTATTGAGCAGCCAGATTGTATATTCCAGTTGAGAGTAGGAACATTATGCGTTTGTAAAGGGAGGAAAAAAACACTGTTTTTTTTCTTCATGACATGGATTCTTACCACAGAGCTGATTCACATCTAAGTGTTATTTTTCTTAATGCTTCTTTCTCCTGCTTTAGGAAAGAATCTGCCTTTTCACTGAAGCGGCTAAAATTTAGTCTGCTAAAAGTTATCCCCCACTCCTTCTTCTTTTTTCTTTCTTAGGGCAGGTGTACTAAATAAAGAGTGAGCTTTAGCCACAAGACCTCAGTATAACTGCAATTTGGTAAAGTAAGCCAGTAAATGCTGTAGTAGGTGTAATCCTTTGCACAGGGAACCATTTTGAAACAGTGCTGCGTTTCTACTGCTTGTTGAAGAAAGTATGTTAGAATTAAGTTTTTACACCTTGTTTTCTGGTAGGTGTGAAATGAATCACTTTTACTGATAAATCTTGGTTTATGTCAATAGTTGTTTTGTCCAGTATTTCAGTTAGTTTTTAGTGCTGACTTCTACTTCCTCTTGCCAGAAGAGGGAATAACCTGAAATAGGTGTGCTTTTGCTCACATTTGTTCCTAGAGCAATAAATTTCAGTGTTCCTTCGGCGGGTGGAGGGGATGGGATTCACAAAGGGCACTTCTCTTACAAAGTCCCTGGCCAGTGATCCTTTGTGGAGCTTGTGGCAAAGCTGTGGCTGGAGAGCGTGTTCCCATGGCAGCTGCCCTTAGCTGAAACAGAATCCCTCTGTGCATCTCTTGGGAACAGGAGTCACTCAGGGCATCACAGCTCTGTCTGAAGTCAGGAGGATCTCCTGCTCTGCTGCCACTGCAGGGTGGCAGCGTCGGCACCTGACACCCAACCAGCTCCTCCTGCTCTCTGGCTCGGGTTTGGCCTCACCCCGCCTACTTGGGACTGATCTCCTTTTTGGGTTTGTGGTAGGTGTCGTTCTCCAGGCTCTGCCTCTCACAAGCATACCTCAGCTCCATGCAGACAAGTCTCCCTGTGTTCCCTGACAGCCCCTTCTCCTCACACAGCTTCCTAACAGGCTGATTAGGCACAGTGAACTTTTTCTTCATTTTGTTGTTGTTGTTATGTAAATGTTCTCACTTGACAGCTGTGGACTACTGGGATTTGTAGATATCCTCTACCCTGTCTGTGTCTGAAAATGTTCTCCAGGTCTCTGGTACCCTTGGAGGAGAAAGGCCTGGTGAGGATGAACCTCCTGCAAACCAGCCATGCATGTAGTGGCTAGAGTAGAAAACTAGGAACTATTTCCCTGGAGAAAAATGGAGCCCAGAAATTGGGTGTCATGTTATTCATCCTTCTCTGCCACTGTATCCTTGGCATATCAGGCAGAATTGGTCAGACAATAAAAATATTTTCTTAGCAAAGAGTGAGAAATGTGCATCAGTGTAAAACCAGTCATATTCCACACTCTCCTGGAGATTGCCAGGTGTTTGTGAAGTAAAGTTATCTGCTTCTAGAATTTTATTTCTGTTGGGTACCTCTCTTTAGCATCAAGTTATCCTTAGTGTCTGCTGAAGTTTGATGCATTGCGGAAAATCAGGGCAAACTGTGATAGTTTTGATCTGCTGTCTTCTGTACTCAGGCAGAGTTCTCCAGGCTCTGCCTCTCACAAGCATACCTCAGCTCCATACAGACAAGACTCCCTGTGCTTCCCTGACAGCCCCTTCTCCTCACACAGCTTCCTAACAGGCTGTAAGAGTTTCTTACAGTAGTGACTTTACTAATTGTGCACAGCCGTTTCTGTCCATCCGTTGTGCATGAAGAATTCTGCCTCAGTGAGTGGACTGCATGTTTGTGTAAAATGGAACAGTTTCATTTGTATAGGTCCTTAACTCTTACAAATGACACTAACACAGCCATTCTTGTTTTCTATTTAATAAATTCCTAGCCAAATCAAAACCCATCCCAAAGAAATCCCAGTTCTTTTAGAAGGCATTTTCTCATCAGGTATGTTCTATAGAAACCCAGCAGTAGCATCACTATGCTGTGTTTGCAGAGCAATGACGTTAAAGGTACTTGGGTCAAATGTAGGTTTACATGCTGAACAGAGATACAAAAATCATATTCTATAAAGGAGTGATAAAGGCAAATAGATATTCACATCTTAGTTTGTGCATCCAACACGAGTAAGTTTTCTCTTGTTTTTAAGCACCATCTTCTTAAGCATTTACAATTTAAGTTTGGTACAAAAGAGAGACATAGACTGCACTTTCCCCTCTGTGTAGATACTCATTGCTTCAGACTGCAGATAGAATAATTTTCCAAATAGCAAGATTCTTTTTTTTTTTTTTGGCTGGAAAACAGTAAATGAATATTAGATGAGTGTTTGTAATATCCTGTACTTAAGTTTTAAGCATCAGCTATTGTTCAGGGCTAGACAGCTCTGTAACATAGCAGGAAAAGAGCTTAATGAAATCCAATATTTGGAAGCAGGAGGTAGATGAATTCAGACTTGGAACAGCAGTACCGAATTTTAACTGTAAGAGTAGCTAACATTTGGAGTAATTTCTGTGGGTGTAGGACTTTATTTATCACTTGAAGTCTTGAATGTGAACGTTTATGTTTTCTAAAGGATATACTTAGTTTTAGGCAAATTATAGAAATTACTGATTGAATTCCACAGTTTTGTGAAAGGTGGGAAATAGGCCCAATGTCCCAGGCCTAGAATCCTGTAAGGTAGGTCAGATGTGTTGTTGTGCTCCTGTTAGCTATGAGGCATAGTTCCACTGTGCATTAGGAATAAACACCTCCACTCCACAAATGACTTACAGAAATAAGCTTTATCTTTAGGGCAGAGGGAGGAGAAATTATTTCTTTGCAAGCTCTTGGTAAGTAAGGGATCTTTTCATTGTTATTTTAATATAGTTAAGACTACTTTGCATTTTAAAGTTCAGAGAGACCCTGTATGAGAAAAGAGTTAAAGCCAATCCATTTACTGCTTTGCTGGACTCAAAAAATTTTGGATGTTTTGTCTCCCACTGGGAATAAACCTTAGTTGGACCAGAGTAAGGTAGAAAATCGAGGTTCTGTGTTTATTCCTTATGCATTTAGGTACCAGGTTGTTCCCCACAAGTACCAAATTGACTCTGGTGCTGATTTGATAAGAGTCAAATGTTTACACCGTGCCAAAGGCCACCAGGTGATGAAGACCTTTGGGGATGGGGTGGGGGAGCATTTATCAAGTCACTGGCTGGGCTATGTGCTGGTGCTGCCTGGAACAGGACGAGTGATCCTGCAGGAACGGGAGCTGTGATCCTGTAGGACTCGCAGCAGGAAACTTGCCCAGCCTGACCTTTCGCTGCTCTCAGTTGTGGCGGCTGACTGCTGCGGGCTGGGGCTCCCGGGGCTGGAGTGTGCTTTTTCTCTGTGAGTTGTGCTTGAGTTGGCCTGTTTTGTTGCCCTGGAGACAGAAGAGTGTGGTATGCTTTCCCCCCGACCAGAAATAGTTTCCTGTACCTTGTGACCGGAGTGCTGTACTCCTCCTCTGGTCCCTGGCCAGGCTGTGTGGTGCTGGAGGGATGGGGTGTGGGGTGGTGACCTCTTGTCACAAGTTCTGGTGTGGCTGCTGCCCATGAACACTAGCTGCCCTGCCAGCTCCCCTCCCTCTGCACGATGGTGTAGGATTTCAGGGGAGCAATTGCTCTTGATTTACATCTCCCATGGCATTTTGATGGTTATGTCATTTTGTTTGAGCCTTGCTCCTGTCAGCTGTCTGTCCTGACTGTCAGGACTTGGTAGCTGAGTAGCACGTGGTGAGCTCTTGCCTCTTCTTCCCCCTTTGCTCAGCTGTTTTTGCTGTCTGCTTCTCTGTGTCCTTGTACTTGGGAACAGATTCTCAGCAAGTATAGCTCTGCACGAGGGCAACGTGATGTGGGTGGATGAAGGATCCCCTTCTGTAGGAGTTCCAAGTAGAGATGGGAGGGAAAGTGGGGAATTTGCAAGGCTGGAGCATGCGAGCAGGCTGTGGGTAGTTAAACTGTTGTCCTGCTGTGAGAATCTAGCCTGAGTGCAGACTGTGCAGCACTGTTACTTTGCAACTGTGTTTTGCAAAACTTCATTTATGAGAGATGCTGCAAAAAAGGAAGCAGACATCCCCACCCCTCCCAACCAATGCAGGTGAAAAAGTGCTTGCACTGCATGAAGGCTTCAGGAGCATGGAAGCTCTCCAGGCTTTCTTGCTGCCTGGTATTTTATTGGAGAGTGGTTCTGGCATAGAACTCTAAAATATATGCAACAACAACAGTAATTTCCAGGACTGAGAAGGAAGGAGAGATGAAAGGAGTAATTTACCTTCCCCCATCCCTGAACAATAGCAGATGAGGATGTAAGCACCTCTCAGCCCTATAAAGTATTAATTGGGACATTTCCTGTAGTTCAGCAGTAGAAAAGAAGATGGGAATCGTGCAATGCCCAGAGCTTCTATTCCCAGCCTGGGAGAGAAAAGTGTTCTGTGCTGAGATTTGGCTCAGTCTCTGTCTTCTGCTCGTGGGGAGGAGAACAATTGCCCAAAGCCTTCTTTACAGAGAGAAGGGAAGATGATGCAGAGACCAAGCAGCTGACCAGGCAATTTTCAGGCAGAGTAGTGCAGTGCAGCTTTGTTGAAGTGGGTCTCTAGCGGGGTTCCTGTAAATCAAAGGGTATTGTGTTCCTGCCAGTGATCTGCTGAGTAGTCCAACCAGCCAAGGGTCCTGCTTACTCCTTTGAAGGTCTGTGTGTCACAGGGATGCAGAGTCTCACCTGTGCTGAAGATCTGCTAGAGATGAAATGTCAAGAGTGAGCAGGGACTGCTACTTACCATTGCTATGTTCTTTAGATGACTGGAATGGGAAATCCAAGGACTGGACATTCTTACTTGTCTTGTTCTAGGCATCTGCATCCACAAAAGTCTAGATTTGAGCAGCTGCCAGGGCTGCCTAAGAGATTTTGTGTCCTTCAGTTCCTTTCAGTCAATCTGTGCTTGTCCAGTGTAAGCATTTCACAGGAGAAGATGGGGGTGTTGCAGTCTAAATTCAGGAGTCAACCACCACTGTAGTGAAAAGTCTCAGTGCCTAAAAAGCCCCCTGCTTCTTGGCTGAGAAAGGCAGAGTCGCTCTTTCTCCTTTCCTTGAACTTGCACATGGGAAGAGAAACCATTTTTTACTCTTCTTGGTATTTTTCTTTAATCCAGATGAATGTCGTGCTTGAACTGATGTTGCCTTTGGGCTGGAATAAGCATACTTAGCATTTGAGCAGAACTTGCCTGGAGATTTTTAAGTGCATGATCAGCATTTCACCAGTGAATCTGTCCATGGGTGCTGAAGTGTGGTTACCTTTACAGTTCACTGAAGCTGACAGAGTTCCATACTTCATGTGATGGCTGTGCACTAGCAGGAGCTGTGTATTTCTCCCTCCTACTCTGCCCTTCTTTCACAATGTTTCTTTGGAGTGGAAGGAGTTCCTTTTCCCATTTCATGTGTGTTATTTCTTCTGAGACTTTTCCTCCAACTCTCCAGCCTTAGAGAAAGGATACCTCCCAGAAGGGGTCTCGCTAGAAGTGGCTTTGCATGTTTGAGAAGCTGATGGAAGACCGATGCCTGTCATTCTGCAGCTACTCACTTTGAATCAAAGGATGCAATACCAGTTTGGTGCTGGCTCTGTAGTGGGAGCAGCAGTCCTTGTGCAGCCTCAGCTTCATAGCCCTCACCTGAAATGCTTGTGAAGTTTTGGGAGACAGATGTGTTCCAGCAGTTCCCAACCTTCAGGATGTCTGCTGGGTCACTGTGTTCCTCTCTCTGTTGAATATGAGCAACAGCTTAATTCAGAGTCGTGGTGCCTAACACTTTGTTTCTTATTCTCTTTCAGATCACCAGAAACTGGAACGTGAAGCTCGAATTTGCAGACTTCTAAAGCATCCAAATATTGGTAAACTTCCTTGAGCTCAGAGGGGTGGGGGTGAGCAGGAGTAGCAATGCGTCTCAGCTAGCACGCTGTAAGAGAACAGATGTATTCTGAATGTTCACAGCAGCTCATCAAAGTTACCTGTTGAAATCACCTCAATAGTTTCTGTCTCTGACAAATTCTGCATCCAACCCTGTCCCATTCCTTGGCATCCTGACCCAGACATTCAGCAGAGAGTGCCGTGTTCCCGCCTGCTCACCCCTGCGGAGCTGTCCCTGCTCTTTGGGTGATGCATGACTCTGTCTGCTCATCTGACATTCTGCAATGGGAGTGAGGTGTTATGTTTGTTTTCCCCACATCGATCTTCTGTTTGTTCTCCTTGGCCCTTACTGACATGGCAGGTTAAATGCTGTATTCAGATAATTCAAAATGCTATATTCACCCCCAAAGTTGAAGGAGGGTGGGCTAATACTTCAGCTCCTCTCATTGCAGTGGCCACTTACTCTGAAAACAAGAGACCAAAACCAAATTGCCCGTATTGGAGGGGGGAAGAAAAGAGTACTGGAGCAAAGGGAATAGTTTGTCTAAAAATACAGAGGGAGGCAAAATAAGGCACAACATAAAAAACCTACCTTATTTACTGAAGTGGAGAGAGAGGGCATGGATTTTTATCTAGTTCCAAAGCACCATGGAAGCTTGGACCATTAATAATCCCCTTTTTAGCTTTTTAAAATAAATAAAGCCTCTAGGATCCTAGCTACAATCTGATTTGAGCTAATTTATTTAAGAAAACATTAAGAAATACCAAACTGCTGCTTTTAACCAAACCACAGTTAAAAATCCATTCCTGGGAAGACTATGACGTATTACTCTGTGTTACTTTTGCCTAACTCAGTCAGTGGAGATAGTACTTTAAAGGCATCTCTCAGGTCTTCTGCCTTTCAGCTTTGTAATCATTTGCTCCTGTCCTCTGAAGGGCTGGCAGAGGAAAGGTGCCTTAGAGCATACCCCATGGCGTGGCATCTGTGCTCTATTCCATGTGTGATGAACAAGCAATTTCCACAAGCTCAGGACCTCACACAATGCAAAGTTCCTTAGCAGCAGCTTTTAATCAGAAAGAGCTTTCTTACATGTGAGTGTAGTTGTGGTGTAGGTATGGCTTGAGAGGACCAGGGGCCACCTTCTGCAGTAATTTGCACTGATGAATATATTAGCCAGTAAATGTATTGCTTGGCAGTATTCAGAGTGACTAAAACTCTAGTTACTGCACTTCATTTGCCCTGTAAGACTTGCTATACTTGGTTTAGTAGGTGATAGCATTTTATATTTTGACCTTAACTTCATTTCCATCATCTCTCCTTTTTATAGTTTCGTACATCTTTTCTTTCCAAACTTCTCACAGAGTAAATCTTACACACAAAAGGAAAACCACTCTTAAAGTTAACCAGCATGGATAGAGAAGTGTGTCACATTCCTGGCTCAATTTTACAGTTGTTGTGAGTGGCAGTGCTTGTCTCCTGTTCTGTTGTGGTTTGGAAAATACAGTTTGGGGGAATGTCAGTGGTCCTTGAATTTTCTACAGAGAATTTCTTCTCTTCCTAGAAAGAACAGTTTTTCTTTCAAGAAAAGGAACTAGTCATTGTAAACTCAATGAATGCTTTGAAATAAAAATAAGGGAATTAATTTTTATGCCTGCAACACAGAATCAAAGTGCGTTGAATAAGACTTCAGGAAGTCGTATGGTTCATTCAGCAGTCCTGTGAAAATCTTTTTTATACCTGGCTGGTTCCAGGCGTGTTTGTACTTAAAAACCTTTAATCCTTTCACAGCCCCTGGTGACAGTCTTTCAAATGTTTCATTTTTCTGTCAGTTAAACATTAAAAACATTATTTGCCTTTCTCTTAGCTTGTTTCTAGTTCTATCTGGAGTATCTGTGGAAAGTAGTTTTTCTTTCTTGTAACAATCTTTTACATATTTGAAGACTGTTATCATGTCTCTTTTTAGTCTTTTTCTTCAGACTAAACAAACCCAGTTCTTTCAATCTTTTCTCATATGTCGTGTTTTCTAGACCTCCAGTCCTTTTTTTTCCTTTTCTCCCTCCTCCTTCTCTGGACTATCTCCAGTTGCTTCATATCTTTCTAGAAATGTGATGCCCAAAACTGGACATGACTGAGGTCATGTCAGTGCTGTCCAGAGGCGAAAGAATTGCTTCACCTGTCCCAAAAAAGACAGTTTTATACATTTGTTTTGTACATCGACCTTTGAAGTTTTTCATTTAAATATATTGTTTATGCACAGTTGTTTTCTGATGCATTATTGGTCCAGATTACTTTCTGCACAACTTCTGGCAAGCTAATAATTTTTCCGTCTTGTATAAATAAGGATCCCTATTGAACTGTATATTACCTTTGTCTTTATTAAAAAAAACACAAAGAAATCCAGTCTGCGGGATCCCCCCCCTCCACATTTGTCAAAACCATTTGGATTTATCTTCTGATAGTGTAAAAGGGTTGCAGCTCCCAGGGTAACGTGGTCTTTAATGACAATGCCATATATTGAGTCATATGGATAGTTAATGACCCTGTTGAATACTGTTGGACTCCAGTCAAACCCTTGAAGATATCACTTGATACATTGTTCCAGTTTGACAATGATCAATTTTGAGTATTTTTTCAGCTAGTTGTATACACTGTTGTCAGCTAGTTTTGAATACACATTTTTTTCTTAATTGCTTGTGGAAAGAGCATGTAAGATGCTGTCAGAAGCCTTGCCGAAGTCCAAATGCTACATGCATTGCTGCTTCCACGTTCCTTGGACTTGTTATGTTGTCATAGAAGGGAAACATGTTGTTCTGATATAGTGGGGTTTTTTCCTCGAAATGTGTATTAGCAGTTAGTAATCACCTAGTTACTGGCATTCCATGTTGTAAACTCTTCTGGGTGAGTACTTGGTGTGTTGCCTCAGTGTGAGCTATGTGAGTAACACTGTACAAACCATAAAGAAATCTGCAGCTTTTGCACTTGCTTTCCTTTTCGTGTTCCGTTGTTACTATTTTTGTTGCAAACTGTGTTGCAGCAAATTGCATTCTTCTACGGGGACGTGAGCCTGTCGTGAGTCTGGGGCAGAAGACTGAGATTTAGAACTCTGTGAGGCAGGCTGCTTTTCTCTTTTGCCTGTACACAGAATATAAAGCAAGCCTATTACTGAATTTGTGGTCTTATGCATTTACTGCAGGACAGTTGATTCTGGACTGCAATGCCCTGACCATAACACTGCTACTCCGATAAAATGAAGATTTCTCTAGGTACAAAGCAGCAGTGATATTTCCATTTGCTGTTGCTTTTTTTTTTTTTTTTTTTGGAATGACTGCTTTCTGAGTTATCCTAACATGCCTTCTTCAAATACCAGCTCCAATTACAGGCTTTGGCTCTGTAGTTGGGTGTTTGGCTTGTCTTTAGATGCACATTATGGCTAAGGTAATCACAGTGGAGTAATCCTTCTAAAAGCTTGGTGTTGCAATAAGGGGTTTTTTGTCTGGACAAAAGAAAGTTGACTTGAAGTAATTATCTTCTGATTTCCAACTTATGGTATGTGTGATATGGAACATGTCATTATACCTGGTCAGACTTCAGTAGAGGAAGGACTTCTTTCTCTAAATTTCAGTTTGTTTTTTCTCCTTCTGACAACTTCTAGAGAACCTTGTATTCTGGCCCAGAGAGCCATTTGCCAGCCATGGTCATGAAATACAGCAGAATTGAACTGATATTAGTCAGTGATCTGTTCTTTTCAAAAAAGGCAGCCATTACTGAGGATATGGGTGTGTAAAAGAGGCAGAAGACAACATCATTAAAACCCCCCTGTCCATAAAGAGATAAAGTGTCTGTGGAAGTTGGCAAGAGTTACGGCTCTGTGGGAAATTCCACTTCTGGAACAACTTAGAGTTCCAGTGATTCACTTACATATAAATCTCAGGACATTGGATGTGGATGTATGTGTGAAGACGTAGAAGAGAATGATACAGCTGCTTCTCCCTAATCCCTGTTTTGCTGGAGAGGCAGATTTCTATAAGAACACTCATAGCCCTGACCCTTCATTTGCAGATGCTTTGCTGGTTGTGCCACTGAAACTTGTGCAATTGCTAAGATCAGAGCTAAACTTAAAACGTCTTGAATATCAACTCCTGCTTCCAGGAACAGCTCTTTTGGGCTTCTGCTTCGTTGAAAACTTTAGTTAGTCTGAAAACCTGAATTTGATTTTTGAAGTCCTGTAGATTAAATCCACTACAGAATCTGTCTTGTGCAACATTCCTTTTTTTCCTATGCTTCCTGCTACTCATCAAATGTTTAAAGCAGTGGCAGAGCTGGGAACCCTAGAATCTTCCTGCAGGTTTGTTCAGTGCAGATAGGAAGTTCAGAAAAGTGTTAAACATGACCTTTCCTGTCTTAAGACTCTCAAAGCAATAATGATGGAAAATTCAATCAAAATCATCATTCACAGTTTTGAAAAGTCTTTTCTAGCATTGTCCTACAAAGGTAGGGTTGTGACTTGTTCAGTGTACGGGGCAGAAGTCTGCTCTGTGTGTGGATATTTGTCTGCTGTGTTGTTAGGTGTTGCCCTTCTCCTAAATTTTCTTTGTTATGGCAATCTAAACATGTGCCTATTCTCTGGATTTGTCACCCCTTGATCTGTACTCTTTCTTAGGTATTTTTAATCCAACTGTACAAAAGTAGTTCTTGAATATCTTTTGTTCACAGTTCAAATTGAGCACTTCTGGTTGGTCATTGTGCCCCAGCTCATGGCAGCCCATTGCTGTGAAGAACTGCATGCACTTAGGTCTAGATTAATAAAAACACATATTTTAAGAGAGGTTGGTAGTAGCCCAAGAGCCAGAGCCAAATTCTTTTTCTGATTTCTGCCTTTGTATCCTCTGCTGAGCTGCTTCAGAGTTAATTTCTTTGAGAGAATTTATAGCAGTGGTGAAATGCTGTCCTCAGCATCTATCAGAATTATTGCTTCTTCAGGTTTTTCCTACTTCAGACCTCTTCTCCAAAATATACTTGCACCTGAATTCTTTTTGCTTTAACTTCTATCCTTTGGCTTTTCTCAGCATAAAACCACAATTTTGGATGTGTCCTTATTTAAAATGGGGGAAAAATGGTATAGAAATCTCCTGTGAATTAGAAGAATTCCTTTTGACCCAGTTGAGTTTTACTTGCTTTGGCAAGTGGTCTGTCCTCCTAGTACCTCTGAGTTGTGGGAGTGATTTTGACAAATGTGTATAAGAAAAGGGCTCCAGTTAGTGTGCCCTTAAATGATGGTTACAGTTGAGGTGTGAAGTGGGGCAAAGACAGAAAGAAGGATGCTGTGCTTCTGTGTGCAGCCCAGCTGGAGAATCCCACAACGCTCATAACGAACCTTTGTGGGAAACGGTGCGTGGATCACGTCTGCAGACTTAATACTTGATTTGTTGTCTTGGTGGTATCAGCCACAACTTCAGGTTCACTTGTTCCTCATTTTAAGATACTAGTCTTGATAACAAAGCCTTCAGTATTTCCTCCCTGCTGCCACTTGGAATGTTTTCCTATCACCTTTTCCTTAACAAGAGATTTGAGTTGCTTCCTTGGTGAACAAGAAAAAAAACGTAGGCTGTGTTTTGCTGTAAACAGCAGATTTCCTTGTTTTCATTTGGCTGCAGGCACCCAAACTGCCTTTGCAATTGGGACAGAAAGGATGTGATGTGCAAAGAATAGTTGAAATGCTGGGGATTCTCCAGTGTTATGGCCGTGATTGCTGCCCTATGGATATTCAGTATCCAAGTGGGATGCTCCCATGCATGGCTGGCTGTAAAACTCTGCTGCCCTGCGATTTCTCTTGCTCAGGGATTGCTTCTGGTGCAGAGGGGATAGTATGGGGAAGGTGGAGTAGGGGGAAAAGAGACCTCATACTAAGAGTTACACTTTGGGACTTTCTCAGTTACTGAGCAGCTTTTCCTTGGAAGTGTCATGAGGCTGTCTGAGAGGACAGCAAGTTGCTGAGCTTCCTAAGAGGTCAAACAATAATATTCTTGGACTTAAGCCTTTAACCTGCTCTCCTCCTACCTTGCCAAAAGAAAAAAAAAACAAAAACCAAAAAAAAACCCACTCAAAATACCCTCAAACAGACTGTCAGCTGAAGTGAGTTCTTGCTAGAAAGTTTGAGTCTTTGAGCTGCAAGTTACCATCTGTTATTTCCAGTCTCTGCACTGTTAGAGATTTAGGTGAGTGCCTATGCATATTTGCCTGGTAGAATGCTCCCCAAAACCCCAGGCAGTCCACCTTTTCATTTCTCACTCTGATTTTCACAGTTAATATTTTCACTGTTATTTACCTCTGCATGTTTTCTTCTTGTACTGCCACCTCTTCCTATAGCTTTTCCTGTAGTTTTAAGAAAACCGTTTCTCCGTAATCCATCTCAATTTGGGAATGGAGTAATAATTGCATTTTTTTCCTTGCCAGGGGATATATTTATTCTGTATGTCTCTCGGGTCTGGACTAGAGACATATTTGGATTCTGTTATTCATCTATTTAGCTGTGAGATTTATCTGTATGCAAGCAATCCCTTAAAAAAATAAATAGTGGGACAAGGGCCAGATTCTGTGCAGTCAAAGGTACTGCAAAAATCAGGAGGATTCCCCTACTTCTCCCCCACACTGAGGAATGGAGGGAGCCTCCTTTGTGTTCCCTCTGCCCGAGGCCTGATCAGAGCAGAGGGTGGCTGCACTCTGGTGAAACCCTGCAGGCGACAGCCGGCCTTTGGAGCAGAGCCCACGTCCTGCCGAGGGGTTGTGGCTGTCCTGGGCAGCGCGAGGCACGAGTTGGGGACATCAGGCTCACACAGCAAGGTTTGGGGATGGCAGGCAGAACACCTGCCTGCATGGATTCATCCCTTATGGCAGAAATGCCAAGATGCGGAGCTTTGTATGAGAGATCTAAAATTCGTTGTGGCCATTATCTGTATTTTATTAATTTTAATAAAGTGGGTGTTATCTATATATTTTCTTTGAGACACCAGTGTAGTTGGCTTGTTATTGTTTTGGGTGTTTTTAGAAAAAGCTCTCATATAATACTAGCGATTATCAGAAGTACTTTGCTTATCTGCTGTGTGGCTCATAGGAAATTGTTAATAACAGTTCGGGATGGTTGTGATTGCACTGTTATCAGGAGAGCAGGAAATATTCCTGTGAATGCACTCTTTTGGCTCATCTAATGTTTAAGTAGGGCATTCTAAGTGTTATGTATCATGTGCTGAACTTCAGCTTTTGAATACAGACATTATAAAATCAAAGGAAAAATAACATTTACTTGGCACTGCAATGTTTTTTCAGAATACTTTGTGGGGTTTTTTTTCCTTTTACTTTTGCTTTTTACCTCTGCAGAAAGACAGGTTTCTTAACAGGAAAGGTACTGTTCTCCCTGCAGCTCTTTTCTAGTCTGTGAATTTCTGTGCATAAGGGAATTTCCCAACTGGGCACTGGCTTAGCCTCAATTTTTAGGGCTGGAGAGTTGAAAAGGTTATAGTGTGAACAGTGGTGAGGGGGACAGGAAACCCACCTCTGTGCTTCTGGGCCTTTTAATGTCCTCAGCACTGTTCCTTGCCTTTCTTTGCAGAGCCTGCAGCAGCTTGCTTCTGCCTGAACTTGAGCAGGCTGTTAACAAATCCTCCTTCTCTTCCATTTCCCAAAGCTTCGGAACGGAACTGCGGTTGGGGTGTGACATGCTGTGTGTTTGGGGAGTTCACAGCAAGCTGGTGACCTCGCTGTGTCACAGCTGGGAGAGCAGGGAAGGAGAGCACGTTTCTGAGGGGCTGGTGAACAGCAGCCTGCTGTGTCCTGTTAGCTAACTGTCCTGCTGCTGCTGGTTACTGCTCTGACAGAGCTGGTCATTAGCGGCTGGGACAGATGATTTCTAGAGGATTATTTGCATTACACAATTTAATGCTTTTTAATAGCAAATTTTTAATTAAAAGGAGAGTCCTTTTGGAAGCAGCCTGAGCAGCTGCAGCTGAATTCTGCGTGTTGAATGTAATTAGAGAAACAGCTGGGGTGGGAGCTGAGCACCCAGCTCACAGGCAGTCACAGGTTGGTGGTGGCTCCTTGCGGGACAGACATCCTGAGTGATGTGAACTGTGCAGGAAGTGTCCTGGCACACAGCCAGGCTTGGAGATGGTGGGACAGTTCCCATCTTGGCTGCCCAGTCTGGTGAGCAGCTGGGGAAGCAGAGGGTGTGGGTGGTAGCCATCTGCGTCAGTTCACTTGTCACTTGTGCTGCCATGGGTGATAGTGCTCAATTTGCAGTCTGTCGGGCCGTGTGTATTTGTATCTGTAGTTTCAGCACCTCCTGGCACCTTGCAAAGTATCAGTGGAAGAGGACATCAGGTAGGTTTTACCCTCCAGTTTTATTCTGCTTCTTGTACTATGCAGTCTCTTGAAATATACCCTTGCAGTATCTCTACCTCCTCCATTTCGCCATGATACAGGCAAATGTCCGATGTCTGGTTGATAATTACTGAAAAGTGAAACTGTGGTTGTTCCTAATGAGTGGCTGATGTTTAAATAACATAGTTCAGTCCAGAAGATCCCAGAGCACTTTTGAGTTTGCAGTACTAAGGCTGTAAGGAAGAGTTCCTGTGTTGCAATTACCATGACCCAGGAGACAACCATAAGCCTCTGCATTGTCTTATATTGACTCTGCAACTTAATTTGAGAGCCCTAAATATTGCATAAACACAGCACTCGATGTGTGTTGGTGCAGAGGGAGTTGGCTGATACTGTCCTTTATGTGCCCGTAGCAGCAAAATGCTTTACACTCAGGAGCACCAGTGAACCTAGATTTAGCAGACAAGATTACCTGTAGCTTGAACACTTTCCCTAAGGACTGGCAAAGACCATGCATATGTGGGAGCAAGCAGATTTCAGCCCATGTTACCTTGTCCTAAGCAGAGGTTAGTGATTGCTGCATGAAGATACTAGGAATTGTCCTGTGCAATTCTGCTTCTGCACTTGCTTTTCGTTGCAACTTTGGAAACTTCTTTGCTTTAAGATGTTTAATTGCAGCAGGTTGCCAGAAATCACCCTGTGTTAACAAGATCCTGCCTGCCCCAACCATGGGCTAAGCGCCTGTACAGCCCTGCTCCGCTATTTCCTGTGGCTGTGGGACACGGGAAATGTTCCTGGGGCTTCTGTGGTAGGCATAAATGCTCCTGGCCTGTTGTGCTTGACCTAAGAGTAAAAAGATAATAATATTCAGCACACTGGACAGAGTGAAAGGGAGATGTGGGTCATAGCTAGGCTAGGCATATTCTGTGTTTGTGACCCCAGTACCAATTAGCCTTTTAGATATGACCTTTTAAAGATGAGATGCCTGTTGCATTTCAATGTCTTATGTTTTTGTAGTTGGGGTGGATTTTTATAAAATTTGATAGCTCTTTTCTGTTTTCTTCATGATTCACTTCAACTTTTGCATTCACAGAGCCTTGCTTTGCGTGACTCAGCAGCAATTTGCATTTGTTGTTAGGCTGGTGCAGTTTGTTGTGAAGGAGATTTTCCTCTTATGTTCAGTTGATCTGTATCACACTCGGGCATCAGAGAGCTGAGGCTGTCTGTACAGGGTCACTTTTTCAGGCATGGCATGCAAACCATATGGCATGACTGTTACTGCGTTGCTGTTTTTCACTAAAATGCCTAATTTTCTCTTGTTAATGTAATAGCTTATCATTATTATTTCTTTCTAAAATAAAAAATGTATGTGCACAAGGATTTTGAAACACTTTGAAGTAGCAACTTGAAGTTCTGTTCTTGAGGCAAGATTTCCAGTGAGACTCTGAAGACAGCAGGCAGGGAAAAGTAATATTCACAGCAGATGTTCTTAGAAAGTGCTTGAACTGCTGGTACACAGCTGCTGTTAGGTTCAGTAACCTCAGCACGGCCCCTTGAGCCACTCCATGTGGTATCAGGCTCTTCACAAGTGCTCTGGATTGCGTTAGGGCCTCAGACCTTACACACACACCCACACAAGATAGGAAAAAACTTGGCCTAACTTGCATCAGGGTGTGCTGAAGATCTGAGTATTTGGGGGAAAGGGAGCCATTTGGTATCGCTGTTTTTCTGTTGTTAGTTACTTTTCCAAAAGACCAGCGTTGTGGGAGATGCTCCCTGTATAGGTAAAATCAGTTTACGTAGGATAAGGCTGTCCTGAGGGACTGAGGGAAGAAAAGGATGCTTAATTCGGTTAGCTAGGTTGTGTCTTGTGTGTTGTGATGCCTCACAGCTCTTTAACAGTGCAGTTACATGTGTGCATTTAAAACTGGAGGGACAGCTTTGAGTAGCAGACTCTCGTCACCCTTGGTGGAGTACTACTGCAGTACCAGATTCAGGAGATACTTAAAAAAAAAAAAAAAAATTAGGCTTTTTTGTGGCTCACTGAAAACATTGCTTCATCAAGATGCTGTACTGAAACCACTGCTTATTCCTCCAGAATCTATGTGCTTTTGGAGGTATCATCCAAGTGGTGATACACACTTTCCGCTGACTGAGCAGCTGGTTTTGTTGGGAAGGTTTCTACCTACCAGTCTGTGACTGATGCTGCTACTTTGGACAGCATTTGTTCTAGCAGTGCTTACTAGTGCTCTGGGGTCTTTTAGGTTTTATTTAAAAGTTATGTCGAAGACTTGTCAGTCTTATAAAATTAGATGTGCTTGTGAACTCTACAAAACCTCTTTTTTGTGTGTGTGGATGGGACCTTTTTTTTTTTCCTGAATAAAACTTTGGGTGAAGTCTTTCACCATATCCTGTAATTGATTTAGTGCCTTGATGTCTGACTTGCTTCTGTTTTCTTTCTTCCTCCCCTCTCTGTCTGTTCTTGTGAACCTAACCATTGTAGTACATCTATCAGAGATCTTGAATGGGAAGAGTCATCAGGTGACTCCAGCTGTGAGTGGTGTTGTCAGGGTCTAATTTCCTACATCTATAAGAATCCCTGTGTTAAAAGTGTTTGGCTAGGAAGGAAATACAATTTGAATTGCTGCTTCTGGGTAACAGAATCAGCTAATAGAAATAATCCACCTCATCTGCTGGTGAGTAGAGTGAGATGAGCTTCCTTTGCAAATACTGATCTCTTTTTAGTTTGGTTGTGTTTTGAAAGACACTGTTACTGTTGTGCAACTTCCCTCTTGCTGTGACTTGGGACTTTATTTGTGTTCTGTGCATGCGTGTAGCCTGCCATGCTAGACACATGCATCACTGGTCCCCTGATGAGAGGGAAAAAAAAGAGTACTGTAATATTTTTGAAGGAAAGTTTAACTGGGTGAATACTTTTGTTTTTATTTCTCTGTTTTTCTTATTATGGATAATCAGGTTTCAGGATTACTTTGCCCTCCTGTGTCTCCATATAATTATGTTTTTCAGTCTCTCGTAACCTCTGTCAACAGGTTATACAGATATGAGCAGCTTTTGTGGGCTCTGCTCAACCACTGTGTTAAAGCTGAATTTGTGACAGTAAAGGAGCTGTTAGACAGTGTGTCAGGACCAGCAGCCTGTGGAAGAAATGGGATCCTCTTTTCATGGGAAGACATTTGAAACAGAGGACAGCCCAGTACTGGTGTTTTGCTCTTGGACCTGGCCATTCAGGAACTTTTGTTCTGCCTTCAGGTGGAGGACATTTGCACAGGTTATCTTTAAGCAGAGAGGGCTTTATACTGTCTGGCCGGTGAAGGTATCAGATGTTTTCTGATGTTTGTGTATCTTCATGGTCAATACTCACACAATGTGGATCATTTTTGTGAACCACTAAAGTGGAGAGGAGGCACAGAAACTTTTAAAATGTTTTTTATCATTCAGTTACTTCTGAATATATGCCTTTTCATGGACTAGCTGAATAGTTTTAGAAAAGGCAGGTCATGTTTTTAAGCTAATCATCCCTTAGTTAGGGATGTTAGCACTGTAGTAGAAAGCAGGGCATTTCAACTTGGCATGTCAGCAGAGTGAGCCATGTCCTCAGAGCTGTCCTTTGCAGTCTCCTTGCTAGTCAGGAAAGCTCTTGTGGCTCTGCAGGAGAGTAAGTCAGCAAACGTTTAGGGTGAAAGGACACTAGGTTTTACTTCTGTTCTGCTACTGGATATTGCTTTTGTGTCTTTGCATCAGTTTGAATTTAGGGCCGGAATTGAGAGTCGCAAGAGTTTTAGTATATTCAGACTTTTTTTTGATCCTTTCTGACTCCCCTCATTGCTGTCCCCCTCCACACTTAAAGCCTGCTATTCTGAGCTGTCGCTAATTATTCCTGTGCAAGGTGGTGGTGCCCAGTGTAATTATTCCTACAGCTTTTCTGGATTTTGCTATTCTACCATTACTCCCTGAGCTTTGTTACCGCAGCAGATGAAATCCCAGGCAGATTTTGTTCCAGCATCATTGTGGGCTGTTGTGAGGAGGCAGCTCCCTTGTTAAGTTAATGACCTGTGTCCTGCCTTCAAGGCCTTGTTTGGCTGTGCAGCCCTAGGGTGGTGCACAACATCAGTATTTATGATGTCGTCCTGTCATGGTTCCTCTCCTAAGGACGCAAGTCGTGTTTTACTGTCCTTGAAGGCTCTTTTTGCTGCCTCTGCCAGTCTCTGCCAGCTGAATTGCTACTTCCTTCCCTTTTCATAATGTAGCTGACAAAATTGCTTTCCGCGGGACAAAGAAATAGCACCAATCAGCTCATTTGTGTTTTATTTTCTGATGTAATTTGCTGCCCGAATCTTTGCGTCAAAGTTTATCGTTCACTGTTTCTCACTTCTACCTGCCGACACGTTTGTATGTCTTTTCCAAGGCCACTGTTCTCAGCGTGCTGGTGGCTGTACTCCTCCGTGGTGATATCACTCATGCCACTCTCCTCTGCGCTTGGTGTTTCTTGCAGTGCTTTGGTGACCGACCATTCTGGTGCCAGAGGAAGGAGAATGCTTTTTCATGCCCACTGATCATCACCAAACATGACCTTGTTAGTACATTCAGCTTTCCTTGAAGTTTTTCCATCTGTTCATAAGGTTTCTCCACAGACTTTTGCCTGTGTTCTGGGCTTCAGCTCTTGTTGATGTGCTTTTGTCCTGCTTTCACCTCAAGCAGTCTTCACTGGAAATCCAAGTGTCTTTTTCAGCTGCTTTCCATCCTGTTTCCAATCTTGAATGGAAATCTTCTCTCCTAGGAAATACCTTTCTTCTCACTTGTGTTTTTGTAATGCCGCCTCTGCTGGTTTCTGCCAAGTGCTCAAGAGACAAGTTTTCTTGTAAACACAAATTTGTGTTACAATAAAGTTATTACAAACCCAACTAAAACTGCTTACTGGGAAGAATTTTTTGTTTGCAGCAAGTGATTTACAGGACATAGGTTTGTCAGGGTGACGTGTCTGTTCTCAGGCTTTAGGAACAGCATGTTGCACCTGATTGCTGTATGGGCTTGTGCGCAGCATTTTGCTGGATGGACTGCTCCTCCCAAACCCCTGCAGTTAGATATGCAGTAGAAATGCTAAGGAAAGGAAACTGGCCAAGGGACCAGGTCAGAGAGCTTGTAGATAAAGGGAGGAAAAATATGGGAATCAACGGCAAAAAGAACAAGGAAAGAATTAAATCCTCTGATGAAGGGTACTGGCAGTGGTCTCTGCACATCTGTTCTACTCTCTCTTCTGGGTTTGAGTGTTTACATGCATGTGGAAGGGTGCCTTAACAAAGGAGAGTTGCAAGGAGGAGTAGAAAGAGCAGAGACAACATGTGCAAAAGCTGTTCCATATGTGCCAAGTGCTAGTTTGAAACATTCCCAATACAGTGATGGTAGCTGATGTCATGCACGGATAAGAGGTGCAAACTGACTTCTTGATACTGACAGAGAGAAAATCATGATGCTGGGATAATCAAGGCAGGTCACCTGCATTGTATGTGGAAGAGAATGGAAGATAGGGAAGAGAGGCAAAGGTACCATTGAAGTGACAGAGCAGGATAATGAGATTTTCTTGTAACGATGAGAATGGTCAATGCTACTTTGGTCAATACTCAATTACAAGGTGTTAAAGTGACGGAGACTCAGTCTTGTCTCAGCCAGTTGCTTTACTTGGGTGAATCAATAAGCAAAGACTATAGGTGGTCATGTGAAGAAGACATCTTGTTCTAGTGAGGATGTGAAGGTTTAGGAATTGAGTCAAAGAGAATTGCTAACTTGTGACTGATTGGCAGGGAAAAGAGTGAAGTTCTGCAGCAGAGGAAAAAAGCAAAAAGTAGGGTTTATGTAGCCATATGAAGTTTCTCCTCTTGGGTTACAATAGTGCCTAGGCATCCAAGAATGGTCAAAGAAATGGAGATTTTGATTCAGACAAGAGGAAATGGCACTGTGCTGAAAGCATAGATACAATAGTTATCACCTGTGTGTAATGTGGGGAACGGAGAACAGAACCTCAGAGATCCCAAAATGTCAGGAGATAGTGGCCCATCATGGGCCTGGGACATAGAAGGGTAAAAGATGAAAGTTAATTTAAGCCGTTAAGGAGGGATAGCTGAAGGTGGATGAAGTTTTGAGAAACGGAATGTGACCAAATACATCTTTGGAAGCAAGCAGGTCAGACAAATGAGACAAGAAACTGGTTCTGAATTTTGGGTAAGGATTTGTAGTGTAAGTCAGAATGAAGTGAGGAAAAAGAAGTAACAGAAGAGAACATCCTTGAGCCTTACAGATAAATGGCAGAAAGGAGACCAATGGTTCTGACATGCAGGTAGGGTCAGAAGTCAATTTATGGATTGAGGGCTTGTTTCAGGATTTGGAAAAAGATTTGTTTTAGGAAATAACGGATTGGGAGAGATGCCAAAATATGAGCATGTAGGAAAAAGTTGGCAGATGTGAAAAGAAGGTACTGAAACATTAGAGAGGAAGAATGAACAGGAGGTCAAAGACACTCAGAGCTCATTTTGACGCTGGAGAGGGGTGAATGTTTGTGCAGGACACCCATCTGGTCCTTTGAGATAACGGAAGGAAATAGGTCACTAAGGGAGCACACAGAGTATAGGGCATGGGGAATTAATAGACGGAGTGGGTTGAGAGAGAATTTGGTTGTGTACATGAGACTGATTTGTGAAGTGTCATATTTGCTACGTGCTCTGTAAATTTCCAATTCTTGGTTATGTTTTTGCAGTGCGACTCCATGACAGTATTTCAGAAGAAGGTTTCCATTACCTCGTCTTTGATCTGTAAGTGTCTGTCTCTGATGCTTCACCAGTGATGCAGGCTTGTTGGTGGTTGACTAAGAGTGGAATAAAAAGCACCTGCATTAGTATAATTCTCCCTTTCTCTTTTGACACCTGTAAATACCTCTGGCCTATTTGACAAAAATCCATTGACTGTGTGGTGGGGACAGACCAGGAAGGCTCCTGGTACTAGGTGTAAGTGTGGGATGGCAAAGAATGTCTGTTCTGTGTGTGGAGAGTTTGTATGTTTGATTTTTGTCTCTGAGGCAGCCCAGCAGGGCTCGGAGGAGGGTTGTTCTTCCCAAGCTCAGCATACACTAAGTTCAGCAGAGGTGTGTGGGCAATTCCTGTACAGTGTGTCAACAGTGTCCTGTACACTGCTGGTGAAAAGGCAGTCCAAGGGCTCAGCCATGTGGATATACCAGTGCTGTTGTCATGGTGGTGGAGCTCTGCCCTGGCTCCTCTGTAACACAGTTTCCCACACAGGCTGTGGCAAAGGGCCCAGGTGGGTGGCCATATATACATCCTGTGCAGCCTTAAACTGCACAAGCATGGGCTCTGTAACATCCTTTGTTCTTTTGCACTCCAGGGTTACTGGTGGGGAGCTCTTTGAGGATATTGTTGCTAGAGAATACTACAGTGAAGCAGATGCCAGGTAAGACTGTTTCCAGACCCTTCCATGCATGTTCCATGTATGTGTACAAGTGGAATGAGTTACCTGACTGCTGATCTGCGCGTGGCTTTGTTTTACCACTCTTGCCCCTTGTCTGGATAAAACAAATCCTCTTTCTGATATTAGCATGAACTTATTGACACCAGACAGCCTGACTCAGTACAGCTCTCGCCCTTGCCCACTTGCAGACATTGCTGTCTCTGCCACCTGCAGATGCTGTGCTCTTTGCTGGGAAAGCCACTGCTAGCAGCTTTGTCTACCTGGCCTTTTTGGTGGGTGGTCACAGTGTGTCCTTACTGAGCAGACATAAAGGAGAGCTGTGAGGGTGCTGCCTGCTTGGCCTTTTTCTCCTAGCAGGGTTTCCAGTGATGTGCCACTGCTGTTGGGCAGATCCACTCAATTTGCCTGTGTCTAGGTAATAGTTTACAGGGCAGTGAGGAGAGGGGCCTTTGAAGGCTGTGTTTCTGTGGAAGCCCTCTCTGACTGTCAGTTGGTCAGTGCAATGACGGAAGGCACAATATGAGAGAGTAACCTTCATATTTTAATGTTAAAAAGAATTTAGAGTTATGCCCTTCTGTTCCTGAATGTGTCCCCTCTCTCCCACGTGTGAGTTTCCTGAAGTGGCATGTGCTTGTCCCTGTTTATACAGGGTGGGTGTTATGTACAGCAGTAGCTGAGGGTGTTGTCTGACCCATCCATCTGCTGGACATGCAGCATCTGGAATCAAAGCCGGGATTAGGCCACTCCTGTTCTGCTTTTGTATGGCCTGGGAGTGGCCCAGTGGTGACATTTCACCCTGCTTGTTCTGCAGTCATGTTCTTATCCCATACTAACCCTTGCTGAAGCAGAAATCAGGGGAGCCATGAGAAGAGAGGAGTAAGAAGGAAGTAGTGGGTACTATGGCAGGTTGAGCTTGGTAGGCAGTACTATGAAGAAGGTGATAGTGAGTGCAAGGAAGGAAAGAGAGCACAACCTGGGGTGTTGGTGTAGGTACTGCTGATGGAGTCTGCAGGCACTTACTTGCTTTCCCTGTGGTTCACTTACAGCCTTTGTCTTCTGGGAATTGCAGGCTTTCAAATGAGGCACTGCCCTGCATGTTCTGCCAGGAGCCATCTGGTGATTGGGAAGGCCAGTGAACTCATCAGCTCTGCTGGAGCTCCTGGCAGAGAGGTCTGAGAGCCCCATAGATGTTTTCAATGGGGTGTACAGATCTTGTAGGCACAGCATCTCAGATGGATACACAGTCAATCATACCACTCTGCCTTGAAGTTGGGAAGTTCTGAAGTTATCAATCATAATCTTTCCCCTGTTCCTCTTGCCAGTGCTTGTTCCCTGATGTGCTCAAAAGCTGTCAGTGACTGACACTACTCAGGGAAATTATGGCAGGGTTAGGGGAAAAGGAGGACTGTCTGTTGCTCTATGAGCCCTCCTTAGGGTGCTCAGCCTTCTGACTGTCAGCTGGTCAGGTCTCCAAGTGCCCACAAGATGACAGAGTGAAACTCCTCCCTTTCTCTCCCCATGCTGTGCTGAATTCCAGAGCAGTCTGAGAGAGCGAGGGAGCGTGGTCTGTGCCAATCTGCCGTGTTTGGCTCGCCTGGGACACCTCACACTTTTGCCATTTTTGGCCAGAAAATCTCTCTCGCTCAGACTCAGCTCTGTTCTAATTATACATTTTTGTTTTGGGAGCAGGGAGATTTTCATGGATTCTGACCCTGAGGATCGTACTGCCAGCTCCAGAGGGCTGGGGGTAGCAAATACACAGTGCTGCACCTCCTCTCCTCTTCCTCTCCTCACCCTCTTCCCATCTTTTCCTGTAGCCTTTTTTCCTTCCCTCAAATATTTCACTCATTTCAAATTTGTTCCTCTGAGATTCGTAGAAGTCAGTGAAGAGTCTGAGAGATCCTACAGTGAGGACATGGACCTCTCTGAGTTGTCCTCTGCATGCTTACTGCCCAGCCTCAGTTGTCAAAATCCCTATTGCATTCCACATTCACCCTTGGGAGCCAAGTAAATGTTTAGTGGAAGGGATGGTTCCAACCTGGAATCTCACCCATGGGTGGATTGTCGTTATGCGACAAGTGTAAATAACGTCTTGTTTTTGTCCCAGTGGTTCACAGCAGTGGGAATGGCAGAGACAGGGTTTTCTGTGAGCTGGGGGAGTGCAGCACGCTGCACTTAACGGAATGAGTCTGCTTTTCAGATTGCTAACCCCTTAAGTGGGATCTGTACTTAAAAGGCACCCAGCAAGCGGGTGTGTGTGCACATTGTGTATATAAAGTGCTTGAGATGCTGCTCTGAAAGCTTTGCAAACTGGCAGGCGCCCAGGCGTCGTCATCCTGCGTTTGCTGGGGGAGGCTGCTGCTCTCCCAAAGTTTATTCTTTGCTCGGGACTAGCCCAGTGGAATGTTTCCTGGAGCAATTTGGTCTTGCTTGCACAATTTCAGCTGCTGTTTGAAGATGCTTAAATGCTTTGGTTGTTCTGTGTGGGGTGGGCACTGTTGGCTGAAGGAACAAGTGAGAGGCTTAGTATGATGGGATGGGAAGGAAGGAAATTATGGGAGGTAGGAGAGAGGTTTTGTGGTCCTGCTACAGAAAGGATGTTTGGCATCATGTTGCTGAGGGGGTGCTGGGGTTGTTCAGCTGTGATGGTGCTGAGCTGTGGCATCCAGTGGTCATGATGAAGAGATGCTGCATGAGATCTTGAATGCCCCCTAGTACAAATATAAAAGGGAAATAGTTCTGGGGTGAGATGTTAAATGTGTGTGCATAACTTTGTGTGTCTCTCCCTTTTACCTTGCAGCCACTGTATTCATCAGATACTGGAGAGTGTGAATCACATTCACCAGCATGATATCGTGCACAGGGACTTGAAGGTAATGTTTCCTCTGTGCTGTGATCTGAGGAGAGCAGCCAGGGGGTTATTGGAAGAGGCAAGACAGGAATATTGTGTTGCCAGCTGGCAGGGATTTTTGTGGGGGGTTTTTTTGGGTTTGGTTTTTAGTTTTTGTTTTTTGTTTGAACTGGGTTCAGGGGTTCCTGAGGCACAAATTTGCTTCTTCAGAGTTTTCTAGAGGGCTAGAGGGTATGCTGAACTCCCAAGGAAGTTTTCAGTCTTTGTGAACCTTGCCAGCTCTCAGCTTCTCTGAGGCAGCTCCAGGATGGAGTAGTTGAGAATCTTGGAGAGAAGTATGCTTCCAGAGAAACTTGGGTAGGATTCATTATAATGAAGGACACTTTCTAGTTTGTGATTGAAGAGATCTCTAGAGACCTGGAGCAATCTTTGTTCAATCTGCCAGGATGAGTTTGTCTGCACAGAGCATGTGTATTTTTATTCTGCAGTGTTGCCAAACACATGCCACTGCGCTAAGGCAGAGATGTTCAACAAGAATTTTTTGTGTTGTTTCTTTCTGCTCTCATCAGTAAAAGCACTTTTAATCTAAAACCAAAACTGCTGGCCAGTTCAAGGCTGGATGAATCAATCATTTGACGCCTTATAATACATTTATAGCCCCTAAGCCTCCGCAGTGGAGTCACCTAAACTGCCCACGCTGGGCAGCTGTGCTGGGAACTGGGCAGGCTCCAGAATAAAGAGGTTGGTGCAGGAAAGTCTGTGTGCCCTGGAGCCTTCTCTGTCTAAAGTGGGAATGGTGATGGTCACCAGCAGTCCAGTTAAATTAATGCAGGATGACACCTGCTACTGGTGTTGGTTTGGGCTTGTTAAACAAGAGGGAAAGTAGAAAAATATTTTACAGAGAGCAAGGTAAAAGCACATTGCAAGCTTGGTTCCTCTGGTGTTTTGATCTAGTGGAGAGCCCTTTGTGTTTCTGACAAACTCCCAAACTCAAAACATTTTTGACCTAGTGATTCACTACACTGTGAAAAAGTGCAAATGATCTACTGTGAACTGTGGCTGCTCCTGATTAGATCCAACACCAGCTCCTGAGAAAGCAATATGCAAGAGGATCTACTGCCCAAAATTAGGGAGTCTGTGAAAATCAATAATGTTTTCCAGTACGGAAGAAGTTCTCCTTGTGTTCAAATATAATCTGGTTTCCTTCTAAAAGTTTAGTTTGTAAGAAAGTGAGCAACTTGTTCAGAATTTATCAGCTGCTAGACACTCCCTGCTGTAGTTAATATGTTTCTTCTGTTGCTCGCTCTGATTGAAAACTATCCAGGGCCTGAGGAGTAACCATTCCTTCTAGCAATGAAAGCTCCTATGCTTTTTATTTAATGTTTAGTGCTTTTCCAACAGGGTAGCCTTCGGGGTCAGTGTGTAATAACTGCAGAGCCTGCTTCAAGTAAAGTTTTGTCTTTTGCACCTCACTCTCATAAGCCTGTCTGTTGCTGTTGGACACGAAAAAGACGAAAGACTCTTAAAGTTTTCTAGAAGGCTATTCTCTACCTTATTAAACAAAACACACCATTTTTAGAGATGGTTTTGACACAGCTGGACATGATAGGTCCTTTGATTAACAACCCATCATCATCATTGGCTAATTAGAAACAACACCTCTTTGTAAACATCTTGTACACAAGTTGGGAAAACAGCAAGTGTAAAAGATTGTTTAAATTCTTTTTCACAGTTTCACAGACTAATGTTTTGAAAAAACTTATCTCTCTCACAAGCCTTACTGCTGCTCTCAGCAGCAGCTAGCAGGCCAAATCAGGCCCACATCTGTCTTTTGACTGACATACTATTAAAGAATGTCAAATACTGAGCTCCCCATAGGGGCTGTAAGAAATTAGGGAGTGCATTCACATCCTCACCAAAAAAGTGTGTGAAACCTGAAAACCCATATTTTGGCAAACAGGCACACGGATAAGCACAATTAGCCTTAAGGTGTTTGCTTCTAAAATAGAGCTACAAAGCGCTTAACTAGCACAAGTCTGTCATAAATGTTGCTCTTTGTTAGTCAAGCCATGCCCAGGTGCGATCTGGAGTTGGGAGGGCTTTGCAGATTTCATTGATCTTCTGCTTTAGGGTCTTGTTTATAGTGGTGAATTTTCATTAGTGTAGCTTGATTTCTGCAATCTTTTCTTCTTGCCACATAGTGAAGAGCCAGTGGCATCCAAATGTATTGAGACCCAGTTGTCCTTCCTTCCATGCTGTTTACGGCAAGGACTGTGTTGAGGAGGGCTTTTCTCCTTTCATTCAAACAGAAGTAAGCACATGCCCTTTAAGAGAGATGAGTGAGCAAAGCATCTTGTGTATGTCAGTCAGAACAGGGGTAAAGAGTTGCTATAGGGTGAAAATAGTGAGCAGGCTGCAAAAAAAGACCTTTATCAGATTTGTGAAACTGAGATGAGCTCCTGTTTCTGGATTTCCAGGCTTCCATCCTGCTCAGTTAAAAAATCAACTTGATATGAATTGCACAAAAGATGAGAAGGGGATAGGATGCTATCCACGTTTGACCTGCCTATCTTCAAGTTGATTTTCCTGCAAAGCCATAGTAGCCATCACCTTTAAAGGCTTTGGGGTTTCAAGGAGTTCCATGTAACTAGCTGCTCTAGTGCTTCAGAGGAAGCTGCCCATTCTCAGTCCAGTTTTTGGAGTTGTGTAAAGCCTTCTGCTGAAGTCCTCTGCTGGAACGTAATGGAATTATGGTTTGAGTGAGATTCATTCAAGGTGGAAATGTGAGGGTCAAAAGTCTGTCTCCCTTTCCTGGCACATGGAAAAAGTGACATAGCTGCTTCTTGTATAGGTGATGGCAGCAGTAGCAAGACAGAGTATTTTGTGCTGCTGTAAATGTGTAGCATGAAAAAATTGCTTACAAGAATGCTCACTGCTGTGCTGCTTATGCCAGTTTGAGGCTGAGACTTTCTCTGTAAGGGTTGAAAACTACTGCCTAGCCAGATGATGCCTTCCCACATTACAGCAGTGTGTTTGGCAGCCCTTATTAGCATCATATTTACTTTTTCAGTGCCTTGGGGACTGTCTAATGTTCAAGGGGAGAAACATCACTGCAGATTGTATCTCCTGCATTGTCCCTCCCTTCTTCCCTCCCTCCCCTTCCCCCTCCCCCCACTTATCCTCTTCGAGGAGGGCAGAATCGAATTTTGGCTTAAGTGCTGCAGGAACTGTACTGCCAGTGCCCTCTGGTGTCAGCATGTAATGTATGGGCTGGGTTGGAAGAGGCTCTGGCTCCCACAGAGGAGCCAGCGGATTTGTGTTGGACTTGACAATTTTCTGCCACTCTAGGTCAAGGCCATTCGTTGCTGTTGCTGTGTCTTCACCTGAACAGGTTTAGTACTGCATGTTAAATTCACTCAGCAGGTGCAATTTAGTGATGGGAATACTAGGTGAGAGGTTTTAACAAGGATGTCAGTCTTTCATTCTTACTGTCTTTTTTCTTTCTTCTCCTCAGCCTGAGAATTTACTACTAGCGAGTAAATGTAAGGGTGCTGCTGTCAAACTGGCTGACTTCGGACTGGCTATAGAAGTCCAGGGAGAGCAGCAGGCCTGGTTTGGTAAGACTGAGCTTTCCCAGCTTTGCTCCCCTGTTTTCTGTGGCTGGTTGAGTTGCATCCTCCTGAGTATTTTCTCTCAGCTCTTCCAGCACACTGTATTTGGCTGTTTCTTTTTCAAGCACGACAGCCTCGGGGTCTTAGGCACAAAACTAGGTGCAGTAGAGGAAAAACTGATAAAGAGAGAAAAAATGGCTATGTTTTTCTCTATTTTTCTTCTCAGTTTACAGTAGATGCTAGTGTCAGAGATGAATGCAGCTGCTAAGTTTAGACCTTGATCTGAACTTTCCTACTGCTCAGAAGTGTAGACATCTGGAATTTTGTTTGGTCACTTTACAGAAATGCATTTGACCTAGCCTTCCTCAGGCACATTTGGATCTGACCTTATCTTTGTTGGGTTAAAATGTAATTAAAAATGAGACCTTTTCGGGCTAAAAATCAGCTCTGAGACTCTGCAATGCTGCAGAGATTCTGGAAAAATGACTTCTCCTGGTCTCCCCATACCTCTTGGCAATTGGATGCGTTCCATCTGTGTCTTGTGTTTTCAAACTCCAAGCCATGATATGTAACAATGATATAAGGCTTGGCACAAAAGTTTGTGCCCAGCTGGTTGACATGGTCCCTCTTACTTGTCTGTTTTTCTTACGATATACAGGCATTGGATCCCATCTGATTTTCTGCTTTATTTTGGGGGGTTTTGCCTCTTTTTGTTGGTTTACCAAGAGACAGCTCTAGCAAATACGAGATGAAGGGTGGGAGAGACAGGTTTTGGAATTTGTTAGTTGCCACTAGTGGATTTTGTGATATGGCAAGATCTCTTCTGCTTGGGTACTGTGAGTACTTCATGTCATCCATTTTCTGGCAGGGTTTGCTGGTACTCCAGGCTACCTCTCCCCTGAAGTCTTAAGAAAAGATCCTTATGGAAAACCAGTGGATATATGGGCATGTGGTAAGATTCTAACAAACTGTTTTACACTTAAACAACATCATTCCGTGTAAAAGAGTGATTCCTTGTAGCCTGTTGCTGGGAGGGTGCACAGTGGTCCTTCTTACTGGGTGGAGACATGAAGGCACAATTGAGGATAAGCACCTTGTGTAGGTGGAATGAATACTGGAGCCTGATCTCATTTGATTCTGGCTCCTAATCTTTTCCTCAGGCCATCTATCAGATGTTTGAGACTGAAGAGATAGGACCTGTCTATGCTTTGCAGAGTCAGTTGTTAAGATAACTGTAGCAATTTCCTATTACACTAGCTATGTAGAAGATGAAATTCTGAAGAGGGATGATGTTTTTTGAAAGAAAAGAAGTGTAAATGTATCTGGGACTGATCAGTTATGATATCAGTGTTGCCTGACATGGACTGAATAGTTCTCTGCAGGCCAGGAGCGTCAGCTTTGTCACTGTCATTTTTGTCCCAACACCATGCACAGTAAGCATCTAAAAACAGAGTCCTTCCTAAAACATCCTTTGCTGCCTAGGAACCCTAGAGATATGACTTCATCTTACTCTGAGAGCAGCTGGGAGTTGTGGCTCACCAGCCATGGTAGCCAGAGGAGGGTAGAAAGACATCATGCAGCTCATTCTAGCTCCTGGCACTGGCGTTAAGAGCTGAACATGAAGTGCCAGGGTGAGGTTCAGCAGATGACAGATTTGTACTGTGTTTTGCTATCTCAGAAGGCCAAATATGATGGCAAATGAAGATATGGAGCAATCATTGCCTTGGGGACTGTCAAGAGGGAAGGAAGAGGGGCTGAAGGAATAAATGGCGTATTAGCCTAACCATAGTGTATCTGTGTCTCTCCCTCCCAGGAGTGATTCTGTACATATTACTAGTGGGGTACCCTCCCTTTTGGGATGAAGATCAGCACAAACTCTATCAGCAGATCAAAGCCGGAGCCTATGACGTAAGGGCACTTTCTTGCTGAGTACCTGCATGGGTGTAGAAGCCATCCAAAACATGGCACTGTCTTACCTGGCGTCCAGCAGCAGGCCCCAAGCTTCTGTGCAAAGTGACGTTTGACGTGCTCATACACCTCGTTGTCTTCACTGCCTGGGATACAGTCCTGTCTGGGGCTGCTGAGGGATACGTGGACAGCATCACAGTGCACACTAGAACACTGACACTTGTTAGGGAAATGCAGAGGGTGGGAAGTGGTGTCTTCTAGTAATGCTAATGTTTTCAGTGGAGTAGAGGGAAGATAGAATGAAGGAGCTTGTCTTTGTCAAGGCCTAATAAAAAGTATGGAGATGTGTTCTGTAGAATAATAGCTCAAATTATGGTCTTCTACTCCTCTGTGCTGTCGTCCATGGAAAGCATGGAGCCCAGTGAGTAAGACGGAATGGTGGGGACCATTGGAGGGGTGGCTTTGTGGTGGGGATCAGCGTGATGGATTGGGTTGGAGGCTCTGGTAAAAAGCCTAGCAGATCATGGAACACTTCTTAGAGCATGGTAAAACTGAGGTGTAAAAAGTGCCTGAAAGAGGAATAGCAAGGAGGTTAGTGCTGAGGGAAGCAAAGGTGGTATAAAATGTAGTTTGGGTACCACAGCTCTAATGTTTGACGTAAATTCTTCCATGTAAGGACAGGCTTGAGAGGGAAGAAGGAACTCCTGGAAATCCTTGCTCAAAGCCTATGGGAATATCAAGAGGAAGTTAGGGAGTTCATTTTGTAGGCTGTCTTGTGGTTTGTATTAAACAAAAATAAAACCCCAAAAGGTGAGGGTTCTGCTGGACTCCATCTGCCGGTTACCTCCGAGCTTCTGTGCTTGAGACCATGAGAGCAGCTGTACTGGTGAGAACAAAGGTCTGCCTGTGTCCTGGCTCAGTGGCTTCCTGAGTGAAAGCAAAGTGATGTCTTTGTATTTGATAGCCTTAAATGGATTTGTGTTCTTCTCTTGCCTTGCTGCCCCTGTAGCTTTTGTGTTGTTCGTTCTTATTTGAAGTGGTTTTGCACTAATTATATCAATGGAGATTTGCAAAGCACTTCAGGGATTAAATACCTCTTTCTGTAAGTCATGAAGACTGAAGTGCCTGATCCCTCTTTATCTCTCTATTGTTTTTGAATTCTTACCTGTAGTGAACAAATTTCAGTAGATTCTTCCTTCATTTTGCCTGATAGAAAACGGCTGCATTTTACTGATGCACCTGCCCCTGATCCTTACCCAGCACCAAGGGGCCTGTATGCACAGGACCAGTCTGTTCCCCCTTGACCAGAGAGACGAAGTGGCAACAGTGAAAACAGTGAATTTTTGTTTGTTTGTTTGTTTTTGTTTGGTTGGTTTGGTTTTGTTTTGTTTTTACTTTTTGCAGCTGGGTAGGGGTTTTGCAAGACATTACCATGAATATTTCAGAGTTCAGGAGTGGGGAAAGTGTCCTTGCTTGAAACTTCAGTACCATGATTTTTGAGTATCCTCTTGCAATGTTTGCAGAACAAATTGTATAATGCCTTAGTGATGCCTGCAAGTGCAGAAATGAGATTATATGCAAATCAAATACAGCAGGTGTGTTGTTATGGCCCAACTGACTAAAGCGATAAAAAAGCATGAGGAAAAAAAAAAGATGGATTAAACTTTTTCTAAATTATGTAGTACTGTAAGAAAACATTTTCAGGATAAATCCTTTTTTTTCTACCACTTAAAGACAGGGAGCTTTGCCCCAACAGCATATTTGCATTCTGAAGTTCACCTGTATTTGTACAGTAGATTCATAGGGTTTCATCTCAGCATGCTGTCATCCGTACCACATGCAAGCCTCTACGAGATAGTGTAAATATCTCATCTTTATCTGTACTGGAATTAGAGCAGAAAGCAGTTACCCCTCATGGATGATCAGCAGCTAAAATACTTAAAATTCTTTTCTTTGTTTTCATGCTTCTGTATTCCCATCCACTGTTACATCTCTCTTGCCCCCCAAGTAATGATCTTGGTATGGTAGGTGGTTGCTAACGACTTGCTGGTGGGTTGCTACACCTAAGTGACTGGTACTGTTCCAGGATATTGTGTTTTATGGTGGGGAAAGTGTACCTGATGGGATGTTCTCTGTTAGTGGGTTTTGTTTTCATGCAGTTTTGCTGTAGTTAACTGTTTGTGATTTTCCATAAGCTGTTAGAGCTTTTAGCATGCTGGAGAAAGAGACAGGTGGGGTAAAAAAAGATAGTGCCAGTGTTTTTCATGTAAGAACTCAGTTAGAAAGATCTATGACTTTGCTTTTTTAACTGTTGAGTGTGAAAGAAATTCAAAAGTCTGAGTGATTTCTAAAAGGCTTTTAAACTCTTAATCTTCTTGCTTATGTCTGGTGAATGGTACAGGTGTGTCGTGTTGTCTGGCACCATTCATTTGCTGGATTCTGGTTGTTTTTTTTTCAGTATGGGTTTTCACAAAAGTTGGTGGGTTTTGCAAATGCCTTTGCCCTGGTATCAAAAGGGCAAAGGCTGGAATATAGCTGTGTAGCAGGGGAGAATCTCTCTGCTAGTAGAACTTCTACTCAGTTCATCATCTGTTCCTTCTTCCTCTTTTAGTTCCCATCACCTGAGTGGGACACTGTGACTCCCGAAGCCAAGAATTTGATCAACCAGATGCTGACGATAAACCCAGCAAAGCGCATCACAGCTGACCAGGCTCTCAAACACCCATGGGTTTGTGTAAGTGCTCTCCTTATTACAGGTTGATTTGTGGTTTACCTTGAATGGATATGCCAGAAAGACTTGAAGGACCCAGTAGATTTCACATGTTTCAGATTATGATTTTTTTTGGATATTGACCTTCAACAAGCCAACTTTGTCATGCTGTGGTGTTTTTATTGCCACAGTAATAAAAAAAGTTCCCTTATTATTTTAGAATTTTGTCAGTGTCCATAGTTTCTGGTTTTTTTCCCACATCTTGTCCAATCCATAGCATCCCAAAATGTCAAATGGAATTTGGCATCGTACGAAAATTTTAGGACCATTTTGGTCTTCATCTCTGCTTCAGTTTATAGCACAGCCTCTTCACAATATTTGGGACATTTCTGCTATGCTGCAGCTTAACTGGCTGTCAACTTGAAATCAGCAAAAAATCCTTTGCTGTTCTGTGTATGTATTTTCTGCTTTGCCAGACCTCACACATAAGTATTTTTCATCTTTTGCAAAGTTGGCAAGGAAATCCCAGAACACAGCTGGGTGTGGGTAGTACCACAGCACACTTCTGGGATGGGTCTAGTGTGCTCCTTTGCTCATTTGTTCTTGAGAAACTGTGATGGTGGTGTCTTTATACCACAAATCAACAGATTGCAATTTAAAGTTACTTATGTGAACATCTGTCTAACAGGAGAGATGGTAAAATGATGCAAGTTCCTTGGAAGTCAAAACTTCACACTGGCTGAGACTGCATTTTTTTTTCTCCTTGCATGCTTGTAATCAACTGCAGTTCCTGTGTATTATTTTCTCCTAATGCCTGTAGCCAAAGTTGTATTATGAATAGCCCACTCCCTGTGGCAACTTCCCTTCTCTGAGCTAGGGAGAGTCTGATTTCACTACTCAGCCATGTCAGCCTCTCACGGAAACTGCCTCCTGTCGAGTCTGTTGTTTCTCTTTGCTTTGCAGTCCCTGTGTGCACAACATATGTTTCTTTTCTGGATACGTATGGCTCCTCTAAAGTAAATGTTGTAGGAAATATAAAAAAGTTTAAAAGTTTATCTGAGACACTGAGTGTCTTAGCATCACTGAACTTCTGAAGTACGTGTCCTGATTCTTGTAAGAGCACATTGAACAACTGGACATCACTGTCTCTCCTGAAGAGGCTCGAGGAACAGTGACCACCAGAGTTGTTTGAGGACACTTTGGCTACATTCTCCCCATACGCTGCCATGTGTACTCCAATAGTGACCAGCTTTGACAATAGGATCAAAGCAGAGACTTCCCATGAAACTAGCTGAATATAGGCACAGTTTATATTTCTTTTGGATATTGCAGAATTTTTTCCAAGCAAGAGAAAGTTATTGGAGACTTTGTTCACAGTTATCTGCCAGGTTAGAAATTCACCCACTATCCTCATAAAGGGAATTCAGGCTTGTGGTTCTGTGTAAGAGCAACAGCTACTTTGGCATTGATTAGTCACTGGCTTCTTCACGTGCTCTAAATGCTTGGCAGTATCAGTCTCTGATTTCCTCTTGTGGTCTTAATGGCTGCAACACTCCTAGGAAGTTGTCTTTTTTGCAGTTGATGGGATCCCAGTCTGCTGTGGATGACAGATGTGCATCACTGCATAGAGATTATGCTCATTTTTTTGTATTGGTACAATAGAACTACATGATATTTTCTTTTACATGCTGAGAATCTGTTTCTGCAATACTGATACAAAGATGCCAAGGCCTCTGCTAGTCAACCTCTTACATTCAGGGGGTTGCCATGTCTAGGAAGGCTGCTGCTCACAAGTAGTCCCTTACTGCTTGAAATTTCTCTTTCAAGCTGTAAGTAATGCTGCCCAGGTCTTTTCTGTAGTGCCTCTAACTAGGTTCCCCATGGGTATGCTTGTTCATTTCTCTTTGTCTTCATACTATCTTAAATCCTGTCTGTGCCTGAAAGGCAGAGAGCACTGATTCTCACCTGTACCTTAATCATCAATTTCTTGGGTGCAGTGCTGTCACAGCCCACCTTGGTTTAATGTGTCTTTATGGAAGTTCTCAGGTTATGAACCAGTTGTAGTGCTTTGCAGCCATGCAGTGGTGAGAGGCTTGGACATGTCAGCCTGAATGTCTTGATTGTATGCAAGTGGAGTGAACTTCCCTGGCTGACTTGGCATGGGTATGTTCTTGATCTTCTGCTGTTCCTGTTTTTCAGCAACGATCCACTGTAGCATCGATGATGCACAGGCAGGAGACTGTGGAATGCTTGAGAAAGTTCAATGCTAGAAGGAAGCTAAAGGTAAGTATGTCTTAATTTGCCTTAAGTTTGTTTCTAGTTCTCTGAATTGGAGGTTAGTTGCCTTCCTAGCAACAATGGTTTTTTTCACGAGTGGCAGAGTGTTGGAGAAGTACCTTATGTGATCCTCCAGTACAGGGCACTGAAGCAGTGGACTAGGGAGCTGCGTAGTTTCTTTCTCTGAGCTCTAAGCTTCCCATGCCTCTCCTGCTACATATTCACCCCTTCTACATTCTGCCAGTGAGTTGAAACAGAGCAGCTAGTTCTGGGACTTTTAGTTCTGAACACTCCACACCTTCCAGTATTAGTGTTAGCGGTTGCCTGCAGCTGGGGCAAAGCCTCTGGCCTGTGCACAAAGCAGCTCTCTGCTGTGGGCAATCTAGGAAGCAGCTATGTGTTTAATTCTTAGTGCCATTTCAGATTTCCTAGGCTATCCTGCCTGGCATCTAGCTGCTGCTCTAGAAAGGCAGGAGGGCGAGTGGTCCCGTGTCAGGCCTAACAACCACACGTGGCAATCCTGGATACACTAGGGTCCTTCAGGGTAGCAGTGGTATCCCTCTGCATTGGTAACTGATGCACTGTGTTCCCTGTGGGTCAGCCCAGCCCCTTTCTCAAGTGGCACTGTCTGTTATCTCTGCTTTGTCTTCCCCACAGGGTGCAATCCTCACAACGATGCTTGTGTCTCGGAATTTTTCAGGTAAGTCCTCAATGTTCCCATCCCTTCCTTGGTTCTGTTTTGTGTGAGTGAGCTGGAGAGTATTTTAACCATTTTGGGGTCAGGTAGGAGGGGAGGAAACATGCTTTCATTTTAGCATGGTGTAATGGTGATGACTTTGCCTGAGCTAGTGACCAGTGTGAAATAGGAAATGATTTGTTTGGAGAGGAGCACATGGTATTGTAGTCTGGTACAAATCAGAAGCCAGCTTCCATAATCATCTCATGATATTTTATTAGCAAATTACTTGTGAGAAATTCTAGCTGGTGTCATTAGCTTTCCCATCATAAACCAGGAGTGAGGGGCTCTTATTAAGTAGGAGTGTTTCCTTTAGACCTGAGGCAGGGACAGGGAAGTAATATTGGTGAGAATAGGGACTGGAGCTATTTGAGTATTGTATTACTATGACTCATCAAAAATGGGTCTGAAGTGTCCAGCTATTAGTTTTCCTTCTTGGAGTCTCAGAAGTGGTTTTCATCCTTTTAAATTTAATAGCTGGTAGTCTGGCTCCCAGCCAACTGCATTACGTAGTGCATTTACTGAAAATGCAAATCTCAACATGTAAATCCATGCTTTTTGGAAGATTATTGTCTTGGCTCAGCACACCTGGGTGACACCGTCTTGTCTGTGCTCATTTTCATATGGGTGGAAAACCTCTATTTGTAAGTGCTTTTGGTTTATGGGATCTTTGTTTTCTTTAACCTCTTTGTAATTTTCTTTCTCTTTTAAAAGACCAGTCATTGAATGTGTGAGTCAGATTTTTACTGCATCTGACTACAGCTGCTTTCAAGTGGAAGTCTGCTATATGGATTATGTGATGATGGAAGTGTATTAATTTCATCTGGCCATTTACAAATGGTGGATACCAATACCTACATTCTGGATGTTGTTTCAATAAACTTGTAATTGGAATGAAAACCTCTGTGAAATGATCATCCCAGCATACCAAGTGCACATTCATGCACACATTCTTCTGTGAACTCGAGGCAGTGTTTTTAACCTTCTGTATGGTAATACAAAAAAAAAAAAAAAAAAAGTGTGCAATTATGCTACAGTTAATGGCCAAGCCTCAGCAACATCCAAACATTTTTTTCTTGGTTCTTGCTTTCAGGTAGACCTGTGCCCTTATGTCAGCATTACTTGTGGCTACAGCGATTTCTTTTTACTGCATTTCTCATAGTTTGGCCTTAAAGGGACAGAGTGATTTTATCCATTCATCTGTCCCACAGTCGTGCTATTACAGGACTTAAAAATTCTAAACTGTTTTCTGATATTGATTCTGAAATAACTGTTTGAGGAGCTATGGCACAATGACAGGACTTCTGCAGGCCTGTGCAGAGCTAAACATTTTCTTGGGCCTTCTGCTGGTGTGAACTGTTTTTGTTCTATTTACACAGCTTGTCTTTATTTCACTTAATTGATGATTCTGAAATAGACAGGGGTTTTATTCTTTTTTTTAATAAACAGAAGTTTTAGATTAGTTTTTAGTCTGCAAATATTCTCACTTCTAATGAAGCTGCAGAAGTGTTTGGGTAACAAAATCTCTTACAGCTAAGATTTTGACTACATGAAACGCCAGAGAGAACAGTTCTCCTTAATAGTGTGTGACCTATACATCCACTTAATCCCTGAGCTAGTACTGAGGAGGAAAAAGCTTGCTCTACTCATTCTTCTCTGTGTCAAGGGCTGAAGCTGCTGGATCCACTTCAGTTAACAACTGAAGAAAAGGAAATCCTAGGTGGCCCTATAGTGAGTGCAGGGTTTGCAGTGTCTCGGAGTTCTGCTTTGAATATAAACTGTGATTCCAAGTATGAGACACTCAGAAAAACTGTCCAGAGAGAGATGTTGTGAATTTAGATGCAAAGCCTCTGTCAAGAGTAGCAATTCCTTAGGTTTTATGTGTTTTTAGAGAGGTGAGATCATTTACTCCTGTTTTCTTTGCAGTGTAATATGAGCTTGACTTTTTAAAATTGTAATTATTTTTAAATTTACTTAGGTTTTCTAGTTGGCTGCAGTTGAAGTAGATACATCTGCTGGAATTAAAGAATAAATGCATGATAACTGAAAGTAATAAGTTAAAAAGTTTGTGTGGGAACTTTGGGTAGAACTCAGACTTTTCTTACTGTGACAGGCATCTAACTGCCCTTGAAGGGTTCTGCAATAATATTTGTTTCTTTCCCTAAAGCTCTAAAGGGGTTTTTATTTTCTCGGATTTGGTGGTACTATTTTGTGGGTTTTTAGAAGTCCCATTCCCAGCAGACAGGGAACAAGATTTATGAAGAGAGAAGCTTCTTACTGCCTGGGGACGAGATCTCCTAAAAGCTTCTTTCACAGATGTTTTGAACAAAGAGGAAAGTGAAGGCTCATGTGACCCCAGTATCAATTAATTAGGCAGGACTGTACTATCTTCAGGAAATATGAGAAGACTCCTTTAATCTTCTTGTCATTACTATATCCTGTGTCACATTTTGTAAGATGGAGTTCCTTCACTGTGTAGGCCTGTGACAAACTGTATTCCTAAAGAATCTGTAGCAGTACTCTCTCTCTTTTTAGCCCATCAAAAATTCTTGTTTTTTTCTTACAAAGAAAAAAAATTCTGTTCTTTTGTGGGTAATTTGTTGCTTGCTATGGGCCTTGTACCCCAGACCAGTTAAGTTAAAGGTTTCTTTCCCCAGTTATGATATATTAAGCCATTTAATATTGGATGTTCGTGGTTCTTTTCAGAAGATTGCATCTCAGGCCAGCAGTAGGCTATTTATTCAAAGCAGATACAGTTGCACTCCTTTTAGTGTAAGTCAGGAAGTTGAAACCTGGTTACAATAAGGGATTTGTAGCTTCTCTCCACACTCTGGTATGTGTTAATTCAGCTGCAAGAGTGAACAATGCAAGCTAAGTCTTGCTGTAGGATTGTTAGGGTCACACCAGGATATACATAGGATTACTTGGGTGTTCACTTGGGGCTTTGGATGTTCAGATGATCCAAGCAAACACTGATCTGATCTGCATTCACTTACAGAATACAGAAGTGCAGTTGGGTAAATCAACTGATGAGATCATGTGCAAGAAACTCCTAAATCATCTTCTGAGAAGTAAATGTAAATTTATTACTAGAAGAGGCTTGGCAAGGTTTTTAGAGATTCTTGCAACATTTAAGGGTGCCTGGACGCATTTATGTGGATAAAACTCTGTAAATAAGCTTGCTATAAACTGAGTGAAAGGATGGAAAGAAACTGGTTTTCATCTTAGGAGCAGCCATCTTCACAAAATGCTGAGAAGTGGCTTTTCTCTGTAAGCTGATTTTTATGCACAACTTACAAGTGGCCTATGTGAAATTCATAGTACTGTTTTCCTAAGCTGATTGCAACTGTTCATTTGGGGAGCTGTTCAACAAGCTCTCACACTGTGAAATTCACTTCTGTCGTGTGGTTCAGCACAAGTCTTGTGTTCAATATAGATCCTAAGGCAGACATTGCAGGTAACTAAGCCTTATGCCTGAAACCTCTGTTTTTAACTGATGTTGAGCTTTTTTCTGGGTTATTGTCACTGCTTGCTTAAATCAGTTTTGTGAGGGAGCTATTGTGGCAGAGTGTGACAATAACTGGAATTCGTTGTGTGTCTCTACAGATCCTTATTAACACTCCAATGTGCAGGTTTGGGTTTTTGACTAGATGGGTGAGGGTGAGAGAGGCTGGAGGCAGATTGAAGGAGCAGAGTTCTTTCTAATTAAGAAGGCCCGAATATGCCTGTGCATATTTAGTGTAACCTGTACAGAGACATTTTTTAGCTGACTAAAGACCAAGAAGGAGGAAATAATACAAATTCTGAAGTGGTACTGAAATATTTTACTGTCTTGTTATACCTCCCTTCCAGAAGTGTGAAACTGAATTTTTGCTATTTTGTGTAGGTGGATATGTGCATATACATATATATTTATACTCAGGTTGCAATTTGAATTCTTTTCTTTAACTGAAATGAGTAATATATGTGAAGTTTCTACTGTATTATGTTAGGTAGATATTGATTCAGAAATTTGTATCTCCTGGTCGAAATCCAAAGGTATGAAAATATGGAGGGGGAAAATGTTTTTAAGCTATTTGTAGAGCTTTGACTAAAAAAGTGTAACATCGCTGGAAATCACATTTGCCAAGCAAAAGATGAAGTCACATTTAATGAAAAATTAAGTTTTCGTAAGTGTTTTCTCTGTATCTGCTAAATCTCTTAAGTTTTAGTGACTGATGCTCTACTAATACAGTGTGGACCTGCCGAAGTAGTGGATTTCAGTTAGTAACTTCCATTTGCAACTTCCTAGAGTGATACGGATTTCATGACTGCATTTAAGTGTTTATCACTGTAGCCAGAGAGTCTAATTGATCATCAAAAGTAGATGTAATAGAACAAGTTCTTCTCTCTAAAGTTCAGTAAAGCTCTGTGAGTGCTTTTTATTGTGGTGTTTGTTCTTAATAAATAGATATTCTTGAAGTTACACTGCATTCATGGGCATTGTGTGTGATGGTAGCCAGAAGTGCCTCTTGTGACTGTACACTGACTGTTGGCTCCTTTGTGGTGACCCCAGAAGTGACACTGAGTTGAGAAATAGTTAATATGACTTTCTTTGAACTGAGAATATGAGAATAACAAGCTGCAACTCTGTGTCATTGGGAATTCTGTGTTGGTATGATATAATTTTTATTTAATCAAGTCTCAGTAAAGTCCAGAATTCTTCAGCCATAAATGCTTGTGTTTAGAAACCAGAACTTGGCTTGTTTGTTAGACTAGCATCATAAGTTAGACAGACTTAATAAAAGCAGCCTCAATGTTCTTCCTGTATCCTAAAAAAGAACTCTCTGGAAGCTTAACTGAAGTGAGAAATGTAACTGAGTTTTGGCAGCTGAGGACAGGGCAAACCCAGGAACAGGCTGGATGAAGGGTTGCTCTCTCTGGAAAAGGAGGGTAGGGGCTGGCAATGGGGAAGGCACTGTCTGTGGCTGTCTTTGGAGTGAGTATTTCCTCCTCAGTCCCCCCCTGGCTCTGGTACATCCAGAGTGTCTGGTGTTTATTGCTGATGAGTTCAGCATTAGGGATTTGTGTTTCTGCCAGGAGCATGGTCCAGAGCTCAGGCTGTTTACTCTGGAGGCCACAACTGAGAAATGTGGGAAGAGGAAGGGGTATGTGCAGGAGAGGCCTTTTGTGTTTCTCTTAAGAGATAACTGCAGAGTGTCTTGTTAAGCTAGCAACAGAATTATGTTTCTAAATTACTGGGTTAGCAGCATGTGCTCTCGTGTCTCTATTCTAGAAGAACTCTTAACTTCTAGAAGTTAAGAGAAGAGGGAATTTAATCCCTTTAATATGTAGAGGAAATGGGAAAGAGAGAAAAAATTAATACAAGCATCTCGTGCCTGGAAAACCATAGAGCATTGGTACAAGACCATTTCAGGAACAGTAAAGAATCTGCCTGCATGTGTCTTTGGATTCTTCCCCTGCTGTTGTCTCTTTGCTGATTTGCCTGTCTTCTAAAAGGATTTTTGTTACAGGAAGTCTTGTCTGTTGCTTGTGCAGAAATTCTTCTTGCATCCCCTTTTTTTTCTGTCTTGTAACTTGTACAGGTTGATCTGTGGGTAGACCTGGATGCTTCCCTGTTGTCTCAGGTGTCTGAGTCATCTTTGTGTGTAAATGCATTTCATGGGCTCTCCAGCTGTCTTTATAAACCACAGTATGATGCATGGACCAAATACACCCCAGACCAAGTTCCTTTCTACAGTACTGGGATGCTGTCAGGCCTGTGGGAGAGCAGTGTATGCCATGCAGAGGTACCAGCAGGGAGGGAGGCTGGACGGGCAGGCTGCACCAGGGCACACGGATCAACGTTACACAGTGCTGGGCTGTACAGAGGGACTCGCAGCTGAATTCGCTTTAATGTTGTGGAACATGATTTTACCTGTCTTCTGTCCACAAAGACAAATGTGAGGTTGTGGAAAACTGCAGAAAGTGTGAAAAATGTTGCTTCCCTGCTTGTCTCTGGGATGTTCCCAGAACATATGGTGGTACTATTTTGCTTCTCTGGTGGTGGTATTGGATTTTTTTTTTCACTTCAGGGATGTCCCATTTGGCATATTTGTTAAGTTGCAGAATGCTTTACTCCTTCTGAAGTGTTGTAAGGCTATAACAGTTTCTTGTTTTCAGCAGTTGTTGTGTGAGATGCCTTGATGCATGTGTGGTATGAATGCTGGACCCCTTTTGACCCCATAGTCACATTGTTCTCCTTCTCACTTGCATGTAGAATCAAGCTAACCTTTGTCCTGCCTTGAAAGTGGCAAGAACTTATTTGCCTTGCAGTCTTGCAATGCTTTAAAAGTGTGCACTCAGAAAAGAGACTGCTGCAGGGCAGATGAGTTGCTTTGCCCACCTTCATGTGTGCACATTGGAACACTGTGTTTTGACACATCACATTCAGAAAAGTTCTGCCTGAAGTTCTTCCAATATTCGTGGTTTCTGAGAGCTGGAATGAAAACAAAATTGTAATCTAGCTTTATACTTGCTTTAGAGAGTAGAATTAGGAAGCCAATTCAGAGATTCTAGTAAGCTTATATGGGTGCCACCTCTGTTGGGAGGAGATGCTGTAGTCATTTGCACTAACTCAGCTAATATTGTGTAGTTAATCCATGTCTGTAGGGTCTTGTAGGGAAGGCAGGATGAAAAATGTGGTTGACATAAAATTTGAGCAGTTGCTTAGGTATTGCAGAAACCTTTTTTGCTTAATGTTGCTACTTCTAGAGAGCCTGAGCACTGTGCAAATTGCTCAGTGTGTCTTTGGGAATGGAACATTTCAACAGTCATGTGAGCATTGTCTTAGGACTTGCCTTTTGTCTAGGCCTCGTCTTAGCTGCACCTAAAACCCAGGTGCCCAGACCCTTGAGCTTCCCCACAACTGCTTAGGAGAGCCATAGCACGTGTTGGTACCGTAGTTGTCTTGCATGCTCTCTACAGAAGTCGATACAACTGAATACGTTCTTCACAAGCAGACAAGAAATGGTTTGTATCTGTTGAAGCTGTAGACGGGGTCTTGCTGTTGACAATCACTGTTGATGTACCACTTTGCTGTAAGAGATGGAGCAGCTCCTTCACCACTCCCAAGTGTGCGTTCTGCCAGGCATTGCTTGTGGGCTCTCTGTGTGTGCTTATCATTCTTCCAGTTTCATTGTAGTGCCAGTTGTTCAACTTGAGCACGGCAGAGCATCTTTATCTTTCAAGGAAGAAATTCAGCCTAGTTCCCTGTCTCTTTTGCCATTCTTCCTTTTTTTTAACAGTTTTCAGATGCTGCCTTTTGCACTTTTTCAGACCCTTTCTTTTAGCTATCCAGCTTTCCCCAGAGAAACTGTGAATAACAGTAATTAGAAGGCTTCTGTGTTATCAGCACCCCCTTTATAAACCCGTCTGTTATGTGAATGGCTGCGCTTACAGGTGCAGCCTTTATCCTGTTACAAAAATCAGACAGGTTTCTTAAGCTTTTCCCCCTGTAATTGCTGGCACTCGTCTTTGGGGTCACTGTGTGAGTGGAGGATTGACTTAGAAGCTCTCAATTGCCATTTCAGGCTTGTTCTTCTTGAGGTGGTGAAAGTGGTAGTATTTTGCTTGAATAATGAACAATATTGAACAATAGATAGGATAGAGGATCCTCTGCTATCAGGATGAATTTGATGAGCGAATTCCTGTTTTCCAGGTCTCTTGCTAGCAGGGTGGTTGTCCTTCTGGAGTTTTGCGCATTTTTGAGGGAAGTGGTGGAGGGGAGAGAGAGAGAGAGTCTTGAAACCAAAATCTGACCTACTTCTGCTTCTCTCCACAGCTGCCAAAAGCCTGCTGAACAAGAAGTCAGATGGAGTGAAGGTAAGTTCTTGCTTTGCCATTTCACTGCCTCTCCCACCATCTGAACAGAAAGCAGCCACTCTCTCTGGTGCCTGTCCCCTTCCAGGGTAAAACCACAGCCCTGTCCTGCAGCTGGGATTGCTGTAATCAGTGTCTCGTTATGGAACCCTGGGTGGGATCTTAGTGTTCCTTACATGCATAACTAGCTAAGTGCACTGTTGCAGCAGGAGGAATTCCTTTTCCCCTGTCTGTGATGTATGGAGAACTGGTCTGCACTGGATTAGAAAGACCAAGGACTTGCTCGGTTGTGACACATGTCTCTGACTTGTCTGTTCTGCTCAGTGCTTCTGACTGTGAAAATTGCACAGAGCAATTGTGAGTGGCTGATGATATACCCAGCAGATCCCGTGAAAGTTTCTTGGTCTACTCACTTGGACAGGTGCTGAAGGTTGACCTGGGAAGAAGGGTGGGGAAGGAGGAGCCTCCAAATGTTCATGTTTGGACAGAATGGAAACTGAGGATTGTGTTAAAAGTTCAGTTCATGTGCCTGAAGTTGAGGCACTCTCCTGTTCCCTTCTGAAGGGAATTATTTTTTCCCCACTTCAATGTCATTCTTTGTGTTGCATGGTCATCATTTAATTCTGGAGGTCACACAGGCCCTTGCCAAGGCTCTGTTGTTGCAGGCAGCAGCCCTTTCCCATCTGATACTGGAGGAAAGACAACTACAGGCTACAGCATGGTCCTCCCCTCAGAGGACCAATTATCCTTCACTGTTCTGAAGGATAATTGTCCTCCACATGGAAAAGAAGTTGGGTTTATTTGCTTGAATTTTCCTTTGAAGTCCAAACCTTTCTCCACAGCTGTTAGGTGGAACAGTTCATCTCCTGGTTTAGCACTGTGGGCAGTCTTCATTCTCCCCATGCTGGGGGGCTGACATTCACACTGTAGGGCCAGCACACTTGTTCTCTCCTGCTCTCTGAGCCCTTTTCTGTTTTAATGAGGCTTTGTTCCCAGGGGGCTCACAGTCCAAGCAGGCTGCTGGAAAAAGAGGTGTTTTCAGAAGAGTTGTGTTTGTTTTGGGGACTGCTCTAATAAAACATTATAATGAAATACACATACATTCTTATGGTTCTGTAGTATTCTGCCCTATTGACATCTAGGTTTTGGGGTTTGTTTAATTCTTGATCAAAATGCTCTGTGAAAATGCTGTTCCTGCCCTAGGATTCTTGTCCTTGAAATGTGCCTGCAAGAATGAGCTTTTGGTCATTGCACCAGCCTTCCTCTTGTACAGACATGCATTGAACACATGAACACTAATACAGCAAGTGTGTTAGAGCTGTTGCATCTGTTTAAATATCTGTTGATATTTAAAACATTGCAGTAGAATAAGAATGGATTATCTCAAATGTTGTGAAATGAGAACCAACAGGTGCTTGCTTCAAAATCCCAACGAGGCAGGGGAGAAGTAATTGGAAAACCATCAGGTATCAACGTCTACATAGTTTTGTTACCTATCTAGAAAAAAAATGGCTTTCTTCTTAGGATTCTTAGTTTCCAGCAAGCTTTCAGGGAGTGTCACATCTTGGGTTAAAATATTCAAGAAAATGGGCAGCGGATGTACGCATAAATCTTGAGGCACAACTTCCTGGTCATGTAGTTACAAGGAGACCTTGTAGGTTAGAACCTTCCAGTTCCATAGAAAGCTTGTGGTGTTTGGTTCATGGTGTACATGATGTCTTCTCTGTGAAAAGGATAATCCTGGATTTACTTTTCTCTAGCCCTTTGCAGTATGTGTTGTTCCTTGTATGTGTCATCGAATACTTTGATAAATCGGAAGGTACATTAGAGAGCACAGCGTTCTCTGTTCATGGTGAATGAGATTGTCCTCTGGAAACCGCTGCTTCTGCAGGACTGGAGACCTGCAGTCAGGAGTCTGCATGCAGCTTCCTCCCTCCAAAGTGTTACAGCAGACTGGCTTTGCAGTGTTGGGTTCTTGCAGCTGGGTACAAAACAGTGCTGTCCATGAGGTGCATTGCTCATGTTCACCCTGGGCTGAGGGCCCCCAGGAGAGGTGTTTTAAGCTTCCCATTTTCCCTAAATCATGTCAAACTTCAGGTTTGTCAAACTTCAGGTGTGGATTTTGAGTCCTCGTTTCTGTAAGTGTTAAAACTTAGAAATAAATCATTTATTTCTTATTAAAGCTCCTGTTCTGAGTTACTCTTCTGGTCAGTAAAAAAGACTTTTAAAAGTACAAGTTGTTTTCCTCCAGTGCTAAGCTTAGACAAGATAGAGAGTGCGTAATGGTCTGTGTGTGTTTGTAGGACATCCTTAACACTTCTGTTGTAGGATTTCTGTATCTACATGCTTCTCTCTTTCCTTGCCCTATTGTAATGGGTGCTATACTCCATTAGAAGTGTAGACTTTTACCATGTCCATTTACCAGTTGGAGCAGTACTGGCCCATTGGCTGCTGGGGACAGTCTTTGCCCTGGTCACTGTCTGGTTGGTGGCCTCACCATTGTGACCAGCGTGCTTGTCATGTGTTGCTCCTTATGCAGGAAACTTGTAATTTTAGCTCCACTCACTTTCTCACCCTGTACAGTTCTGACAAACAACTTGTGGCAGTGTCTGGTTGAGGTAAGAGCATCTGGTCTTACTTGTGGCGAACGATGATTTTTTGATTGCAGTAGTGCAGAGCACAAATACTGGCGCTTGAACACCAACCAGATTTTCAGCTTTGTGATATCCTTTTCACACCCACTTCCTATATAAATTATTCTACATCAGATGTAGGTTTAGAACAAGCACTGCATGCTGTAGTTTTAACTGTAGTCTGCTGCTGACCACATGCCATCTGGTTAGGCTGTTTCTCATGTTTCCTCCAGATAAGGAGACTGGTTTGAATGTTGAGTTTTCTGTTTGTTTGTCTCTTACAATTTTCTTGGAAATCAGCTCTTTATGGAGATTTGAGAGAAAATATCTTTCAATTTCTCCATGGTTTTTATCTGATCCAGGGTGACTATGCACCATAAGACTGTAGTCACAGATACCCACAAAGCAGATAAGAATGGAAAGAAAATTTCTTCCACAAATAGATTATTACACTTGTGTAAAACTTAACGGCTTTAAAGACATTGAGAAAAAAGCACCACCAGTTTGTGTTAATTTACTTTCTGTTCAAGGTAACTTTCCCCTTTTTTTGGCTGGTATTCAGAGCTGTCTGTGCTAGAATTCTGCATTGTTTGACAAGGATAGTAGGAATTTCTTTTACATAGTATTACACAAGCTTGAGTGAGACATATACATCTTTCTCATGCTTTATTCCCAATAATTTCATAAAAATGTGTGCTGGTGAATTTCTGATGCAAGGTACAGCATGTACTTGCTGACTTAGTATAAATGAGAGAGGAATGATTTAATAGTCATATGTGGTGATATGAGCATCTACCGTGAATTGTGTTGAGCTGATACATTAAAAAAAAAAAAGGGACAGTTTTTGTTTCTCCAACAATAGGCTCAAATCCTTCGCTGAAGTAAGTTTAGCACTAAAGCAATGAGGATGCATGCATTTTACTTGGAACAGACCATTTTGGAAGGCAGTGGGAGAAGCTTAAATCAGGAGGGGAGGACAGGAGGGAAACTTTATTTTTAAATTCCAATACTAGTGTGTCCACACTGGGATTGTTTTGATAAATTTCCATGGATATGACCCTCCCCTCTAGCAAATTCCTTTCCAAATTTTATTTGAAGCATTCCTGTTTTTCATTTTGCACTGTTGCTTCTATTTCAAGTACTAATTCTGCTAATTGGTAGATATTTCATCAGCTTGGCACTTGAGAACTTTTCCATTATCTTAAATAATGAATGATTTAAACTGCCTTGAATCTTAAATTCTGCCTGCTCACCAAACCTTTGTAGTGCTGCACTCACTTTCTTCAAGCAGAATTTGGATCCAAGCTGTAGCAGCAGGAAGGCCCAAGTTTTATCCCCAAGGAATATGGTTTTCTGCTTTCAAATCCAGAAAGTGAGGCTAGAAGATGCTGAGTGACGAGTTGCAGAGCCCCTGTAACACACCACATATCTTGTGGTCATCACTGTAGGTCCCAGGTATTTTTTTAAGATTCTAAATTTATGAGCAACATTGTGCATCTACCATTTTAAAATTTACTTTAGATAGTTTCAAATCAAATTTATTTTCTTTCTTGTTCCTCTTTCTGACTGTAATCTGGAATTGCCATCTACTGCAAGGTGAGAGAGGGGTTAAGGAATGGGCTGGGGCAAACACCTGGATGAAGATTAAGGACACTTTATGCTGAGTGTCCTTCCTCTAAGCTTCCAGTCAGGATCTGGGCTCCCTGTAATTAGTGTTACAGTCCTACTGCTGATTTTTTTTTTTTGTCTCTGGGTAACACTTCAAAGAGCCATGTTCCCTTTTTTCCAAAGGGGTATTTATTTCCTGGTGGTGTGAGAGGCTGTGTGTGTTTCCAGTTCTAGCAGGGCCTGTAAGACACATTTCTATAATCAGAATTTTTTAATGCACGAAGCGTTATTTTTAGTTAAGCGTGTAATTGTTATTATTTTTAAATTGTTCCTTCTCTAAGCTCTTTGTTAGTTTCTTTTTTTTTCTTTCTTGTTTACTTCTGACCACTTGGGTTTGTGACTAGGATTTACAAAATTATATCAATAATGTTCCTGAGGCCCACTGTAACACTCTGTGTAGATAGGAAATTGTGGAGTATGCTATGGGATGCAAGAGATTTTAACAGCATTCACTTGCCATGCTTTGCCATGTCTGTTGATTTTCTACCTTGTCTTTCTGCCACATGCACTCTGTTTTCTTTCCCAGTAAAAGCTGAATAGCACAGCTGAAAGTAGAACTCAACTGAAAGAGGAAAAATCCATTTATTTGGTTTAACAAGTTTAATGTTCTAAAATCTGTCGTATTTATTACATAACTGCAAAGAGGTATCAAATACCATTTGTTCTACTGTTTTGTAAGGAATATTGCAGTGAGTGTACATTTTATGCCTGATGTGTACCAGCTTTCTCTGCCCTTTGCCCAGTAAAGAGTATGTGGGGAAGGAAGGATGCTCTGTAAACTGGCATGGCTGCTGGGAAGCAGTGGGTGAAAGCATGCCTTAAACAGAGAAGGCACAGTAGGAAGGGGACACAACCTATAAAATCCCCAAGGGCCAAATGACATTCACACAATGACCAACAAGAGTTAATGCTCCTATCTCTGCATCTGGACTTGTTATAATCTTAAAGCCATACTGTTTAAAGATTGTTTATGTGAAGCTAAACAGAGAGAACCCAAGTTCATCTGAACAGCAGAGTTCTGTGCTGAACTGTGTTATGCAAGATAACTGGGGAGTGCTTCAGATCTGTTTAAGTGCTGACATCCAGTAGCACATTATATCCACCTTTGATGCATTCAGTTTTTTCACTGCATTGTTGTAATGCCTAGAAACACCAACTGAGATCAAGGGTCCGGTGTGCTTAGCTAGCAGTGGCTAAGCAGAAAATTCCTGCCTCTTAGCTTGCAATTTAAATAGACAAGCTGACAAAAGGGCAAGAGAGAAGATGGCTTGACAAAGATTAAATTATTTGCTCTGCATCACACTAAAGGGCTAAAGCAAAGTAGAAATAGGATGTCAAATTGGCTGGTTCAAGATGACTCTCACTATGATGACCTGCTTTTAGTTCAACATTTTTTCCTACCTTAAGTTCCGAAATTACTATACTCTCCATAGGAATATGAGTTGCTGCAAGTGTGATATTTTAACATAAATACGGTCAGTATCACGCTGGGGGAGAGCTGCATGCGGAAGATAGAAACACAAAAAGCTGTCACAAAAAAAAAAATAGCCATGTTAAGTTCCCAGGACTGTGAATGGGACCTTGCTTGGAATCACTGTACTTCTTATAGTGTGTGTTCTGGAATGATTTACACTCACTGTTTCTAGTATTTCTGCCATGCTGAAGAGACAGTGATTCTTCAGGTTGTCTTCTGTCACCTACTGACTTCTGTTGATTGTTACTTAAAGCAAGTCTCTTCCTTAAATTTCACTGTAGACAATCTGCTCCTCTTTCAAGATGAACACCTAAAATTCACATACATAATAAAAATAGAACTGTAACAAACATTCATCCCTAGGTCTGTTGTCTGTACTGCTTTGAGAGAATGTTTTGCACTCAGGTGTAGGGAAACCCTTAAAGTGATCAGTGAGGTACTTCCCCATAGGCTGTGTCTGCCTTTAACAATTTTTTTCATTCCCTGGGACATCTCTGCACTGCCTAGTAGTTCTTAGAGATGTATCTGTGTTATGGAAGGGAAAGAGAACTCTAACTAAACTTCTGTTCTCTTATTTACTTTGCTAAGTTGCAGTCACATTACAAGAAGAGAACAAAAAGCTTTGCTCACTCAGCTAGTCACGTTGGGAAGGTAACAATAGATGATTCTGATGCAGCTGTTAAGATGTATTGGGAGATTGATCTGGTTTTAGTAACTTCCTTGTATATGATTTGACTTAATAAGTTTTAATGCTTTAGCACTTACTGCCAGTGCCTCATGTCAGCATTTTCTAACCTGTCTTGTGTTTTAGTAGTATTTTCATGCTCTGGTCATAACACAGACCTCACTCCCCGCCCTTTTCATACTGCCAACCTAGCTTTTCTTCCCAGTGTTGTTACAGTAGCCAGTAATAATGTGCTTTCTGGGATTTCTACACTACATCATGCCCTGTAATAGACTGACATTGTTTTAAATTTAGCTTGTATTCTAATTAAATTCTGATCTGCAGAGGGTTCTGTTTCCTCCCATGTCAGTGTTACTTGTGTCTCTGTGTAGGAGGGTGTTTGTTTTCTGCATGGCTTGGTTGATTCTTTTCATATTGAATCTTTTGCTTGTATCTTAACATTTTCTGCCCCTTTTTTCTTTTGTAACTTACTGGAAGTCTGTATGATTTTCAAACGAGACTCTCTTTCTTAGAGACAGGTTTACCTCAGTATCCATATGGTCTCTTTTTGTCTGCTGCAACTTACAGGATACATTAAAAGTAAAAACTGAAGTTTTTCATTGATGTGAAATTCCACTTTTCCCAGATAGAAATTCCCTGTTGTGATGGGGTACAAGGTTTTCTCTGGGTTCATGGCAGTCTAAACATTATATTCATGCACATGTAGTACATGCTATTTTAGCTCTAGCTTGAGGAAAAGCCTGTGGAGAAGCTAAATTGTCCTGAAAGAAATGAGAGGAAATGCAAATTTGTAAACCATGTAATGGCCAGCCCTGTGTTGTGCCTCCATGAAGTGGAAGATTCGTGTGCCAAATGCTGAACAGATCCTAGTCTGTCTGTACTGGAATTAGAGATCCGATGAGGCAGAAGCTTTGCTAGTTTGAGTCTGTTCATGCAGTGGCTATGTGACTGTGGACTGTATGGTGTGATTAGGAATGTGGTTCTGGGTATGAGGTGAACATGGGCACCTCTGCTTTCAAAGACATGCCAGTCTGTCTACATGCCTGGGCTCTGATGTGAGGATAGCAGGGATGAAGGCAATACTCAAAGTAAGAGCTGTGAAGGCTCAGTAAGGATATGAAGTGGGGAGCTACAACTCCGTGGCCTGTTCTGTGTTCAGGGGCTGCTCTAGGGGGTTCTGTGGTAGTGTGCAGGAGTCCAGAGCTACAGACCTGAGCCCACACCGTCATTTGACTGATGGGAGGTGTGCTGTCCTGTACCGCTCTGTGGGCTAGACTGCAGTAAGCAGCAGAGAAATAGCCTAGGTAGTACTGAAGGAGAAGGGCAGATAGAAAATGTACGTGGAGACAGCAAGGGGATGGCATAGCATTGTAATGGTGAAAGACCTGCCAGGCTCAGCGTGAACTGGATGACACTAAGAGTTTAGTGACAGAGGAGGGAAGTGCATGCTGAGCCTCGTTTACTGGAGAGTGCAGTTTGGTGTGAAGGTGTCTTTGAAGATGACTGAAGATGCCATTGAACAAGAGCAGAGTCCAAGAAGGTTGAGTGGTTTGAACGTGTTTGTTCTTCTTCCATTATCTGAGAGTGCAAAGTGTTCTAGCTGTTGAGTGCTTCTGTCTTTCTTGTTTGAGCATTAGTGCACCTTACCTCTCCAATCAGCCCCAAATTCTGTGTGGGGGAGGCTTTCTCCTCCCCATGCTATGCACACAAGTTCCCTCTTCTTTCTTTAGCCCCTGCGTGTGCCTTTCTGTTGTGGCCTCCTCTCTACCCTCTAATTTGAGTTGCAAACACACCTCTGCATCCTCCAAATGTGGACACACAGGGGGTTTCTGCCTACCTCTTCAGTTTGGCTGGGGAAGCTGCCCCATTTTCTGAGGTGGGAGAGCACAGAGAGACACCCCCTTGTATCCCACATCTTGTGCATATATATTGCTCTCTCTTATTCTCTCCTTATATCAGTGTGTGGGGCACCTATATTTTGACCCCAGTGTTTGAGGGGATGGGGGTCTTCAGCCCTGCCCTTTCCCCTGGTGTGTAGTCGTGTGCTTTAATGGTGACTTCTGTCTCTCTTCCTTTTTTTCTTGTCTGTGCATTTCTGCTGCTGCTTATACCTGCCTCAGGGGAGCATTGTTGGCAGGGGGGCCCTTGCTGGCGCACTGATGTGTGAATAGTTTCTGTGCTTTTCTTCTCATCTCCTCTCTTCCCTTCTCTTTCCCTCTCTCAATGATGTGTCCAGAAAAGGAAGTCGAGCTCCAGTGTGCATTTGATGGTGAGCACCTCCCGTAAGCTGCCTGCAATTCATGCCTCCGCCATTCTCCATGCCATGCACGCTCAGCTTGTGCTCATCACCCTACATAGCATGTCCGTGCAGGGGGGTGGCAGGGGGGGCAGTGTGCACTCAAGGGTCCATGTCCTCACGGAAAGGGCTCTGTGATCCTCTGGCCACATACAGCTCCCATTTTGTGCAGAAAACCCAACTGCTGCAACGCAGTTTGACTTTGCCTGCTCTGAGTGTGAAACAAAAAAAGACAGTGGTTCTCCTGGGCTCAGCAGAGCAGATGAGTGCCTTGCCTGGACAAGGCTTTGTCATTCTGTTGCAGAGGTGCCAAAAAAGGAACAGGTGCTTTGCCTGGTGTTGGTGCTGTCATCCTTGATAGGAGCCTTGCAGTGTAGAACAAGCTGGGAGTCACTCCAAATGTGGCAGAGACTGATGGGGCTCCACTGTTCAGATGAAATGTGCGGGCACAGCACCACTGGGCAGCTCAGAGCTGCTGGTCACTTCTGTTTTTAGCACACTTACTGAAAAGGTTTGTCAGAGCCTGTATAATCCAAAACTTCCTTTTGTCCTGATCTTGTTTATGTATCCCAGCATGACCAAATACCCAGTAACTTCCTCTCCTGTCCTGTTCATTTCCTTTTTCATCCATCAAGGTGTTTGACATTTATAAAATTTGTCAAAAAAGTAAGCAAATCCACTCTCAATGGTCCAAAGAGGAAATTGGCCAGTGTCATATTGTCAGAAGTCATACACAGCCCAATGGCACACTTTGACACCAAGATGTGAACAGTAGTTAAGGTACAAAAATTAGTTATTGTATTACCTCCTATATATAGAAAAACAACAGAAAATATTTCTCCCCTTTTTCAGATAGAAGTCAGAATGTTACAGTACCAAGAAAGCAGAATAATTGTTTTTGCACTACTACCTGGAAGATATTTCTCTTCTTCCTCCTTCAATGACACCTTAAAACTGTAAAAAAACCCGCAAAAAAAGTAACCCAAAATATTGCTTTGAAAATCTGAAGTGAGGTTCAGACACTTTTCACCAGCCCTGCCTTTATGTGGGGCAGAAGTTCACTGTGCCTATCTTGTCCTTCTTTTTTGCCCACTGCCAGCAATACTTAAATTCCCTTTGCATATTGTTTTAAAGCAGCTGGGATATGTAAACCATGTAAGCATCAGCCTCTGAAAACATGGAAGCAGTGAAAGTGGCTGAATAACCAGAGACAGCCCATGTGTTGGCAGTTACTTTCTAGTCGGCTACACGTGTGTGTCCCTACGATATGAGCGCTGGTCTGTTTTCTTTCTCTTGCACCCTCTGTGTTGTTCGTGCCTGTCTGTCTGTCTCTTGTCAAGCTCAGGACATGTTGCCAACTGCTGTGCCAAAACTAATCATGTTACAGAACTTAAGAAGGGCCTAGCACCTTTTTAGGTGAATTGGCCTCTTTTAACTTGTACAGAATTACCAAGGTTTGTACCTTGGCCAGTGACTGATGTTGGCTGGCAGCAGGGGGCAGGGATGGGGAAGAGCTGGCTGTGCTGCCTGCACTTCTAGGAAGGGAAGGCTAGCTTTGTCCAGGGAAGAGCCGTCGGTTCGGTGGCCACATGACTTGAGTGTGCACAGGAAGCTCAATATGTCAGATACCTTCCTTCACCTGAGAAAGAGCTGTGAAAAATGTGCAGGCTAAGCTGCCTCTAATTTCATTGGGACACTATTCTGTAGTAAAATGGTATCCAATTCTGGACTAGCAAACATGATACTTGGTCTTCTTCAGCCCACTGGCTGGGGAAGAATATCATGGGTGAATTGGGTGCTCAGTGCAGACTGGAAGGCAGGCTATGTGCTTTGGGTGTGTGAGGGTTTGCACTTTATAAGGCAACGTAACCCTCCGAACAGGCTGTTGTCAACTTCTCTTTGGAACAGTGGCTTCCAGGATGTTTGTTAAGGTTTTGGTTGAGGTTTTTTGTGTGTTTTTTTGTTTGTTTGGGTTTTTTCTCATTTGGCCTTAGTTATAAAGCCTCCCAAAACACTGAAATTATTTTTGTATAGCTTCTTTCATGCTAATTTTATCTTCTTATCCCAGTGGACTAAGAAAAATGGGTTACATTCCTCTCACTGGAAGAAGTTTGGAAGATAGATCTCTGTGTTAGGATCACTGTTTCTGAAGAAGTACAAGAGCCTCAGTGCTGTGTGGAGTGGTGGACCATTGTCAGAAGTTTGACTGTGTTTGTGCCACAAAATAGCTTGGGATTAATTTTTTCAGGTTGAACTGCTCCTCTTTGACATCTACAGTGACCTGTCATCTCTTCTGTCATCAGGCTGAAAATACACGTATAAAACAAAACTCTTGGAAGGCCAGAGTCTTAGGACAATGCAGGGAGGGATAGAAAGAGGCAGCAAACTGTAATTTCTGTGGTATTTCTCCTTTCTTAGGTTGGAGTTTGAGTGTATATGTTCTTTTTTTTCCCATGTAGTTCTAAAGAGGTTGTTCCTGCATCTCTCTCTTCTACTTCCTCCCTCCTCCACCTGCCCCATCTTCCTCTTTTGTTTCTCCTCTGTCCCTCTCCAAAAGGGATAGTTAAGCCAAGACATGTTGCTTGTGAAGAAAAACCAAATTGTTAGTAGGTGTTTAAGTCTTGGTCTTATAAGATCTGTCACTGGTTGACATAATTATACCTTAGACAGATGTTTTCCAGCTTAGCATTTGACTTCTCCATTCCTTGTGGTGTTTGTGGTGTGGTGATGAGGCCCTGATGTTCTGCAGTATGAGTCTGCAGTCCCTGAGTGGGATAGAGAGCCACTGCAACGAGGACTCTCTACAGTGAGCTCCCATCAGGTGCCCTGATCTGTACACTAAGGAGTGTGAGCAAGGCTCCTGCAGTGCCAGTTCTGACCTTGCTGCTGGCGTCTAGCAGCAGAAGAGATGTAGGCTGGTGTGGGGGTCACACGTGGGCTGGGAACTCTACACTTACGGACACAGGTTTGGATTCCTTCATAGACTTGGCTCATTCCTGAAGTGCACGACTCAGTGGCATGATTCTTTTCAGCAAGCTGGTGATGGCCTCACTGTTGTGCTGTATGAATGCAGGAAATGGAGATTTATATTCTTCTACCACAGCTACAAGAGAGTCCAAAGAGGGGAAAGATGAAAAGCTGCTGGGCACCATCCAGAGAACTTCCTACTTGTGGAGCTATATGGCCTTTTCCTTATGTCTCAATCCCATTCCTTTCAATATTTTGGTCCTGAAGTCTCTTTGTTCAGGTCACAGCAAGGATACAGCATATGATACATTACCTTTTCTCTACCTTTTCTAGGGCTGACCACACTTTTACTTGGATCGATAGATTCCCTGGAACTCTCAGCATTATCACGTACCCAGAACTGTTTCTGTACACTTTGGGACACCTCAGACTTGACTTCCGTTTGTGCCCCATTTGAGACCATGACTACTGTGTGTCTCTCACTTCTGTAGTCTTTCTCTCAGGACAGCTGACATCTCTCATTTTCCTTCACCAGATATTTTTGTTAGTGGTCATTGCAGGATTCTCCCCACCCCTTTGGGCTGCTGCCTTTTTGCCTTGTGTTTTCCTTCCTTATAGCTGTAGCAGTCCATTCACATTTGGATTTTGGTACATCCCTTACAACTTCTATTGCCTCTGGGGGAGGGATGATGTCCAGCAACCCGGGCAGCACTCCTCCTTCCTCCCTCTTCTTGGTGATTGAACCTGTGGGGAGGGGAGGGTCTGAGGAGATGGTTGGGGTTGAAGCAAAACTGTCATTTTCTTGCTGCCTCTGCTGCCCAGCAGGGGAACTAAAACCATGTTTTTCTGTCTCAGCCACAGAGCAACAACAAAACCAGTATAGTAAGCACTGCAAAAGAAACACCCCCAGTGCAGACGTCCATGGTATCTTCCCCAACTGCTATTTTTTTCCTGTTTGGTTTAATTTTGATTCTGTCCTCTTCCCTTCTCCTCCCAAACCCCTTCCCGAGTGCTGCTTGTGCCACTCTGTTTCAGCTTATGTTTTGGCTTCATTCTGTCTGTGTCCCTGTGCTGCTGTGGTGCCTGATCACAGCCTCACAGGCTTTGGGATGGGGGTGCTGAGCAGAGCTGTGGTTGGATGTGGGGATCGCAGCTTGCCTGGACTTCCCCGTGTGCCACCCCTGTATAGTTCTGTGTGTCCCGTTCAACTGTTCCTGCTGGCTTTGGGGAGGATGGTTTCGAAGAAGAGAGTGTCAAGCTCCATCTACTCTCCAACACTCAGGAAATGGAGGATGGACTTCAGGACACCAGAGAAGAAAGGGCAGACAAAGGGTTTTTAGAAGAAGCCTTTGCTGGCCTATTTGGCCTGCTCAGTTGAGTGGCTGATCTCCTGCAGCTCACTGACTTGCTGGGCTGGCAGTTTCTCTTTGGCCTGTGTGCAAGTTCTACAGTGCCAGTACAGTGCCAGTGCCAAGTACATTGAAGTGCACAGCTTGGGTGTGTGGCCTGCCTCAGTACCCGTGGAGGATCTGGCAGGGGGTGGCAGAGGCAGATGGGTGAGTGTACAGCCCTGCCCAGCACTGTCCCTGGTGCCCTTGCTGAGCCACCCAGCAAGAACAACAGCAGTGCGAGGAGACAGTGCAGGATCCTGAAGTCTTGTCCTGGTAATGAAGGGATGAGTGCAGGAGATAGTTAGCACCCATAGGCCTGGTAGCTGCTCTTTGTTGTCAGTCTCTGGAGAGTTGGATTTGGCATTTTTGGGGCATGGGAGGGTGGCATTTGGTGTTGGGTTTTTTGTTGTACGATGAAGGATTCTTGGGACACTTCATAATTTTCCACTTTCCTTTCACTAGCTTTGTTCATGACGTTTTTGATAGAGCCTTTCTAAATTATTAAATATGGTTACTATTGAAATTGGAGCTCATTTCAGAGACTTTTAGAAAAATATGCCTTTTTTCACAGTTCCTTAGCAACTCCTCTCTGAGAGGCATTGAGGTGGTCTGGCTCATCCGTTTTTTATTATGGAAATTATGAATGTCCCTTTTTTAGGGTAAAATACCCAACAACCTTTCCAAAAAACGGGGAGACAAAGGCCCCAGCCCAGTATTATCCTTTCTTCCCCCTCTTCTCTTCTGAAGCATTTTCCAGTGAGGACGCTGCTGAGGGGTCATTACTTCATGAATGGCTGGAGAGGATACAGACTGGCTGCTTGGTTGCCCCCTGGTGTCTGTGCCAGCCTGGTTCACTGGAAGCGAATTGGGAATTAGGGGCAGTTGCAAGGAAGCTGGGGGCTTTGTCTCCTTGTGACTGTAGCTTTTAGTGCAGCCTCTCACTTAGTGAAACCTGTGCAGGAAGTGTGTGTGCACGCACGTAGGCACACGTGTGCTCTTTGGAGTTTGTGATTTGATTTTTTTAATGTCAGTCACCTTTTCTCCACTTGCTGGGGAGTGAAGGTAAATAAGAGAATCCTTTGGACCTAGAGTTTAATGATTCTTCCATCCTTTCCTAGGAGCCTCAAACAACTGTTGTCCATAATGCTACAGATGGCATAAAGGTAAGGGATGGGAGTGTTGCCAGAGAAACCTCTGCTTCTCTCTTGTTCTTGTCTTTGTGTGTCTTAATTCAGTTTCTACCTTTCCAATGTCTGGTTTGTAGCATGCTCCTGAATACTGCTGACATTAGACTAGGAGGTTGTGAATCTCTGAAACAGGCTGAGTAAAGACAACTGTTCAGATATTAACACATCTTTCCTATTGTGGTATATAACCACCACTCTCTTTTGTACGTGGGATGGAAAAGGAGATACAGGCACTTATTCAATTTTTTTTTTTCTTCTGCAAGTGGACACTTCCTCTGAGAAAGCCTAGGAGCCCTTCTTTAGCTTCTTGTGGCTGTTCTTCCAAACAGAAGCAACTCTCATTAGATTTCATTTGACAGAGTTTGGTAACTTAAACACTTGTAAAAGTTCTGGGTCAACTGCTTGAACCCTCAAAAGCTGAGCAGAGATGCTGTTATGTTATGCTTTGTATTTGGCCTGCTTACATGCAGATCTTCCTGGTATCATGCTCTCCCTTCCATCACTGCCAAAGTTTTTGTGCTTTTCCCCATCTTTCTTCACAAAGAAATCAAACTATTTGCTCGTGCTCCCAACTGCTGATGCCTGGTAATGCTCTGTTCTACCGTGCAGGGTTCCACAGAGAGCTGTAACACCACAACTGAAGATGAGGATCTGAAAGGTAGGTATTTTGCCTGTAATTTCTAATACAGTTAAGTGTAGGCAAGGGATTCTAGAGATTCAGTCATTGCCTTGAACTAGCTTCCCAGATTTCTGTGTCTGACTCAGTTCATAAATTCGCCATGACGCTGTCATTCCTGTCACAGTGGGACCATGCATTGGGGAACCGTCTGACTTGGCCTCTGAGCTGATATATAAACACTGAGCTGATTTGTTTTTGTCTCAGAGTTGAAATTATTTTCTTGCATCTATCGTAATCTGTTCATCTCCAGTCCATTTCTAGGTGTGGAAAATCCCTACCAGTCCCTTGAGGTTTGGACTCTGCTTGTGTTTTTGTGCTTCCCTGTAGATTACAGGGAGTTGAAACCTATCTGTTACTTACTCAGTCTCCCTTTTCACCCCTTTCTGGGAATCTCTTCTGTGACATGCAAAGACTTCCCTTGTTATTTTTTCTCTTTGGGTCTATTTTCTTTCTAAGATGAAGATCATTCTCAGCCTGTTGTCCTTGACTGAGATATCAGTAGAGGGAGAGGCTGAGAAGAGATTTCATGCCTTTCAGTGACTGTATCATAAATATTCTGTACTTGTGAAGCTCTTTAAATGAAGGAGCTCCCAGTTCCATATCCACTTGTGTTGTTTGAGCAGCTATCTTTTGCCTAACCTCCCTAACAACGGACGAGCAGACATTTTCCTGAATAAGCAAGTTTGGGATGGGTGAAGGTAGTTTGCATTCTGAGACAAATGTGTTAATAACTTGCATTTTGGGGCGGAAGTATTCTCGTTCTCCCTGTAGTTCATCTGAATTACATATCCAGGGAAAAATCAGTGCTGACCCTGTGATGTAGCAGCCATGTCCCCTCTGCCAGTGGGGTAGTTCCTGATGCTTTTCCCGTGGCTTGTCACAAGCTGCTGGCTCCTCTTCTGAGGAATCACAGGGAGCAGGATTACATGCCAGTGAGTGAATGAGCTCTGCAATACAAATTGTTTCAGATAAGACCTGACCTCATTACAGGACAGTGCTCTAGCTCCCACCTTTTTGCCAAAGAGTAATCTGTGGTTTAAGAACCTAGCTTTGAGGGATGGGAACTGGATAGGTTTCATAGTGCAGTAATGAATTTGATTTATCATCTCTGCTGGATAGCCATCCAGAACAGGTATTTGTCCAGAACCTTGTCTCCTATGGCAGTTTTTATTCTGGAGAGGTCCCATGGTTGAGCTAGCTAAGCCTATGGGTGTTGTAAGTCAAATGCTGGGAGGAAAAGAAGTCTAGGACTGGAACAGAAGGTGGGGAGGAAGGAAGGCAGCTGGTCAGTGTATAGAGTTGTATAGGGCTACATTGCTACAGATCAAAACTGTGTTCTGGGTTTTTTGGCAGAGGTTAGAAAATTTTGTTACAATTTTGATAGAAGGGAGCATTTGAATGGTGATTGGGAGGGAAAGAGTTTACACAGTAGTGGTTTGTGCTGTGGCCAGCTCTGTTAATTCTAGTCCTCCAGTTTTAAGTGTAGCTGTGTTCACCTGTGTTTCTTTTCCATTCCTGCCCTTCCACATTTTAAGATAAGCAAATACTTGAGCAAAACTAAGTAGACCAAAAGATTTGGGAGTGTTGGAGTTCTCAGTGTTCTGCATAGCCATGACTCTCTGAAAAGGGAAGTATTTGTGCAGTCCCTTTGCCAACTTCTTGTTCTAAATAGACACCAGGATACACAGATCCACTCTGCTGTGCTGTAGGAGACATTGTCTTTATCCATCAGTGACAGTTGCCTCAGGGATATGTTGTTTCCACTGCAGTGAGGCTAAAGGCAGTGTGTGTCGTCCTTCTTCCTCCGCTCCCCTGCCCTTGTGTCATTCTAAATTGCACAGCAGGTTCATGTTGTAGAGCTGTCTACTTGGCTTTGCCCTGGAGGATATTCCTGCATGTTTTGTGCCCAGCGTTGTGGTTTCTTTAATGTTCTCCTATTTCCTTTCTCTTTTTTTATTTACTGAACTTGCGTGTTTTGTTTGTGTTTGTGTTTTAATTCCCTGCCATGCTAGCTCCCCCTCTCTCCACCGGGGACGGCAGCTCAGTGCTTGAAGGACGGAGGCACAGTGAGAGCAAAACACAGACTGAGTCCATGCAGTCCCAGCTTTCTCTCTGTTTCTCAGCCAGTAAGTCCAGGGGTGCAGTGCTTCACAGCATCTTTTTCCCACCCCTTCCTCCATCCTTCCCATTTCTCCTTACCTAAGATTTTTCCTTTCCTCAGCTTCCTTCCAAAATGTTGATTTTTTCATTTCCAGTACTCCAAAATAAATAGATATCATCTCCCTTCCTGCAATATACCCTCCTTTGCACACTGAAATTTTCCAAACATTTCCTCCCCTTTCTGGAAAAAAAAAAAAAAAATCAGAACTTCATCCTAGCTAGTTTAGTTCCCTTGCTTTCATCTGGGTGAGATGTTGAGTTCTCTGCAGAGACACTGCCTTTTGGGGTTTCCTTGGGCAAGTCACTGCATCTCTTAGATTTCCTTGAGGGAAATGGGGTCAGTGGTGCAGGTCTGCTTATGGAGGGGATGCACGAGACTGAATTCAGTCTCACTTGTCTGAATTTCTGAGGACCTCAGATATGGATAGTGGTGAGAAGTACCAAAGGAAAAAAAACCAGGTTTTTTAGACTACTTAAAGGTGCTTTGAAGGGAAGACGTTGGCTCCTGAAAGACCCCAAAGCATTTTTGAATCCATTATCAGGTGCCTTGAGTGAAAATCCTGTGATAATGTTGGCTCTGAAGAGCATTTGTCTGTCCTTTGTCTGAGCTTTACCTTGTGTGTTTGTCTTGCTAGCTAAGTTAGCTGGTACCATGGCTAGTCCATGAGTTATGGTAAGTTCTGCCTGATATCTCCTGAACTTGCTAGCTCTGTAGAGGAGCCTGTGGCTGAAAAACTCTGAAAATGCATATGAAAAAAGCTATTAGGTTGGAGAAAATCTAGGTGGAATTCACAGCCTTTCTCCTACACAAACATACTGTACTAGCTGGCTATTTAAAGCGATAGTAGAAGGATCTTTAGTGTGAGCTGGGAACATCTGGAATATTTGATTCTGTTCAGGTCAATCTAGGCAGGAAGAACCAGGTGTGCCCTCTTCTGATTCTTCCTGTTGTATTTCCCTGGTTTTCCCCACACAGCACCAGTATCTCATATGATGCAGCAGTTGGAGCATCTCTGTTACTTGTTTTTGAAGTAGGTCAAAGGATGTCAGACTGCTGGTTTTTAAGGTGCAATGGGAAAGATGTTTTGCCTAACCACAATGGAAGGGAAATGATCTCTTCTGAAGTCCTTTTTGCAGTGAACTGTCCATCACTGCTGTCTTATTAATTCCTTCCTCTTGCTCATAGCAAGGCCCTGCTTGGTACACTGAGGAGTGCCAAATCACTTCTCTGCCAAGTGGGTCAGTGTTCTCCCACTTTGCTTCCCTCCATGTTGAGATTTGCAGTGATTTGGATATCCCTACTTTCTTTAACCCCATCTTGTACTTGCCCTTGTGCTGCTCTGTCACTACTCCAACCACTGTTTCAGGTCACCCTCAAACTTCCTCCAGCATTAGTGTAATGGCTGCTGTGCTTTTTGCACCAGTGTCTGGGTGGCCCCTGCCAAGCAGTGGCTGGCCCAAGTGATGTGACAGAGGCAGGAGTGCAGGTAGAAGTTATTGGGATGTGAATGTGTCTTTGTGCCGACCAGGGCTGGGGCTGTGTGTCTGTACTTCTTTGTTGGTTTTTATTTTACTTTCTGATTTTTGTTTGTTTATCATTTTTAACGCTTACATTTGTTTTGCAGCTACACAGTCTTGTGAAGAGAAGCTCCATGCCTGGGACAGCCCAGGGCAGACATTGGAGTTAGAGCGTGCTCGGTCGGAGCCTTTGCTAACTCCAGTAGTTCCCTTTGTACTTAACCGAGCACCGTGTAAGTTAGCAGCTGGGTAGCAGTAGTGGAGTAGTGGAACTCCTGCTAGTTACCTTAGATGTAAAGCTCCTTCCTCTCTCCTCCCCTGCCCCTCACCGTCCGTCCGAGCCGGGCCGGGGCTGAGCGCTCCGAGCTGGCACGATCGGTCCCGGCGGGGCGCGGCCGCAGGAGCCGCGTGGGGGGAGCGGCGGCGGCCGCCGGGGGGCGCCACGCGCAGGGGCGGGGAGCGGGGCCGCCCTCAGCCCGGCGCGAGGGGAGACAGAGCCCGGCCCAAACTCTGCTCCGGCCTTGAACCGTTCCCGCGGCGCTCCCCGGCCGGCGGTGTAGCTGCTGTGGCGGGGCTGCCTCCTGGGCTCGCACAAAGCAGGATGGAGCAGCCGCAGGCCATGCTCAGTGTCCGTGCTGGTGCGTGTCCCCTCTCGCGTGTGCCTCTGCCGTGCCAGTTCGGAGGCCCCGCGTATTCATGGGGAGCACGAGGCGCGAATGCCGTCCCCTGGACATCCCGAGGCTCTCTGTCCTTCGGACAGAGTGGTCACCTCCCGTGTGCCAGTTCTAGCTCGGGACATGTAGTGAAAGCCAGGAGACGAGCACAGTCTGATGGGATGGACTAGAGTTGAAGGATAGGCCTGATGGCACTGCATCAAGGCACCTTGGAAGGGGATTTTCTTAAGATGAGCCAGCACACCATGGCTGTGGTCTGCAGACTCCCTCACGCATCCCAAATGCAGCCCTTCCCATAGACTCCATCTTCTGGACATTGGTGGTGCATGGTTTGGAGGTCCACCAAATAGCCCTTCTTCATGTGAAAGTAATCCCAGACAACTTGCTTGTAAGGACATTTTTCACAACAGACATAGCCCACTGGGTCATTTTGACCCATTCCCTGTGTACATTTTTCCACATGTGGAAGTGTATACAGCCTGCATAGCAAAACCAGCCACCTTATTGTTATGAGGCAGATATCCCCTATCTGAGGGGTTTCTGAGGCTAGCTCAGTGGTAAAACTCTCTTAACTGATTTCCAGAGTGAGTATGGACATTTTTCATAGCCACTGAGATTATTATCTTGTTGCTCTTTGGCTGCAGTAACCAATGGTGGGACGAGGTGCACATGTTGATGAAAGTTTATGGGCAAGGGGGAGAGCAGTTCAGAGTAGCATCTTCTGGCATTTAGAATGGAATTCAGCTTCCCTGACTTGAACATCTAAAGATGGTAGGTTGGATTTAAACACCATCCCCCTAATGGTAGGCATCTAAGATGCCTATGTGAGACTTCCAGAAGGCCCAATTTCTTTAAGGGCCCAAAGGAAGAACAGTCAGAGGACTGGCTTCATTTCAGACACCTATGTTTTAGATGCTGAAGGGCACAAGAATGGCACTTCTAGTGGTAGGAATTGTATATTATCTGATAATGTTGAAAAGAATGCTAGAGAACCTCTTAAATAAATGCCTGTATAATGTGCAGAAGAGTCTACCTACAGGTGTGGGGAAAGCTGAAGAGATGTGAGGTTGTGCATATAGGCTCAGGCATAGGTATAATGCACACAGTAGTCATAGAATAGAATTGTGTTGTTTAACAGACCTGATTGAAACTTTGTATATGGTACGAATTCTTGAAACCAGCATGGATGATAGAACACTGCAGAGGGGATGGGGCCTGGGCAGTCTGCTATGGGGAACCAAGAGGAGTGCACAGGTGCTGGCCAGATGGGGGCCAGACAAGAGTAGACAGACAGCCCTTGTCTTCATTAATTTTGAAGTCCAGTGTGCTGGGCTGGGTTAATGGCAACACAGTCAGACTGCTGTAAAGAATTGTGCTATAGGGGTTGGCAGAAGCTAACTGCCTGAGGAACAGTGTGCACACTCAGACATAGCTAGGACCTGCTCATCCAACCCATCTATCCTGCTGCCATTGTCTTTCTAGCTTGCAGAAGCCATCCCTACATCCTAGCTGCTTGTTTGCAGCATTCACAATAGCTGAGGTATTCATGATGGTGATAGGCAAGTTGTTGAGAGACTCTTTCCAATTGGCCTGATCCATGTGGTGGCCGTTTGTATATGGCTGCTTGTGGTGAAGGTTTTCCACATTTTAAGCTGCCAGACAGGTATTTCACATGGGCAGGGTCACTGGCATTCATTGGTCAGACTCCCCAGAAGCAGCTCAGACTGTCATTCAGGAGACACCTCTGGTGCCTTAGACCTTTCTAGAAGAAAAAAAAATTGAATGTGGTCTCTTTATTTCCTTTCTCCCCACATTATGGGATCACCATTTCCCTTTCATACCACTGCCCCCCTACTCTCATGTGGATGACTGTCTTTACTGCGTATCTCCAGAATGCAGGGAGCAGCATCCTATGAGATCTAGACTAATGGTGCTCTACAAATTGCTTGTAGGAAGTACCCACTAGCCTCATATTTCTGCTGAACTCTTCAGCACAGCTAAATTGCTCTTTCTTCTTGTTCACAGTGCGTAAGCAAGAGATCATTAAGATAACAGAGCAGCTGATAGAAGCCATCAACAATGGAGATTTTGAGGCTTATACGTAAGTAGAGATGCTTTCTGACAGGTTGTTTATCAGTTTGTGTGCAAGTGATGCTCTTGCTCCTGGGTATGAGGAGCTGTCACGCAGTCAGGGATGGTAAAAGGTTTTATCCTTCTTAGCCTCCATCAGTTAGGAGTAAGGGATGGAGCAGTAGAGCTCTAAATGAATATCAAGTCAGGTATCAAACAGCAACAGGAGCAACAATAGGAAAATGTCCTGGGTTTGTAAGAAAAGTACAGGGGAGGGCAACAAGAAGAGCAGAAAGAGAAGAAAAGTCAGTAACCTAGAGGTTTATTTTGTGTGAAATGCCATCTAGTTGGCTCCTTGAGTTACAGTAGGGCTGAGTCTTCAGAAGCTTACTTCTTGGAGTAGGGAGATGTAGTTAGGTGGACACAGGGTCTGAGTCAAATGGTATACCAGCACTTCACTGTGTGAAACTCTTGGACTCAAATGCAAACTGTAAACCTGTGCTGCTTTTCTTTACAGAAAAATCTGTGATCCTGGCTTGACCTCATTTGAACCTGAAGCTCTGGGGAACCTGGTTGAAGGAATGGATTTCCATAAGTTTTACTTTGAAAACTGTGAGTGGGTAGATTTGGTAACTCCAACACCTTCTCTCTACTCTTCATTTATGTCACATTTGGGGGAGGAAATTGGCCTTGTTTTTACTGGTTATCAGAATAAGCAGGAACTTGATTGTGCTTAGGTTATGATGCATTCATAAAAGCCAGCAGCCTTTCTGTCAAAAAGCTTGTTCAGCAACAATTTCAATTCTAACCCCCACATCCCTTCACTCTAGGCATACAATCTGCCAGGTGGTAATGTTTTGTACCTGGCATGGACCGCAGGAGCTTTAAAAGTTTGAGGCACTGGACTTCTTACTGATATGAAAATGGAAAAAATAATCAGATTTTGGTGGAATCAACATATATGTTTGGGGTAGACATACTGAATAGTCAGGCATAAAGATGCTTTTGCTTTGAGGTTTCTCTGGATGGTTTCAGATCTCTAACACCTAATGAACCTTTTACATAGATATAAGGGTCACCTTGTCAGCCTGGGGCAGGAAAGAGTTGGGAGAAATGCTATCATTTATACCATGGGATTTGTCTCCCTTCCTGGATGTCTCCACAGGATGAGATAATTGAAATTTAAATCCTGAGCTGTTCAATCTGTTTTATTTTGGGGGTTAGGTCAAGGTCCTTAGTATGGGCAATATTTAGTTCTCTAAGTATGCAGAGACTTTGTCTCTCTTAACAGCCTCTTATGGAATGATTTTAACACTTCTCCAAGGTTTGTTCATATTTAATGCTGTCCTAGATTAAAGATCTCCTGATTACTGACTCCATTGCAACGATATTCTGTAAGTGAAAGATCTTTCCCCATAACTGAAGACACAGCAGCACTGATGTTGAAAAAGTGGCGAGTGCTTTGCAGAGGAAATGGGGGCAAAGGGGCCAGGGGACTCCTGGCAGTAGGTGTGCTGTTCCTAAGGAGAACAACAGGTGATAGGGGAAGGAATTGCTTGGATTTTGCCTGAAAATTTGCAGGAGCAATTTTTGTGGTTTTCCAGAATCCAGTGGAAGGTGAGTAGAATATAGAAGAGGTTGGAGAATGTGGGACTCTGTTCCTTCTTAGTGATAAAATGAATCTGATGGTTTTGCATGTCCTGCCAGTACTGTCGAAGAACAGCAAGCCAATCCACACGACCATCCTGAACCCCCACGTCCACGTCATCGGGGAGGACGCCGCCTGCATCGCGTACATCCGCCTGACGCAGTACATCGACGGCCAAGGCCGGCCCCGCACCACGCAGTCGGAGGAGACACGGGTCTGGCACCGCCGAGACGGCAAGTGGCTCAACGTCCACTACCACTGCTCTGGAGCTCCTGCAGCACCTCTCCAGTGAGGATCAAACACGGGTATGGACTCTCAGGGAAGGAGTGCATCACACATGCAGCTGAGGCTGCTGTATGTGGGAATTCAGCATTCAAGGCTGTTTAGCTGGCTATGAGAGAACCATATTGAGTTGTCTGTAGGGTGAAAACTTTGGCTTGTAGACGGTGTTCCTTAAGTCCTGTCCTCTGGACTCAGTAGGGTTATCTGCCATTCCTGACTAATGGGAGTCATGTGCCAGACAGCTGTTCCTGGGCATATGTACCCTTGTTAGCAGCTGTGCTTCCTCCCAGGTGCTCAGGTCTGTGCTTGGACAAACAGCTAATCTGGAGCAGAGAGGAAAAGTATCTCATGCTGTTCACAGGTTGGCCCTTTCACATCTACCTTTCCATGCTGGGGGTCATTTCAGAGGACTTCTTTTACGATTATGTCATCATCTAGAAAGGATATTGTAGAATACATACAGAACAATTTCTGTTATAAGGGGTAGTGGTTTATTCATATAAATTCATATAAATTCATTTATTCTTATAAAATCACTACTTTTCTGATAAGCAAAAGCTATTTAATTTACCATGTTGAGACAACTCAGAGGGGAAAATAATCTAAACAAATAATAATATCAGAGGATTTAAAATATTCCCCAATTAACTTGCCACAATTCAGCATTGGAAGAAACTTTGACTCTAAAATATGTCATGAAGAAATGATTGCTGCTTGCTCCTGAAGGACATCAGATCCATTTACTTCTTCAGCATTAAGGCATTCTGGTTTATTGCCTTAGTGGTTTCTTTTAATTAGATGTAAAGGTCTTTCTGCATCCTTTTGTTTTATGCTGAAATATATTTCACATTCATTTTATAGCCCAAAGTTTCCTAATCTTAGGATCTTTTTACTAAACATTTTCTATTTAAGGGCAAACACAACAAATATCTACAACTGGGAGGCAACCTTTTTTTAACGTTGTCATTTAAGGATGAACCACTCAAGTATAGTTGCTGCTTGAGTCCTAGTTCTGTGAACAACTTGGGAGTAAGCCAAGAGCAGTTCGTATTCATGTGTTGTGAGGTCTTCAACCCTACTGAAGGCAATGCGAAGGAATGTGAACTATCACAAGCAAGCTGTAGAGGTCACAGATGGAATTTGAAAAGCAAAAGCCAGCTGGGGGCACCAGAAGCAGGGAAGCTTTCAAGAGAGCTGGAAAATAAGCTGAATTTCCAGGGAGTAAGGCAGTGAGAAGAATAAGGTCTTTGCAGGAAAACAAAAAAAACTTGCATCAGATTTCATCACAGAAATTTTGAGGGAGATGTCTGTCCAAAAAAAATGCAGAAGAAATTATTAAATTAAAGATCAGTGTGGTTCAGTGGCTATGCCTAGGACTTTTGAGGAAATTTAGGAATGGAAAGTCTGCTGCAGAAGAGTTATGTTTCTTGGCTATGGAAATACTGAAGCCCTCCAAAAGTGTGTGCTGGAGGGTTTCTGAAAACTGCAGAGCAGAAGCTATTTCCAAACCACAAAATGTTGGTTAAAACAATATTTAAAAATACCCTGTAAACTAATAGAAGTTGAAGTATTTGCATGCATTTCTGAATTCCAAAGGAGGTACACCCACAAGCAATTACAAGTGGGGTCAGTGTGGGCTGCCCCCATCTGAATGCGCTGAATCATTTTGGAGCAGTGTTAGCCCATGTGCAGTGAAAGCTAAGGATGAAGAATGAATGAGGTGAGTAAGAGTGCTTAAATAGAAATTAGTGGTTTCTTCTCACCTGGAAGGCAGAGTTCAGTTCTGGGTAAATCCTCTCAAAAGGAAACTGCAGCCAGAAAAGAAGTTTGATGTTAATCAGAGGACTTCTGTGTAAGGAGAAAGTGGGAACCAAGAAGGGAGAAGACTAATAAGGGAGATTCTACAAAGATTTGCAAACTAAGAAATGGTAGATAGAAGGGTTTGGCTATACTTTCATGACAGGATAATGCTAAACAGACATGAAAAAACCCCAGACTTAAAACTGATCAAAATAAATCCAGTAATTTGGCACATGAAGATTAACTAGGAAGGGCCTTTGCTAAATGCAGTCACTAGGACTACAATTTCACAAAACTGCAGAAAAGCTCATACGTTTGTTTAAATATTAAGAAAGTTCAGAGATAAAATTACTTAAGATTTGAAAAATAAAAACCCTAAGAAAAATAGAATTATCTTTCAGTTCAAGGCAAAAGCCAATGTAAAGTGAGGCAGAAAATGTTCCTTAGGACCAGTGCCTTTGAACACCCTTTAGGAAACTTCTTCAACTTCTGTGTCATGGCTATGAGAGAGTGGGGCCAGGGCTGCTCCAAAGCAGCATGTAATACATTTTAGCAATTAGTTAATTTTCATTGGCACACTCAGCCACCTGGAAGGGGAAGTGAGTGCCTCTTACCTTTAGAGCTCTCCTCATGAGCTCCAGTTTGTCTTGTGTTAGAGGTTTCTACCTATACCAAATAATTAGCCTGTAGAAAACTTGTTGGTTTTTTTTCTTTAATTGTGTACAGCTAATGTATGGCTTTATTTCCTTCCATCTTCCATCCTGTTCTCCCCTCTCTTTTCTGGGTGGACACTACCTCTTCCTGACTGCAGCAACTTGTGGAGATACTCAGCTTGGAGGGCAATATCTTCTTAGCAAGCAGCTCTGGAGTGCCTGAGTGACAGCAACGGTCATGTCTGTTTCGACGTTAAAAAATTAAATACAAATTACAAACAGGCAGCAGCCAAATGCACGAAACCCTGCATGCATCTGATGCTCCGGGCACTGCCTTTCTGTTGTTTTCCATGGATCCATCGTGTCTGTTTCTGCTGTACGAAGGTGTTTTTAAATCTAAAAAAGAGACATGTTGTTTGTATAAAATAATAAAAAAACCAGGAATAATGCTAAATAAATGACAGATTATCCAACATGCCCCCTCTCCCAGGGCTAAGAAAGTGGCAGCAGCCGGAACATCTTTCAGAAATGAAGTGAGGGGGAAAGCAAAAGTGAAGGAGAGAGAGAGAGGGAGAGCAAGAAAGGAGGCGGCTTGAACAGCGGATGGCTGAACTGTGCTCCGCAAAGCGATGGTGGAAGTTAACACCGCATTCGGGCTGTGCTGCAGCTACAGGCGGTGAGAGGTGGCAAGGAGACCCCAGAGGAGCCAGTGTGAAGACTGGGGTTCAAGAGAGAGGAGGTGCTTCTCTTCCTGTTGCCCAGCAGTCTGACCTCAGCCTGTTTCTTCTTCGATTTCTGCACAGCAAGAACGCTATGGAAACCTGGTTGCTCGGCTGCTGGATCCCAAAACAAACTTTTCTCTTTTTTTTTCTTTTTTTTTTCTTTTTTCTTTTTTTTTTTAAAAGACGTAAAACAAAGTGGAATGTTGGTTAAAGATGAAAGTAGGGATTTAAAAATGGGTTTAAGTGAATATAACTTGAATAGAAGCTTGCTCTTAAGTGATACTGGTTTTAGAAACAGTCACTACCTGGACAAACATGGAGTTTTGAAGCCAGCTTATTTAATTTAACAAAACAAAAAAAACAATTCATTAAGAGCAGAGATTTTTAGAGGAAGAAGGCATTTGTATGGGATTTTCTATTTTTTTTCCTTTAAACAATTCATTAAGAGCAGAGATTTTTAGAGGAAGAAGGCATTTGTATGGGATTTTCTATTTTTTTTCCTTTTTAGTCACATAGTTGGGATCCACAGTGCTGCAGAACACGTGTTCCTTAGGAAGCAGACAAAAAACTTAGTGTTATGTTCTTCATGAAAACTTGCACATACACTCCTATATGAGGCATAAATAGCGTGTGTTTTTTATACTGAAATATATGCACCCGTAGAATTAAAGGGGTTGCCTGGCCTCCTGTTTGATTTGTTGGTCTCCAGTAAAAGAGCAGTGGGAGCCAGCAGCCCCAGCCAGGTGCTTCTCCCCACCACTAACCCATCTGATGTTTGTAAGTGTCATGTTTCCTAGTGTTTATTTGGGTAATTTTTCTATTTTTTACAGTGATGTTGTAACACAGAAAACTATCAGATCAGAACCTCAAAAGCTGTAGCTGAAGGAATCCAGGCCACCCCCCACCCCATGTTGCCTCTGGGTGTTAGAGGATACCTCATGAAGCAGAGGGGAAAGGGAATGAGCACGCGATCTGATGTTCGTCCTTTGGGCCAATTCATCTTCCTTTCTTTGCTGCAAAAGGAGTTCAGTTCCTTTATTCATTGGGTGGGGGATGTGGAAGTGTTTTGTTGACCTTACCAAGGAGGGAGCCTAGCCCCAATAAGAAAATGGCCTTTCTGGCAGACCTGATGGCATTTGTCTTTACCAAGGGAAGGCATCACTTGCAGAAGTTGGAATGGGCTTTTCCCTGAATTTATCTACCCCTAATAATTTTTTGGATCTCTAGAGGGAGTTAAAATTATTGCCTTGACAATGTACTAAGTGTAGAAGAGAAGAAAGACAATTTGGAATTTTAATCCTTATTAACAGCAGAAAATAAAAGCTGTTGCACAAAGTGGAGCTGTCACTTTGCAGCAGATAGCGCTCTGCTCCCTTTGTTGGAGAGGTGCTATCCCACACCAGGATTAGATCAGTTAACCACTGATGAAGGAAAAGACCATCCACACTTCCAGGTTTGTTTGAGCAAACACCCTTTTCTTCCTCCCCCTGCTATCCCAGGGGAGGAGTGAGGAGGGGATTGAACCCATTGGGGGGGGGGCAAACACTAGTTTTTATTATTTCAAAACATTTCTAAGACAGCACTAAGCCAGTGGGGGAAGTGGAAAAGTAAAAAGCCTTGATATTTCATTCAGAAATTTTTTTAAGCCACAAAGAGAGCAAACAGATTACAATTATGCCATTTAAAAAAGATAAATGCAAAACATTATGCATGCCTTCTTTCGGTCTGATCTTCCTTGTCTCTTTACCTGATGATTATTAATAGTTAAAAAAGAGAACCCTCTGTATTAAGTATATGCATCTTTCAGAGAAAATTTTAAAAGAACAGAACTGTTGGGTTTTTTGTTTTTGCACAGTCTTGGAGACAAACTCTTTTGGATTTTTTTTGTTTGTTTTGTTTCCTTTTAAGTTAATGAGAACCTTAGCTTGGTATGGCCATTATCAAACACAGCTGTACACCTTTAGCATTCTTAATGTTCTCTTATGGGGCTAATGTAAGCATCTATATAATATATATTATAAATATCACATTTTAAACAGGAAATGGAAGGCATTTGATGCAGAATTTTTGCATGATATAGAAATAATTAAAGTTAGCTAGTGTTTGTTTGTTTGGTCTGAATGTTGGTAGAACCTTCATAGCTTTGTTACAATGAAACCTTGAACTGAAGATATTTAATAAAATAACATTTAAACAGTGTAAAGTTTGGAGTGTCACATTATTCTCCTAAACCATGGAACAACATGAAATTGGTACTTCTTGGATAAGAATCAATTGACAGAGGAGTTGTTTTTTTCCTGTGTCATTGAAAAATGTAATATTTAAAAAGTTAAGTGGTACCTAACCACTTAACCTACCATACCTAAAAGAGCGGAGAGGGGCGTATACTAGCATTAAAAACAAAAGTATGACAGAACCCGTTAAAATTACCTTTATGGAATTTCCCTGACAGACCAGGGTCAATAGGGAAATTCTGCTTTTGTTCCCAATAGCCTGATCCTTGGCAAATCTATGCTGTTACTTCCTTTCCTGGTCTTTGTTTTCCTCACCAGTATTTAAGACTCCTTGTGGGAGAAGCTATGTTGCTATTTGATTTGCCTGATGTAAACGTGCTCATCTCAAGTTGTGTGACTTAGTTATTTGTCAGCTAGTGTATTTTGTGTCCCAACTGGGATGCTCCTGCAGAGGCACAGAGCATGTCAGGCTTAGGAGTGTAAGCATCATTTCTTAAGAAGTTAGTTGGATGTAACTTGTTTTGTTTTTATACTGCCTCTTGTTAGCATTTCATATATGCTCCATTAAGTAGGCTTTGTTCCACTCAGGCCTTTGCTGCTTTGCCATTTCTCTGTTATTTCCCACCTTGCAGATCTCACCTGCTCTTGCGGGCTGAGCCGTGAGGCTGCAGCAGGTGCTGCCCTCACCCTCCGCTGAGCCCCTGCCCAGAGTGGCTGTGTGGGACAGAGACACTCACGGGCTTCTCGGCTTCTGTGCTACCCACTGGCCTTGTGTCTGGCACAGTTACTGCTGGGATTGCGCGGGGGACGCACATCTGCTTTTGGCACTGGCTGCAGCTAAGGCTAAGGGGCTCTAGCCAGCATGTTGCCCCCCATTTGGCAGGCCTGGCTGGCCTCCATTCCCCTGAGCTCTTCCCAGGTGTGTCTGGGAAGCGCAGCAAAGGGCGGGGGGTGCCTTTGCCTTATCACTGAAAGCGAATTCATTGTGCTTAATCCCCTTTAACTGCAGCAATTACCCAGTAAATAGGTGTCAGCTGTTGCTGCTTAAAGAGATGATTACTTTTGCTGCCTGATGAAACAGGAGGAAAAAAATTGTCCTTAGTGTTTAAAGGGAGAAGGTAGGAGTTCTACCGTCCTTTCTGCTGGCACTGAAGGCAATCTGTTCGTGCCCAGAAGAAATGGCTCCTGCTATTTTGGGAGCAAAGAGATGTTCTGCTCTCATTTCTGACATACGGGGCAGGACCATTCGTCAGGTAAGGTTTCTGCTGAAGCTGTTAATCCTGTCTTAATAATCTTTGAAGAAATGTTGCAGTATGAGCCGATAAGCACTAGGAAGGTACTCATACAATTAGTGATGATCTCCCATGTTTTTAGTAGCTCTTTTAACCAAGATAAGAGTAATTTAAACACTTACTGAAAGCCAAATAGTCAGACTAACACTCAGGTAAAAATTATTTATTGTAGTGTATATATGGGGCCTGTTTTATGTTTTAGCTGACAGCAGGTATTGGGAATGGTACTTCCCTGCATTGTAATAGTTCCAGTATTAAGCTATCAAACAAGTATATTCCCAGAACCTTACTTCCCAGTATGCTCTAGCTAGTTAAAATATCTTCATCTTATTAGAAGTTGTTTTGCCATCTTCCTACCAAAGACAAGTGTCTGAGCGTTTTTTTAAGTTTCCTCCCAAATTATGCCTGTGCATGATTGTATACATAGGTGGATTAATCTGTGAGAGCCCTGTAATTGATAGTAGCTTTTAGTTATGCCCAAGTAGATTTCCTTTTAAATTAGGATTGCTCTTCTCTCACTTGCTGGGCTAGTGGCACAAAGGCCTGGCAGGATGCTCCTATGCTTATAGTATCTGTGAGATGTGGGGAGAAGCATGAGCAGAACTGGCCCCTGAATGTCAAAATCCTTTCCATTTTATTATGAAAATTGTTACCTCTTACTTATGTGTAATTGATAACATAGAAAAACAAACAGAGCATTTGACTACTGATTGGATGTGTGATCTGGTTTTGGGTTAGCTATGGCTTTGCAGGGTGACTGCAGATAAGCCAGCTGTGTGCTCTGTGCTTCAGCTTTCCCATTTGTCCATGCAGATGATAAGCCTGACCTCTGTAGAAACCACTGCAAGAGACTGATGAACAGTGCTGCAGAGCAGCTAGGTGGTATTGCTGCTACACATCACAGATGATTTTTTTTTTTTGCCTGAGATTTTGGAAGGTTAGGGACTGCAGAATAATGCACCTGGAATGCTTGTTTATTTGGTTTTGGTTATACATTTATTTAAGACTAGAGAAAGGTGATCCTTTGGGGGCATTTAAAGCGGCTTGAGTGGAGGATTATGAATTTTTCTCTTTAGATCCTTAGTGCCTGAGAACTCCTCACCTGCCAGAATGTCTTCTTTGCCTGCTGGTAAGGAATAGGAATTTACTGGTTGGTGTGTAGTACTCTGAAGAATTTTAAGCCAATTTCTTATGTACTTAACAAGTATTAGAAAAGAAAAATGCATATGTTCATGGTTTTTAAGGCAGACTGGCTACAAGGAAAGGGCGGATATAATTAAGTTAATAAAATCTCATTCTGAAAGTTTCTTGTGCTACAGAAGGGTCCTCTAAAGCACTGGTGGATGGGGGAGAGGGAAAGGTGGTTGTGCCTAATCTGTGACAATTTATATAATTTTACCATAATTATCCATGAATGGATGGGCAGGGTGACATTTATCCACAGAAAACCGTTTTGTTAATGCATCATATGACTGCATCTTGGCAGACTTGGGATTTAGCCAGCACTTGCAATGAAATACTGTCTCATCATGGTTTATTTCTCCTTCACGCTTCTGTTGGAAAGAGTAGTGCTCATACCAACAGAGGACAGCCTGCATAAATGGTACCAGGGCTCTGCTTCAGAGGCTTGTTTACACTGGAACATCGTATAGGTTACATCAGTAGTCAGAGCAGTGCTACTGCCGTGTGGTTGTTCCTGTTCCAGAAAGCGTGCATTTGTTTGTTTCTTACTACATGTCTAGAAGTTCTAAATGAACTGAAACAATTCCTTATACAAAAAAAAAAATGTTCTACTAAAGTGACATTTGGAATTCATGGCTTTAGATTTAGCATATTTTTGTTGCATAAAAAAAGGCCCAAACTTGGCATAGATAGTCTTAAATGTTTTTAAGAATTGTAAACAGATTTCAATCTTGTTCATTCCAAAACAGTATTAATGCTGAAATTATTCTATGTATGGTAAGTTAGCAAGTTTTAACACCTTCTAATCTGTTACAATATCAGTAAAAATCTTCCATACCTATTACAAAGACTGTATTGAGCCTCAACAGAAACAGCAAGACATTTAATCTTCTACTTCGACTTTCCCTTTAGCCTCTAACAGGCCTGAGCCATTAAATGGAATACCCAGGGAAAGATGGTTTATGTAACCCTAAGAAAGAGATATTGCTTCAGAGAAATGCAATGTTACCAGGGATAGCACACGCTAATTGAGGTGGGCACAGAGCAATATGATAACCTGGAAAGCAGGAGTCATAAAGCGAAGCACTCCGAGTGGTTTGGAGTGTGAGGAAGCTGGTATGGGGAAGAGTGTGGAGATGGATAATGGAGTTGAAGGGTGTCTTGCAAGTGAGCAGAGGAAGTTACATATGAGGTATCTAGAAAGGCAGTGAAGACAGTGGGATGGAGTGTTGTTTTGAGAATTGAAATGAGAAGGAAAGCAGGTGAATTCTGTGCTGGTGGTTTGAGGAGGGGTTTGGAGAGATAGGGCACATTTTGGGGTAGTTTCTTCCATGGCACATTGAAATGGAGTTGTAAACTGATACTCTTGCAGCTGTATAGCAAACTATAGTGTTCAACATACCCTCCTGTCACTGATTTCCCTCCCTCACTGTAACTGATAGGTTGGACTGAGGAAGAGATGGGAACTACCAAAAATTAGGGTTTTTTACCAGAATATCAAATTGTACTTTGAAATGGCAAATCCCATTTCACAGAATGTAGTACTGGATGATAAATGCTACAAGCACGTGACACAAAGTGCTGAGCTGCCACGTGGTCCCTCTGTTGGCTCAGATTTGATCAGCTGTTTTGGAAAACGCAAGGTCTGTGGTAGACTGGACATCACCTGTTGCTGCCATGCTAGCTTTGGGAGAGCTGCAGGCTGGGGGATGATATTAATCTGATGTGAGCACTGTGGCACGTGTTTGGATTAACTCAACAGAAATGCAATCACGTGTTAAAATATGTGCTGCTGGGTATTTTGGCAGCACAGACCTGTGCGATGCGACTGCAGGTGGTGGGAGCAGCTGCCTCATCAACTTCTGCTGAGGTGGGGGTGCTGTCAGCCAGAGGCAGAACAGGCTTTTGAAGCACACTAAGATATGATTGCTCATAGCTTTGTCTGCTTTTCTTCAGTTATTTGATTCACCTGCTAACATGAGTTTAACAGGCTTGCAGAAGCCTGGTCAGTGCTTCAGGTGCAAATTGATTAGCTGCAGATTGAAAGCCCTCTATAAATGTGTGCATAAACCATGACTTTTGAGCTTTGTAAACTTTTCAATAGAGGAGCAGCTTCCTGTACAGCAAATCTTTATATTGCAGTGCCTTTTTGAGGGTTTTCTGAGAATTATTCACAAGGTGCCAGCAATCATCTGACAGCAGGATGGGAAGCAGTACTTTGCCAACTTGAGGCCTTATTCCCTGGGCATCTGCTTTCTCTTTGCTTGCTCCTCTTCTGTCCCTTTTGACTGCTCCAGGTCCCAGTCGTGTTAACCTGGCCCAAATGTTCGCTCTCTGCAGCGCAGTGAGTTCTTTCTCCACAGCTGATCCAAAAGCAGGACCGTATAGTAGCACTCCCAGACTACTGTCCACTTCTCCAGCCTCCCCTGAGAAAAAATGTTCCTGTGATGTGGCTTCACATCCCATTCTGGCTTCCTACTACAACTTCCTCCACCTCTTTAACGTAGCAAATTGCACCGTGCGTGTTTGTGTTTCTCGGGAGGCTGCTGCGGGCGATGTCACAGCAGTGTCAATCCCTACCTACTGCTTTCCTGGGCATCCCACGCTTTCCGCGCTGCCGGGAGCGCGGCGGCCGCGACCGTGCCGGGCAGCACCGTGCCGCGGCGGCGCCGGTCCCCGCTGCTGTGGCGGCGCTGGCGGGCGCGGGGAAGCCCCGCCACGTGTTTGGGTGCGGGGCGCGGNCGGGCGGCGCGGCGGCGCCGGCTCCCCCAGCGGCCGGACGGACGCGCAGCGCCCCGGAGCCGGCGGGCCGCGACCGGCCTGAGCGCTGCTCGTGGCACCGGGGGACTCCCGTCCGCTCTGCCTCCGGGACCCGTGCCCTGCCCTCTCGGCGCGGCCTCCTTGCGGCAGGTGAGGGGGAGGATGAGGAGGGCAGTGGTGGCCCGGCCCGGTCCGGCTCGGAGGGCGGCGGGGCAGAGCGAGCTGCGCTGGCGGGGCCGGGGAAGTTGCGCCGGCCGTGGGCGATGGTCACGGGTGGGGCGGTCTGTGAGGGGCGGCCGGGGCGTGGGAGGAGGCGGGGGGGCCGGGCCGGGTCGGGCGGTGCCGAGGGCGCTGCCCCCGACTCCGGAGCCACCTGTGCGGCCGGGGGACCCCGCCGGGAGCCCACTCCGGGGGCTCGTTCCCCAGCACGGTGCTCCGTTGCCAGCCGTGCTCGGGGCCGAAGGTTTCGCAGCCCTGCCCGGCTGCTTTTGTCGGACGCCGGCCCTCGACACGCGGCTGGGAGCGGCAGCTCCTGCCCCATCGCGGCTGCTGCCCCTCGGAGCCCCCGTGCTCCGGCCACCGGCGGGGAGCGAGGTCCTGGGCCGGAGCTGCGCTCCCGGCCTCATTCCAGCTTTGTTTACTCCGCGGCGTCGTGTTGCGGGCGGCTTGGTCGCTGAGTACGGCGGGACCGGCGCTAAAGTGGTCGGCGTGCACCAGGGCAGGGGATGCTCCTGTCCCCGTGGCGAGGCTGCGGCTGCACTGCCCATGCTGCACACGCTGCTGTCTGGAGGCTGCGCTCAGAGCAGGCCAGCAGTGGGTACAGTTGTGTTACTATAAAGACACAACAAAAATTACATAGAGAAAGCTGATGGAACATTGGGAATCGTTCCTGTGGTATTTCCCATCATGTTTTAGTTGTTAAAACATTTTTGCAGAGGTAAAGTGATAAATAAAAGCACAAAACATCCCTGTTTGCTTATGCAAGAGTGAGTAAACTGTGTTGCCTGAATTAGAACTGAGCAAATGTCACACATCTGAATTCAGCCACAAGTTAGGCTACTCCACACTGAGATTCTTTGTGACCAATTTTGCCAAAGAAGTATTCAGAGTTGTTAATTGTATGTGCATTTCTCATTAGGAAATGTAATTTTGTTCTTTGTGGCAGAGGTAAACTAGAAACTCCTGATGAATTGTTCAGGTTATGTGCAGTCAATTATCTGTGGTAATTGGGCTGGGAAATTTTGGATGATGGCAGTATGGAGGGACACATCATGTAAAAAAAACACCCGAAGAGCCAGAAAAAATTAGAAGCTTAGCATCAGCCCCAAGAGTTTGTTGGCCTCGGTGCCCACGCTTGCTGACATTGCCCATGTCCCCTGGCTCTGCACCCACACACTGATCCCAAAGCCAAGCCCTGGAGAGCTTTTGCACAAAGACACCTGAGGCGCTCTGTCCACAGTGGGTTTGTGCAGTGTTTCTGCATTTGGTTTCTCCGTGCAGCTGTTTTCATGGCACTGAGATCACTGATCTGCTGACAGAATGGACATAGAAAGGCATTTTAGTTGGTTCTTCACCCTGCACAAAAGTGATTGTGATGTGTTGAGAATTTTGGTTCCAAAAACAGCCTTACTGCAGTAGACCAGTTTTGAGCCAGTGGAAAATCTCTGTGTTTAAATCTGGCAACCAGCGTAAAATGGTGTAAAAACTTTCTGCTGTCAGCAGCTGTGAATGAGTACATATCTCTTACAGTTATTATCTTGTCCAGTTGCTGCTTTCTTCCTAAATTTTTCTTCCTTATCCCTAATTCCTCTTTTTGTTTGTTCTTCCCTTTTAGTTTTTGTTCTTCCCTAAGCACATGGTACTGTTTTCCTTGTTGCTTCTTGAACATGGTTTCCTAATGGGTTTTTTCTTCCTCTGTTTCAGTATTTCTTCAGCCTATGTAAAACTGCTTTTTTGCTTATATATATGAACCATGAAGAACTGGAGTTTTCAAAAAAAGGTGCAGCTCAGAATGAGCTGAGAGCAAGAACACAGAGCAGGAGTAGTGGTACATCTGTCCATGTCAGATTTTTTGCTCCAGTCACAGAAATTACTTCTGCCTGTGGGTATGGGTTCTCAGACTGGGTGTCAGAATGGAGAGTGGGGGCCAATCTGGCAACAGTATGAGATTGTGATACAGAAAACTTGAGAGTCAGTATTTTGAGGTATGGTATATGTGCAATTGTTTATCACGGTGTGAGCGTGTGCCCAGCAGCATCTAATAGTGCAGTGATGGTGGGATGTGCTGCATGGATTTTGCATAAGGCATGTTTCACGGTTATGTCTAACCTTCAGTCTGATCTGCATCAGAATTCATGTAGGGGCCTGGTAAAAATAGCTTGAGCCTGCTTTTGTATTTACATTTATAATTCCATGTTTGTTTGTTTGTTTTAAAATGGGGGAAGGGGAAATAACCAAATGCATCTGAGATTTCGATGTGTCCTAAACCACAGCCTATCTCCCCATCACTGAGCCTTGTTTCAGAGGATTGAATGACTGTCTCAGATCTCACCGTGGTATATCTGGAATGCGTGGTGATTCTCTGAGCAGAGCTGCACAGATAAGATAATGCATTTAATTTTAATTGGCAGAGTTGTTTACACATGATCTCTTGCTCATTTTCCTCTTCTAAAGGAATGCATTTCTGTCCCTGATTACAGCTCAGGTCAAAATCCCTCAGCACTTGTAGCAAATCTCCTTTAATTGGTCTAATTTAGCTCTCATAAGGTTGTGTTTTAATTCTTGCTCTTCCGAATCCTTTTCCCCAATCTGTAATGTAATTTATTACAGGATATTTTATAGACAAGGGAGCAGCCTCTGGCCGTCAGCAACCTTTGCAGTGTATCAAATTTCCAGCTCAACAGGCAGCTGCAGTGGAGTTTGTGGGTGTAAGGCAGTGATGCTGCAGCAGAAGCACACAGGCACTTGGTGGTGGTGGCACTGGGCATAAGTGCAGGGTTTGTCCTGGATTCTGGAGATAATTGGGGTGAATGTTCCTGTTTGCTCTCTCTGCTTCTCTACTCTTATTCTTGTGTTGCTGATGCAGGGGTCTTTGAGTTCAATTTTTTCCTTTCTAGCTGTCTTTCCAATCTCTGTGTTTCAAGGGAAATACATCCAAGTTGCTGCTGTTTTCTGATGACAGGCTTTGAGCAGCACAGGAGTGGTGGAAGGCAGGTACTGGAAGCGTATTTTTGGAAGGCCCAAAGCAACATTAGCTGTCTTTAGAAAATTCCCTGTGGCTTTGCTGAACATAGCTGCTTTGGTTAATTGAACATAATGCAAAGAGGTGAAACTGCATTTCATTATGCCTGTGCTGAGGCGCTTCACCTCTGGCCTGTAACAGCACAGTCTGCAGGCACCATGCACTGGTGCAGCTCCTGTCTGATCTCTGGGTGTTCTGATGTCAGCTCTGAAAGTCTCAAAGCCTGGGGTTTTTTTCTTTTTTTTTTTTTTTTTTTTTTTTTTTTTTTTTTTTTTTTTTTTTTTTTTTTGAGCTGTGCCCTCTGCCTTCACACTGTCAATTTTCCCACTACAGTAAAATCAGAAGGGACCATGTGCCTTCAGCTGCTGGAGATGGCAGGCTGTTTGGTGCAGCAGTGAAGGTACAGACAGACCTTTTGCTTTGCTGATCCTGCTCTGGAAGCAGGAATCTACAGTAGAGCTGTGGAGCACAGTTATGTCTTAAATCACCACTGAAAGATTTAGCAGAGTGTGCAGATGAGAGCCCTACCTGTTCTTTCTGCATAATGGTATTTGAAGGTCTTTGTCCTCTGGCAGTTGCTGTTCGGGGACTGTTTTCAATATAGATTCATATGCTGAAAGGAAATTATATAGATCACTAGACTCAATCCATATGTACTCTGTTAAAAATGCAGTAAAACTCTCTAGACATAAGTGATGAATTAATCTTCTGCACCAGGAAGATACCCTCCATCCCATTCTTGCCTACTCTAATATTTTTTAGTAAACTAACTGATTTAGCAGTGAACGTGAGGGTTTTGGTAAGATTGTAAGTGCAGTTTGGACCTTCTCAAAATATTTGTGGCTTATGCCGGGCAGTGTAACAAGATCTGTTTCCACAGAAGTGGGATTTGGTGTTTGCTTGTTTTTTAAAGCTGCCCAAACTCTTCAAACAAGGAGAGAGATGGGCACACGCTCTCTCTATATGGACTCAGCCTGCTTTTAAATTTGTCAAGTAAAATGAATGGCGCAAAATAAGAAAGGACAGCTTCATGCAGCACTTGCTTATGTACTAGAAACACCAAGAAGGTGTTTAGAAATACCTGTCTCTTCCAAATGTGTTTGTAGCTGTGTGTAACCGCAGCTGTTCTTCCTGCTGGGATTGCAGATGTGGAGTATCAACCGTGCTTGCAGCTCTTCTCAGGCCGAAAAGTTACCACCTTAACTTAGTCTATGATAGAACCTTCTTCTTTCCATTAAGTAAATTTTATATTGGTCATTAAATACAAATTATTAAGTTATGCATTTAAAGTAACAGTGATCAGATACCAACATTTTTTTTTTCTCCAAAGTCAAAGGAAGTTGAAACAGGAGAGATATGTTTTGTCCTTTGCTCAGTGTACATGGCTTGTGCAGGTCCTAGTGCTGGTGGTCCCTGTGCTTTGGGTGTCTCACACTGCACTTAACATCTACAGCATTTTGTCACATGTTTTGAGTGTGGAATGGAAGTGAAGGAGTGTGGGATACAGTTGTGCTGCACTAGCCAGATCTGTTTTCTCTCAGCACTGCAGTGCATTATTCTGAATTCTTTTTTTTTTTTCCCTTTAGAAATATCTCCAGAAATATCTCCATTAGTAGAAAAGATTATCCAGGGCATTCTCTGTAAAGCAAGAGACAGCAGAGTCTGCCCCCTCCTCTCCTATCTTCCCATCCCAGTACAGTAGCTCACAAGAGGAGGATGCCTCCTCAGGGAGGGTTTCCACAGTGGGGGAGAGAGTAGGTCATAAAGCTGTATATGTTAGGTGGCACACCAACAATTCATAGCCCTCTCCGGAGTCAGGGATCACTGCTGCTTTTATTTATTGATGTATAGTTTTTCTCTGTATTCAGTTGTTGGATTGGGAGCTGGGTTGGCATAACTGATGCAAGAGGTAAGGAGGAAAGAGGGACAGCAAAATGACAATTTTATCCCTTCTTAATCTCTTTTTGCAGGTCTGGTCTGCCATCTGGTCAGTCTCTTTGAAAGCATACAACCCCCAGCACCCTGTCCTTACTCTTTCTTTCTCTGGTCTCCTACATCCTTCAGTTCTGTGTTAGGGACTCTCCAAAATATTACACTTCTCTGAGTGGTTTGTGTTGGGAGGCCCCTGTGTCAGGACCATTAGGTTAGGTGATGGAGCAACTTGTTTTCCTTTGATCGTGTTTAGTTTTACGGTTCCAGATGATTCCATTAGCCTAATATTTTATTGGTCTTTAAGCTTGTCTCTAATTAATGCTAATTTACTTGGCAGTACTTCTGAAGTAAAATCAGAGCTTGCACGTGGGTTTTTAGAGCTCTTCAACAGATCTTAACTCTTACATTTTCAATCACTTTGGTATTAATTCCTCAAAGGAAGCAGTGGAATGTTAGGCCTTAGCTGTGCTATATTGTGAGTAGTAGAGCTCAATTTAGAAAAGCCGAGAAACTTGAGATTTACTTCAGAAAGGTTAGAAGAACCACAGAACATTTACAAATGTCTATTTTTGTTTTAAGAACCTCTTACTGAATGACTTTGCATTGGCTCTCTAGCCCTTACTGGTGCTTTAGTGAATGGAAAATTTTGTATCACAAAGGGCTTTTAAAACAGTCAGATCTGGCTTCTCTTGCGTGATGAGAGTTGGACTCATCTGATTACATGTGAAGATACAGTATGCGAATAGAGCTCGTGTCCACATCTGAGGCAGGCACTTTAAGTTCCCTTTATGTTAAGGGTATGTTAGGGCACTGTTCATTTCTAAATCTACCCTAAAGCAGATGTCCACATTTGTTGAGGTGAATCACTTGCTGGAAGTTCTTTTTTGTTTTTTCCACTGAATATATTAAAAACTGAGACTGTCACTCCAGATGTAGAGAATGTCAGCAGGATAAGTATCTGAGCAGAGGCTGAGTTGAACACCTTCCAGAGTGACAACTAACTTGCTCCTAATCCTGGACTGCTTTTCAGTGTAGCATTTTTAACATCTTCACTATTAATTATGTAAGTTTGTCTCTTCTGATCTTAACTACCTTTCCCATATTTAGAACATTTATTTCTGTACATTTTTCATTTCTTAGGCTAATGCTGCTGTGGGGATTCTGTGCCATTCACACTTTATTCTGAAAGCTTTTGCAAGTGCTGACTGTTACGGCTTGTTCTGCTGCTGTCAATTGTCTTTGCCCTTACCTCTGTGGTAAAGTCATTCAACAGCCAGGGTTCCATTGTAAGTGGTAACCAGGAGTTAACTGGGGTCCTGGACAGCCATGCCTGTCCCAGAGAAGTCAGGCCAAATCGTGGGTGGGTCTTTGATTCAAAATCTAGCTGCAGAGATTGTGGTTGATTCTAAGCAAGGAGAATGTCAGGTACTGGCCTATGATTTTTTTCTGTAAAGAGACTGGTTTATCTCCTGTGCAGTCTGGGTTTTACGCTGCTGGAAGCTTAACTTTGAACAAATGATGAGGTCAGGTTTGGAGTGGCCCAGCACAGTGGCACATTGCATGACTGAGATTAATAATTTCACAGCAAGTTGAATACCTCTTAATAATTAATGGCCCAAGATGAACAAGGAGCACAGCAAGACTGGGAACTCTTGTGCAATCTAATAAAAGGCAGAAATTTCAGTGTAGAAAAGTTTGGTGTTTTGCCTGACCCCTTAAAATGTTATCCTCTTGAATCTGTCATCATTCATGCTTTGTTTGTGTTTCTTTTCTGGACATCACCTGTGTGTAGGTCAGTTTCAAGTATAGACGTGTCTTTGAGGTAGCATCCTTTGTCTCAGCAATGGAGCTACAGAACTGAAATCATGATCACCTAACTGTTGGAAAACTGCTTGTCCTCCAGTTATTGAAGGCTGCGGAGGTATTAAAAAGAGCAGACAGAAACTAGTGTAGACATTGCATTGATCAACACAGAGTGTCTGTGTGTGAGGACTGCTGCAGCTCCCTGTTTCATCAGCTGTGTGAATCCACTTTCAGGAGAACGATGTAGTGTTTTTGTAGTGTTAAACCTGCTTTTTCAGTGGGATAAAATGGGATCCTGGCACAGGCCATCAGTTGTGAAGAGGCAGATTCATTTCAGCATTGAAGCCTGGCATAAATTGCTGGTCTCTGTGTCTGATCTGTTGTCCAGCTGTGAAACATTCAGCTTTCCTGTGCCCCCCATTTTGCTTACAAATAATGTATTTAATTTGTTACTTGTAATATCATTGTTTTTATTTTAATTAAATGCTCTGGATTCACTCAGTGATACTGAAGCTCAAAATGCATGTGCTTTACTTATGGCTGAGTCATAATCATCTTCCTCATAAGCAGAGATCTGTCACTGTCTCCTGATTTAGTTTTGTCTGGAGACTTCCATCCATATCCTTCCTGTATGTTCCTTGTTCTGATCTGGTCACTTGTATCAAAGCATGATGTGAATAAGCCTACTATCCTGAGTCAAGGCTACCATGAAAACGTGCTGTTATCGTGTGCTCACATCTACGTTTTAGTATCCTGTAGCTGTGGGTGGAACAGGGTTTGTTTCCATGGCCCAAATCCACATAAACATATAAACACAAAGCTTTCTACAGGAATACTTGCTTTGCCTCAAACAAAATATTGATGTTTGCCTTTCCCAGCATTAGTTACAAATACAAATTCCTCACTAACCACACGCGATGCTACAGTGCCTGTGGTAGCAGGCAGAGCTTGAAAGTTCTTTTTAGTCTTGGATTGTGCATGTGGGCAGGTTAAGAGCAAACTGGTGTTCAGGGATTGTCATAATTGCAGTTGGTGTTGAACATAATGTTTCTCTGAGATTAACTCTTGCATGTGGTAGAGCTATGGTATAATTATTTTTAAGTTAGTCCTAGCATTTTCCTATTACTAAATGAAAACAGGTGAAGATGCCCTTTGAACATACTCCTCTTGGTTTGCATTTAAACTGATCCTGCTGCTGAGGAAAGCAATCCAATCCTATAGTGGTGCTTCTCTGTATTGGCACAAGAACTCAGCAAGGAGGATCAGGAAACTCATGTGGAAATTAAAATAACAGAACAAAACAAACCTCCTTTTGTCCTATGTTATCATTCTCCAGAAGGAAAAATGTTACTTATCAGTAAGAAACCCAGTCAGGCTCAAATGCTCTTGTACATCACAGAGTACCTTGAGGATAAAATGAATTGATGGCATGCCAGGGCCCCTCTCTTTGGAGGAGAGGAGTGACTACCTAAAGATGTGCCAGGTGATCACTTCAGTAGAGTTTCATATGGTGTAAGCTGAAGAGGAGTCTTGTGCTACTTCTCTCTGCATCAGTTCTGCAAAGTTTTTCAGTCTAGGTTAGCCTTAACTAAGTGGTCATGAGGAGCTCTGAAACAAGCAGCACAGTAAGAGCCAGGCTGCATGCCCAGCAGACTGAGAGCCAGTAACTGCAGTCCTTCGTTGCTGCCTGTTCTTTTCCACTTCTAATTGGACACTGAATTAATTTTTATATCACTTATCTCTTGTAAGGGGTAAGATGGAAGTAATAGCCGTAGTATTTTCTGAAGAAAATGGGTCCTGGGGAAGAGAAGAGTAGTAATTTTGATCAAGGTGCAGACCAGCCCTGAGTTCACAGGTTCTGCACTTCTCTTTTTTTTTTTTTTTTTTTTT